>CM046311.1:31362894-31777894 GCA_025267735.1 Mactra quadrangularis
CCACTTCGGCACTTTTGGGCAACTCCCAAAATTCAAGATGGCGGACAAAATGGCGAGGAAAGCTGATTAATGTATAATTAATCAATCTTTACCACAGTCTGATAATTTAAATAGGTGGAATTAGTCTAACATTATCTACAATTTAATTTCATGCAATTTTGGTACCTTTCGTTTATTATCAAATCCAAGATGGCGGACAAAATGGCGGATATAAGCTACATTTGTCAGGAATATCAACCCCAATGAGCAGAATCGTACATAGAGGCATTTAGTTTAATTTTTAATGCATTTTGAAGTAATAACTCTTGAGTTTAGTTTATAAAACTGGTTGATGCCACACTGGCATCATTGGGCAATTTCCAAAATCCAAGATGGCGGCTAGAATGACGTAAATAACTAACTGTCGATACACTATTTATACGTATATGTTCATTTTTAAATGCACATGCTTTGTATAATTATTGCCAGGTTAAAGTTTAAATCTTTGTCTAAAGTATCATATTTTAATACTGCACACAAGAGAGATACACACTGAGCACTTGGCGAATGATTGATAATACTTATGTTTATGACATTCAGAGAAAAGTTCATTTTAGCCTCTTTAAGTTCTTCATGAGCGCTCGCTCATGGGTACAATTTATTGTTTATTCATAAAACACATTTTAAAAAATCACTTGAAAGTACTAGGGTATTTATTGAGTTTACATGTATGACATTATGAATCTTGAAAGAAAGAATCTTTAAAATCAGAATGATTTTCAGTATCTATATGAATATATATTCATAATACAGTTGTACTTATCCATTTATTGCACACTCTAAGAATGTCATACAATGTTTATTTGAATGAGAAGCAGGCGTGGCTGAGCGGTTACGGCATTAGACTGATAATCGTTGGATATTCAGATCCGCTTTGGTTCGAATCCCAACAACTTTAAGTCTCGATTTTTCTTGCTTGGGTGTTATTATATATATTACGCTATCAAATGAAACGATTGTACAATTTCCAACTATTTACCTAAAACACTGTATTCATATGTGCTTCTCACAATGAATACAAAAATATATCAAGTTGCTGGTTATCTATGTTCTACGCAAGTCTACTGATCGAGGGGTCGTGGGTTCGATACCCAGATGGGAGCATACTTTCGTGGCGTGCTGTCATAAAATTGTTCATACTGCTATTCTCTATCCTACCACTTCTTCTAAATCATGTAGCCTTGTAGGAGGGCAATTGTAAGTCACTGACGGAAGTATGTGCCAAGCAAATAAATCTAGAGATATAGCCTTTTCAGAAACGGTGAGTACAGTGAACGATCGCCGTAATATGACATGTACTGCTGCGGTGTTAATCCCCCCGAAAAAAAACGTATTGCGTCTTATATTTTCGAATGTATTTTCCTTGTGTTCCCTGTTAAAATTCCCAGCAAAAGATATCGACAGTGTTGTGTTATTTTAAAATCGTTAGAAAATCCTGATAGTTTTTTTACTTGGTGTGTAATTCTAACACAAAAAGAGTCTAACTGTCAAAAACAGAAATAAATCAAATTATTAGGAAGTTTCTAATATTAAAAGTTTGTAGTCAACAAATGATTTAAAAGTACCACGTTTTTCAATGAGCTTTTATAAAGACGCAATTAGGTATGACATACTGTCGTATGTAATCTTTCATCTCGTATTACAATTACAAATTGTCAAATTTATTATATTTTATATATTAATAACAATAGGTATATGGAATTATGAAAACAATAGAACAGATAAGTTCAACATGGTTCAATAGATAATTTTAAATGACATACTGTCGTATGGAATCTTTCATCTCGTATTACAATTACAAATTGTCAAATTTATTATATTTTATATATTAATAACAATAGGTATATAGAATTATGAAACAATAGAATACAATACTTCAACCTAGTTAAATAGATAATTTAAAAATATATATCTTAAAGGTATATGATCATGAATTATTTTGAAAAAAAAAAACAAATCAAATATTTTTAGAAAATATTTTCGACGAGTTGAATGCTGGCGTTACCATTAACACCTGTATTTGATCTCACTGTTCAGTAAAGCAAGGGTCTGGATTATGAAGCACCAACAACAATATCAATTAAAAACTCAAAAACCTAGTGCTTAGTCTGGGTGTGTAAACGAAAAAAAACACTTTAAAATTAATATCATGGATTTTCGATTAAAACACTCCTTCTTAGAATGAGTTCCCTTATTTTCTACTAAAAATATAAACAATTTTGAAAGAAATGGTGGCCTCATTGATTATCTGAGAAAGTTTGTTGTGCATGAAACGAGTGAAAATGTCGTTTTCTGAGTTTACAAGTTGAAATTGAATGGATCTAACAACAATGTTGACAGTTATTCTGTTTCTTTCATGCTTAGTTTGGTGTTTTAATAGATGTTTTACCCGAATTATAACGTGACGTAATTTCTTCTTTAAGATGACGTCATTTACCTTTCAATATGACGGCATTTATGTATAAAGAAAACGTCATTGACGATGAAAATATAAGCAAATATTTTCTCTACAATGAAAATATAATATTAATATTTTCATCGTTTATTTTCATCTAACTCGACGTTTCACCGTAAAACATGAAAGAAAAACACATAATTTGTTTTCCAACCATTATCTTTTAGCCTGAGTTGATTTGACTTTAAAGGCTTGTAAAAGTGTTCAATGGTCTATTTTCTAAAACGCAATAAATCTATGCGCTCTGCCAATATATATGTATATCCATGTATATAGATACTTTAACACTTTTATGTTATGATTTACAATATTGTTATTCTTAGCCTATATATTATTGACAATATTCTCGGACATATTTAGACGCTATTTTGAAACTACCGGTGTTGAAGTAAACAAATATATGGTCGTTTAGGCATTTAGTGACGTTTCTATTTAGTCCGTAAATTTTGAAACAGCACTCATTGCCTTAACGATCGCATATTTGTGTATTAGACTAAATTATTCGCAGCGAATGGCTGAGGAGTTCCTAATGTATCGTTCTGTAACGTTAAGTGTAATTGAACACGCTACAGATATATCAGTGAAATAAAAAAGCTTTAACGCAATTGTTACACCGAGTGCACGAACAACAGACCGACCGCTCAAAGTCTCCTGTCCGCCCAAAGTCGTACGCCAGACCGGGTTCTGCAAATTTAAAAGCATAAATTTTACAAATTTATTTTAGTCAGATGAGCGGGTTACGACAATAACCATATTGTGAGGTACAGCGCGTACAAAAAACACAACGCGTTAAACATTAAAAATGAGACAATCTATTCCAGGAGTGTAATGCAATTACAATTTTAACAAAATTAGACAATATTAAAGACTCCAATTAAACTGGATTTAAATATATATACATATATATATATTATTCACTTCAATTAAACTGGATTTAATATATATATATAATATATATACACTTCAATTAAACTGGATTTAATATATATATATATTATTATAGACTTTAATTAAACTGCATAAAATGAATTTAAATTTAAATGCCTGATAAAAAACATTTGAACTGTGCTGGACGCCGTTTTGCTCAGCATAATGAAGAATTGAGACAATGTAAAGAAAAAATCGACTAAAAAACAATCCGAATTTGGTATATCATTCTTGGATTATCTGCATCGATACATTGAGCTGTCACAGATTGACAATTCTTCATAGTGTGTGTGCTAGTATAACGGAATAAATAAATGTATCAACGATATTAAAATAAGTATAACTCTTTTCCAGATACCTTTACTAAATGTAAAAACGTTTATTCATCTTGGTATGTGTAGTTAGTAAAAAATTGAGGAGGGAAAAGTGAGGATCGTGTTCAACACCGCATAACTTATCTGGAAATGCACATTGTTGTCACTCTATACAATACGACTTGGACATTCAACAATAACTTGATGAATGTCATTCCTATTGAATAAGAAAATAAGAACATTATATAAACAAGAGCTGCTAGTAGAGACAGCGTGCTCGAGTAAGTAAGTTGTTGTCAAATGATATGTGATTGATAATAAGGAACTTATTTGAAACTGATACCTTAAGAAATAACGAAGTTAAAGTAAGAAAAATGGTGAAGAAAGTAAGAAAATTTTAAGTTCACAGAAGACAATTTTGAAAAAAAATATTTTGAGTTATGAACCTTGTCACATAATATGTGGTTGATAATAAGGAACATATTTAAAGTTTGAAATTGAAACCTACAGAAATAAAACAGTTGCAGTAAAGAAAAAGAAATATTGTAACTAAAATAATATGTTCAAGGAGGGATAATTCTGAAAATGTGTTTGAAATTATGAACCGTGTCACATAAGATGTGGTTAATAATTAAGAACAAATATTTAAAGTTTGAAGTTGATTCCTAAAGAAATTAAAGTTGCAGTGAAAACAAATATTTTTCAAAAAAACCTCGAGTTCAAGAGGAGTTAATTCCGAAAGAAAATGATTGGATTTATGAACTTTGACACATGAGATGAGGTTGATAATAAGGAACATGTATTCTAACTTTGAAGTTGATACCCAAAGAAATGAACAGTTGCAGTAAAAACATACATGTATATGTTTTAATGAAAATTCTAAGTCCAAGTGGAGATAGTTCTAAAAAATGTATTTGAAGTTATGAACCTTGTCACGGACGCCGACGCTAGGGCGAGTGGGAGAGCTGTATAAAACAAAATGAATCATTTATAAACTTATAAGAACGAAATGGAAATAACGTTAACATTTTTGCAAAAATGAACAATGGTTAAAGAGTGTGTCTTAGTACCTTCATACATGTATATGTCTTTTTATCTTCGATTTGGCAGGAGTAATTTTAATGTAAGTTGATTCAGTATACATTTAAAAATAATATCTTTTGGTTTGTCTAAAAAGTTTAAGCATGTGGCGATTAAGAGTTACATTTAATCTAAGGGAGATAACCTGAATTTGCACTTAAAGTTTCGATCCTTCGGTTAATGTTTCCTTGATTGTCTTTTGCCATAAAATTAAATGACGTCCTTATGGTCAAATGCTGATTCCGTCAAATTTTTAAAATGCTAATCATGGATTCGAATTTTTGAAAGTTTCTTATTTGAAACCATATGACCTAAATATATCACGCTCTGCTGCATGAAACATAGTTAAGCTACACACAAACAACTGCCACTGTACACCACTCTGGCAATAACTGATACAATAGGGGTCACACATTGTTGTGTGGTTTGCACTATATATGTGAATAATTACAACCTAAACGAAATGATACAATCTGATTGGTCAAAAGTGAATCAAGCCTGAATAAATACTCGTATGTTTTCATTTTTGTATAAACGCAATTGACCAACTAGAATTCATTAATATTCATGACTTTAAATTACGTCATGCTGGTACTAATTTCATGAATAAAAACTCTATTTTTAGCGCTGTCACATGCAAAACAAAAGCTGTGCATGTTAATAAAAGTTGTAAATCATCGAAAACATGAAAAAGGTCTGATAATGTCATATTGAAAATAAAATTAGAAATGAATGTTAATCGAAATAAACTTTTCAGTTTCACTTTTATCTTTACTATAAATAGCTGACCTAGACCTTGAAGACACAATCGTTGGATTTTTTCGTTTTTTTGGCAAAATCATAGTTAAAATGTAAAATAAAAGATCACTTATAGCTACAGGAATATAAATACATAGATACGAAGTACTTTTAAACCTCTTAAGGTATAGATGTAAAGTTAAACTAAGTATTCTACTTTCGATTTCAAATGTCTGTGTAAAGAATGACAGATGTAAACACGTTATGATGGAGGTTTAACTACCGGTTAAAAAGTTTAAGTTAATGAGGATAGTTGGTTGGATAGTTAAATCTAATTGAGTAGACACAAAATACATACTCTATTTGTCCAGTATACTTGAAGGGGGGAATTATTAGAATGTAAACATGGCCACGTGTTTTCAGGTAAATAAATAGTTTTACCCATGATGCTCTGCGTCTCCGTACAAAGGTCAGTCAGACCGTTTGTGTAAAAATATAGTTCTTGATATCAACGCATTTATAATGGTTCAGTCGACATATATCGCCCAGAAAGGTTGTAATTATAAGGATTGAAATCATTAAAACTGACTTTCATCAAAAACTAAATGTCTTTTGCTGGTATCTAATTTCAGCATAAACGCATGTATGTAAATATAGGTCAACGATATAGGCCGTGAGCCAGATACACTTTTGCTCCCCCCCCAGGGGGAATTTTCAAGACCCATATTTTTTTATTCCCCTATCTGTCCTGAGTACAACAGTACAAAGTTTGCAAGTTTCCAGTGGGGCATTGCTGAGAAAATCAACTTTTAAGAGTATAGGTAAATAGCAATTTTTGTTCCATTTTCATCGATTTATTTTTGCAAAAACCATTAAATCATGTTTGCAACACCAAATTCTCATTATATTGTTTGTCAATTAAACAGAAAATGTGTCTTTTGTGTTTTATAAAGGAAATTGCTGTTGATACTGAGCTCATAAGTACCTTAAAATGTAACATACGTTACTGTGCCTTTGCGCGCAGACTATGAAACATAGCCACATAAAGTAGTCATAATACACTTGCTTTTTAAAATATACAATGTTGCTGTACGTAAGAATAAGATTTTTATCTTGTTCCTCAGAAATATTAACTTACACACAGCTCTTAAACATTGTCGCCAAGAGTGTTGAAACATACATGACCATAAAAAATCCATTTTTTTTTCAAATTGGAAAAGATATTATAATTGTAAAATATTTTAAAACATAAGATCAGACATGAATATATATGAAATAAAAACGATTGTCATTAAGTATTCAATGACATTTCAATAAATTTCACATTTTACCAAAATTTTCGGGTAGACATTTAAACATGAAACATCCGTGACCATGGTTTTTCAACTAATGTTAAATATTTTAGTTTACATTCACGTTTACTAATTAGTCTCTCTAATGAACTCTTCATTTTATGATTACTACTTTTGCCATTCCTCAGGATCGTCTAGAGATAATGCTGTCTAAAGTATCAAATGTAACATACGTGATGTAACATACGTTACCTTTAAAATGATATACCGATCTTAGAATGCGGCGAAGGGTTAAACGATGACATATTGAAAATTGGTTTACACCAAAAATGTTATCAACAATGAATAAAGTTGTTATTATCTCATTGAAAAATATATGACATCTTCAACCAGACTGAAAAAAACATGAAACTGTGTGCGTCTCAATGGCTTTGATAAATTAAACTATGAAGATTGTATAACCATTGCATGCAATGTAAGCATAGAATCCTTCATAGCAATACTCAAATCGATATTTTTGCAATTCATTTGTTACTTCAATTCTTACTAGATGTAACCAAATCTCAAATGTAACCAAAGCGTCCACTGTTCGCTTCTTATTCAATAAAACATGGTTTTATGAATTGAAACATACGTTACGTTTGGTAAGGTATGTTTCATATGAAATGTATCATAGTTGATGTTCGCTTGTTTCACAATGTTTCGCTTTTTTGGAAACTTGAAACGTTTAAGTTCTGAATGTTTCTTTTATATTATGTCTTTGAGTGTAAAGGAACACAAAATGTCTGTTGAATTTAACAGCAGCGAAATAATGTAGTTGGACTTTTATAAACACACGTAACCACAGGTTGTTGTAATTCCTGACAACACAAACAGCATAATTTATGTCGGGATTTATTTTTGTCGTAGATGAACTATAATATGTCGCGGAAGATTTTGTTGCAGAAATATTTAAGGGAACATGGTACATAAGCATGGTACAACAAGTTGATAATGATAAGGAAGAAAACACATCGTTCATGCAACAACGCCAATCTCTTATCCAATTGCAAACCCTTGAGGATGTAATTTTGGGTGACAAATGACTTTTTATATGAAATAAGTGTGCCAGTACCTCATGGAATATCTAGGAGAACGTTTTGATTTTTACTTCAAAGTGAATTACTACATGAACTTTGAACACAATTGATCTGTTATGCTTTTCTGAGACTAATTCGTAACCTTTTTAACTCTTAATTTTAACATGTTTCCCTTAATTTTGAAGGCAATCCTTATTGATATAATGAACAGTATTTAGATATGACATAGTACATAGAAAATAGTTTGTGCTACCATTAAATGTTTTAAACTGTTGTACTGGGTGTGACAGATAAAATCGGGATGTGATAGTTTAAACAGTGTTGATGTAACATACGTTACTACCTATATCTTTCTTTAGGCATTCATAATTATGAACTTTTCAGTGAGTTAAGTATATAAACTTTTAAAATGTATTCATTGATTTTGACTGTTCACGGCTATGATACTTAAGTTTCTTTCGATTTTTCCAAGTTTGAAAGTCATTGTTTCAAGGTTTATACATGTATTTCTGTAATTTTCCATAAGTTGATCTAAAATTTAAGTCATATTTGAGCGAATGGGCATTCTGAATTTATCATTTTGTGGTATGTATTTCCAGTATCAACCCTTTGCCTTCATAAAGTGCTTAAATCATAGACAAACATACAAATACAGACAAAAAATAAAATTTTATTAGTGTCGTCCGTATAGAAACATACGTTACCATAGAAAATAGGTGCTTGTATTCAAATATGTGTAAAATCTATTTAGTCTGACTAACGAATGACCCTTCCTGTAAATACTTTATTCATTTGTCCATCTTGTATAACTTTTATTAATAACTGAAAGTTATCATTAAAATCAAGAAATAAAATTATGTAAAGTGGAGATTTCCTATATGGCTGACATAAGAGAACAGAGAAACGATGCATTTGGTTTGTTTCTATTTTTAATCTTGCCAAAACGAAAGTACTCTACCTGTCAAGTGACTCTCTTGAAATAGCAAGAAATAAGGGACGCCAATCAGTCTGTTATATTTATTGTTTTAGAAAAAACAACATTTTCAAAACTAAACTAAGAACGTAATAGGAAAAAGCACCATTTTTCAGTGTTGAAAAGAGGTATGAAAAGAGTCCCTCAAAATCCCTGACTCCTCACATATTGGTGTTAAGAAATCACCGTACTGCTTACTATTGGAAATGCACTGGAATGACGCTACAGGGTAACCCAAAATCCAAATTGTTGTCAAAAACAAAATGGCTTCATAATTAAGATGCGTCGAAATAAAGTACCGGAGGACAGTAATAAGAACTTTTTGGCATAGAAAATGGCCATAGGGGGTCATGAAGTTCAAAGTCCCAGAACTCTGGAAAGCCCCAACAAAACTTTGCAAACTTTCATAAGTGAATTGCAACTACCATGTGGGTTTAATAATCATACCATAGATTACTTCCAGGAGGAGCGATGTCATATACTGGCTTTAAAAGCACTTGTGGTTTTTACCGGAAAATGAGAATGAGTGATATTTCAAAGTCCCATAACTCTGTAAAGCCCAAAAAGAACTTTGCAAACTTTTTATCAGTGAACTGTTACTTTCATATGGGTTTAAAAAGTATACCATAGATAATTACTCCCAGGAAGGAGCAATGTCTTAAACTTGCTTTAAAAGCACTTATGGTTTAAACGGAAAATGAGAATGGGTGATATTTCAAAGTCACATTACTCTGTAAGGCCTAAACAGAACTTTATAAACTTTCACCAATGAATGTCTACCACTAAATGGGTTAAGAAAATCACACATTTGAAAATTCCCCATGTGGGGAGCAATGTCATATACTGGCTCAAAGTCTATTATAGATTTGACCAGAAAATGAGAATGGGCGATATTTCAAAGTCCCATAACTCTGTAAAGCCCCAACAGATCTTTGTAAACTTTAATCAGTGAATGCCTAACATTATTCGGGTTAAGAAAATCATACCCTTGAAAATTCCCCGTGTGGGGAGCAATGTCATATACTGGCTCAAGGTCTATTATGTATTTGACTGGAGAATGAGAATGAGCGATAATTCAAAGTCCCATAACTCTGTATTGCCCTAACAGAACTTTGTTAACTTTTATCAGTGAATGCCTACTATTATATGGGTTAAGAAAATCATACCCTTGAAAATTCCCCATGTAGGGAGCAATATCATATACTGACTCAAAGATGTGATGATTTTGACTGGAAAATGAGAATGGGCGATAATTCAAAGTCCCATAACTCTGTAAAGCCCCAACAGATCTTTGTAAACTTTAATCAGTGAATGCCTACCATTATATGGGTTAAGAAAATCATACCCTTGAAAATTCCCCGTGTGGGTATATACTGGCTCAAGGTCTGTTATGGATTTGACCAGAAAATGAGAATGGGTGATATTTCAAAGTCCCATAACTCTGTAAAGCCCCAACAGAACTTTGCAAACTTTCATCAGTGAATGCCTACCACCATATGGGTTAAGAAAATCATACCCTTGAAAATTCCCCCTGGGGGGGGAGCAATGTCATATACTGGCTCAAGGTCTAATAATATTGAATCGTTTATTTCGTTTGTTTTGTTGGGTTTAACGCCGTAGCAACACATTTTATAGGTCATATAACGGCGGTGAATCGTTTATTTCAAAATTAAGAACAATAACCATCACCAAAAACAACCTTAGTTTTGTTTACCGGGTGTTCGTAGTTTCGAATTTAATTCCAATTTCAAAATGGCGCATCTTTCATTTATTGGTAAGCATTTTCGTTTCATTATTTGCATTCTCTAGGGCTTTACACAGATTTCCATCACTTTTTGCAATTATTTATATTTCAATGAACTTGCTTTATTCTTTGTACCAAGTACATGTTTCTGGAATCTCTTCCACTCTATGATATTTTCATTAATCGTTTCTAACAAGTAAGAACAAGTCATCACCAAGCACTGTCAACACCTTATATGTATGTTTTATGGTCTCAAACATCAGGATGGTGACACCGATATCATCTAAACGAATTCAATTTAGGTTGGGGCAGGTGATATCGAGGTAATGTCAGGAAGCTCACATCTATAGCAGAATATGGTAGTACGTTCTACCCCATGGACTATGTGGAAGAATGTGTTTTCATGTGACATTGCCAATCCCAATGTGACAAATATCTGCCAAATACCAGCTATTGAATTTGTTGATAACTTCATAAACTTGACATGAATGGCTTAAACAGTTTCAGCATGAAAATGTTGATTTAGTTTAAAAAATATATTTCTAAGAAGGAGTCAAATTATCGTTCAGAATTGGCCAAGAACTGGGCGTCTGCCTATGTTTTACTTTCCCGGTTATTGCACCTTCTCATAGGCATTGTTTGATTATATGGCAAATGACATCATGCTGGTTCACCTTCAGCTAAAAACTTAAAGTTTAAATGATCTCATCCAAAGCTTTCTAAACATGTGCATAGACACAGAGCAATCTAGAAAGTATATCTAGAATACTTCTTTCCCTCAACCATCTCAAAATCTTAAGAAAATGGTACACTGTTTATCTTGGCATCTTGGTCAAGTTTCCAACTACTGTTTTGTAAAAAACTTAAATAGACTTTATTCTTGTAATTATTGCTGAACTCCAAATTAAACAATGTCTTCTGATATCAAGTATGCAATCATGTGCCTTTATCATTCTGAAGTCTTCTAAGTCTTGACCTTGTGGTAGGGCTCTTTATACTTCTGAAAGGTTTTCACAAATGGTGAATGGAGGACCCGAATAATATACTTTCAATTCGAAAGAGTATCTGCTATTGTAACCGAATCATTGTATGATATGTAATGAAGCACCTCCTTCTTCTTAAGAACAAATGGAAGAACGAGAAACACCATTGCTAGTTACAGATTCTTTGGCCTACTTATTGTTGTTTTATTGTGGTTCACTGCTTGTTCATCTTCAGTTAATTCATGTAAACACATCTTTTGATATATAATTGATTACCAGCATCACTCAGTAAACATTTATATTTTTTTTGATGTGCACTGACTGGATTCCTGTTCTGTTATCTGATAAAGTGTCTGAAGCGTGGGAGATGTTTTAAAATCTTTTACATCTGCGATTGATAATAATTCCATTTCACCTATCAAGTAACTGGGAATTAAAAAAAAGGACTTAGCCTGAAATTGAGAAAAAGAGTCATCTTCTTCTAGTGCTAAAATTTGCATGAATATTGATAGTAGAATTTGTTTTGATGCAATAACTACTGTTATTGCTTTTCGTTATTTTATACGGTACAAGCATGGCTTTATCTTATTTTTTTACTTCTGGCAATGACCTACATAAATTATAGAAGGCTGTATAAATACAATAAATTGTGTTTATTAATTTTAGGTTCATCGCTAAAACTTCTTCTCTTTTCTAACTTTCCAAAGTTAAAAAAAGCCCCACCTTTATCCCCCTATACTTAAAAAGGCCTGATACCACAGTTGCCTCTAAGCTGGTTGAAAAACTTTCAACTGAACCTAGTTTAGATAAATTTGTGCCTGATTTTTTACTGTCTCATTTTTTATTTAAAAAGGAGTTTTATTGATATTCATTAACATTAGTAACAGAGAATATTGTTCTAGACTCATTCCCACTTAGAATGTACATTTGATGTCTCCAACGTTTATCATGTTTCCAGGAATTTAACTTACAGAAATTATGTAAATGAAATGCATATTTACAAGTGATAGTGCTATAGTAAAAGTATAAACGACATATTTCGCGAAGAAAACTTCGATTTTTTCAAAATATTGTCTCTTACTTAAGCTAGTGTTTAGAAAATCCCTATGTCTCCAATGACAAATTCTTACAGTTAGCTTCAAATTGTTAAAAAATTCAGACAGATTTCCAATTAAATATATCTTTAATATGTCAGTTATTACTAAATCCTCAAGAAAAACACATATTATAATGTAAATTCAAAAATAATTTTCCACACCTCATACAACAAACGTTGTCTCCAAACTCCGATAACGTACGGGACATTTATTTAAAGGCTTCATTAATCTCACAGCTTTGCACTCTTTACAATCTTTTTTGTGTAAGTAGAGTCCATAAAGTTATATCCTAATTTTAGCTGACATTTTATTGGTATCGGTAATTTATGAGCTCATTTATTAAATAATGAATCGTAATTTTCACCACGTAACGAACGGGACAATTAGTAAAATCAAATTATCTAACAAACCTTTTCAAATAGATATATAAATTCTTCATTGAACTGATCTTAAATGATTAAATAAAAAGTTTATAAAGTGTTTTTATAATTCACTTAAAGTGCATATTTGTGACACACAAAAAACCAGTAAAAACAAATAACGTACGAGTCCTTAACGTACGGGACAAAATGTGACACAATAAATGATAATCGTCTGAATATTTATGATAAATTGCTTTTGTAAGGATCCTTAACATGCATTTAATCTTTACAGACGAAAATATTATGGAAACGGCAATTATAATGAAATTGATGATGTTCAAAAGTAACTAACAAGAGTGACGGGAACATAAGTTATAGTACTTATTATTTGCAATAAATGATGAATAGTTAGCATTGTTCTTAATTGAATGCCATCTAGCTTTGAAATGTAATTAATTAAAACAATGCCTCGTTTGATCAAATTATAACTTTAGAATCATTTTAGCAGACACTGCAATAATTTTATCAGGTTCATACATTATCTTACTTATTTAATAACGTACGGGACACCGTAGAATTGTCTAAACATGCATTTGCCGGATGATTTGATGGTTGTAAATCACATGTTACCCCACTACTAAATAGCTTTTATTAGTTTATGCGTTAGTTTGCTATGTTTCTTTGTTAAGCTTGTCACAAAATTATTCAATGTTGTTCTCTTGGAAAAATGAAAATGGTTCGTGTAATTATAGTAATTGAGAGATATTATTGTAGTTTTATATGTACAACACAAGTACATTGAATTGTAAAACAAATTACACAACAATGTAAGTTGTATTCTTGCAGTTTAACTTAGTTATCAATAGTTTAGATGACCAAACTGAAGTATATAACGTACGAGCCAATTTTGCCAACGTACGGGACAAAAATTATATTCTTAATTGGTTGCTTTGTGGTGGTTCACATGCACACAACGTTTTGTTATAACACTAAGACAATGGTATGTAACTATTTTAAACAGTTTCATTTTATATTTAACTTGTTTGTATCGTTCTGGAACAGTTGATATGAATGACATTTTTAAAACAAATAAAACTAATGAAAATAGCGTATTCAATATTTATGTTTTTCTGAAAGTATCTGGCTTACTCTTCAGTCTTTATCATTTATTCCGAAACATAATACCTTATAGAATGCAACCGTATTGAATTTCTCAACAGTTTGACCATTACTCCTTTTAAATAAGTGAAATTAACAGCACATGTTCGATTTTCATAAGCACATTTACAAATGCTAGGTGTGACCTTTCACCAGCCTATATCTAAAAAAGTATACTAGCCCAGCTGAAAAGATTTTTATACTGCGTACAGAACATGTCTATAATACCTTTAATTGATTTAAAAGTCATATTTGATGACATGAAAAAAATGGAAAAATATGCCCATATGTCCACCGTAATTGGGATTGAGTCTGTAAAATATATAACTAAATTAAGTGCTACAACCGCCTTATGCTTAGATGGCATTCCATTCTCTTTTGAAAGGAACTGAACTTATGTTTTTGTCCAACCCTTACTTATATCATTCATGTTTTTTTAAATTTATTGTGCTATACCTGATGATTTAAAGTAAGCACGAGTTGTCCCACATTTTTTAAAAAAAGATCAAACATGTGTTTGTAAATACCGTCCTGTCAATGTTTAAAAAGTTGTTTCCAAAATATTTGGCAGTGAGGTTTATGACCAAATTGAGTATTATCTCAAAGACAAACTACATACTGCCTGAAATCTGTACAGGGCTTTTGATACTGTTAACCACTCTATTTTTGTAAAACTTAAATCATGTGGCTTCAGTAATGACATTGTAAAGTGGCACAACTTTTATATTTCTGGTAGACAACAGTTAATTGATGTTACTGGAACGCATTCTACATCTTCTTCAACTACATGTGGTGGGACTCAGAGTTCTATTCTTGGCAATCTTGTTTTTTTAATTCATACGAATGTATATGGTAGTTAATACCAAACATTTATTCTATACTTAGACAAGAATAAACCAAATTTGAAAAATTTTAGTCTCCAAACCATGTTAGTGTATGTACATGGCTTATTGACTACAAGTTATCATTGCATTTAATAAAAACAGAATCAATTCATTTTGGATTTAAATTAAAATTAATTCCTGACCTTAATATTAAGTGTTATGACTCTGAAACTAAGAGTTTCCCTTACCTCTTTCTTGGAGCAACTTTAGACTAAACTCTATCTTCTAATTCCATGACCAAGCAAACTGTCGTTGAATGTATCTTTATAGGAAACTATTATCTTACTGAACAAAAAATAATTCTGGTTTCGTCTTTAATTCAGTATCATTTTGACTATGCATGCACTATTTGTTTTCAACACTTACTTATTTCTTTGCAAAACAAACTTCTATTCACGCAAAATAAATTGATAGGATTTGTTCTAGGACTTGACCCCAGAGCACACTTTGGTCCACACTAATTCATGTATGTCGGCTGCTTGCAACTATCTGTGAAAGTTGAGCACGTCAAGTTGTCTCAAGTTTTTAAAGTCAAACGTTTGTCAGCGTCCCTCTATTTCAAAGATCCCTTTTTCCACAATGCCATCTTCATCTGAATAGAACAAGTCTCAGTCAAACAGTGTATATGATTTACTTAAAGAAAAAAGCATTCACTTACTTTGATGCCAAATCATGACAAAGTCTACCATCTTTTTAATAAAATAAGATAATATTTAATAACAAATGTGATATGTATAAATTAATTTGAAAATTATACACTATTAGTAGCATCATGATTTCGTAAGTTCAATTTTTAGACAGAGACTTGCACGCAAAATTGACGATGGTGTTATTAACAGGTTGTGATTGTCAGATCTCTTCAAATTATGTGACGTTGGCGATGTAAACACATTAATGAATATTGTAAAAGCATAATTATGTCAGCTGAGCATGAACAATGATATTATGTTGTCAGGATCCAAAATATAAATAATTTTAGATCGGGTTTTGATCGGATCGCATCTAAGAGTATCTGCATGTTAAGATTTAAGTATACCTATGCGCCCAGATAATCAGTAATTGGGTCAATTAATTAGCAAGATAAATGGTTATTAATCATTTCTTTGCAATATTTGTTATCAACTTAAAACATAGCTCTAAATATAAATATTTTTTTTAGAATTTATCGGGATGAACTTATGCTAAATAAAGCAAACTCTACAGAATGGAAGCAAGTTGTTTGGATCTAAATCTAAAGATAAAAAATGACATTATTACTGCCTAATTTTAACATAAAGGAGATGAATTTAGATTTAATAATGTTATTTTTGTTTTAAAATAGTATTGCCCTATAGTAACATACTATAGAGTTTATATTTCTCTACTTTTCCATTTTTCAAGAGCCTGTAAAAATGTTCAAGCTTTAAATGTACGTAATATATATTTAAAAGGGAAAAACTTAAGCAATGGTATCGGCACCATATGCTCAAAAGCGCCTTGCAAGTTTTGTGGCCAATATCTTGATTAAGATCAAGATAAAGCAGCAGTTTCCAAACCAGTTTTACATGAAGGTTTAATTAATCCATGAATTAAAGAAATAAACGCAAACAGTGCTAGTTTGATGATATACACTTCTACATTTGATCACGGTGTTTTTCTCTTCTTTGCAAGAAAGGACAGACATTTGAAAATGTATTGAGGTTTTAATGTAAATACTCGTATTTCATTTCAAAGATTGTTAATAAGCTCTTTAATATCTAAAACATATTCTTCTTCGCCTTTTTCTACATTTTGAACAGGTCTATGGTTTGTAATATTGCTGTTCCTGACATTGATTGTTAGAATATTTAACCGAATTGTAAATATACATTTGATTCAAGATCAGCGCCTTCCTCGTCTTGGGAATACAACTCCTGGTGAGTATAAATCATTTTTTTTATTTTAGCTCACCTGAGCGCTAGCTTAAGGTAAGCTTTTAGGATCGTTTAATGACCGTCGTCCGTCGACCGTCCACAATTGTTTGTAAACACTCTAGTGGTTACATTTTAGGCACATTTCTTTTCAATTTTTGTGAGAATGCTTGTCTTGGTAATTGCTCGAATGAGTTCGGACTTGGGTAATCTCGGATAAAAACCTAGGTCACAGAAGCTGAAAATAGAAAAGCCTTGTTAACACTGTAGTGGGTACTTTTTTGAAATAAATACCGAAATATCCTTGAAATTGTTCTGAAAGATTTTTTGTTGATTTCTTGGTCAAGTATCAATATGAGTTACTTGAAAGTCGAAAACTAGGTCACCTTGTGAACACTCTAGTGGTCACATGCTTAACTCAATTGCCATCAAACTTGGTTAGGATGTTTGTCTAGGTAATTGCTTGAATGTGTTTAAACATGGGTCATCTTGGATGAGAATTTAGGTCACTGGAGTTGAAAAAAAAATCTTGTTAACACTCTAGCGGCTACCTTTTTATCCAAATATCCTGGAAAATGGTCAAATAATTTGTTTTGATGTTTCTTTAGGTCAGGTTTGTAATTTGGTCACGTGGATTCAAAAATTAGGTCACAAAATGCCCAAATATGGAAAAATTGTGTGAACACTCTAGAGGTCATATGTATACTCTGCTGTCTTCAAACTTGGTCAGGATGCTTGTCTATGTAGCTGCTCAGATAAGTTTGAACAAGGTTTATCTTATATGAAAAACTAGGTCACACAGCCTAAAAATAGGAAATTCTTGTGGCTTGTTTGGTCTCCAAATAATCTAGAAATTGGTTTGGAAGTTTTTTTCTGATGATGGTATGAGTATGGGTCGCCTAGGGTAAAAAACTATGTCACTCAGTCCAAATATGGAAAATCATGTGAACAATCTAGCTGTCACCTTCTCTTTTTTGGGATCTCTCCCAGGTGAGGAGGAGAAACATGTGCCCATTATGTAGGTGCTAGTTTGCGCCTGCATGATGGGCATATGGCTAACACAAAAACTGCCCGTTTGCCAGCGTTTCGTAACCGGATAAGGAGGATCCTGGAATTGAGGAAGACCCAAGGAATTTTCAGTCTTCCTTTGAATAGTTGCATACTTGCAAAAGCTATGTTCATGTGTTCTTGTATGTGCACACTCTCCAAAAGTAACCAACGCTTTTAGCATACGTTTTATTAGTAAAATTTTGTGTGTTCTACATTAAGATTTATACAAATTAAAATCCATTTACTTACATTTCTTTTCATTATTGATTCTGTAATGACATTAAAATCTTGAACAATTGCATCGAAGCGGGGACCAAAATGGCCGACGGCTTTCATAAAAGACCTGTTAACCAACACGATTATTCCGCACTACAATGCATTTGGCTCTTACGCATTAAAATATAGTTCTTGGTATTTACGCAATTTATTGTAATTCAGGTGACAAATTTCGCCTAGAAAAGTTGTAATATCAAGGGCTGAAATAATACAAACTGACTTTCATCGAAAAATAAATGTCATTTTGCTGATGTCTGATTTCTAGTTTCTATGATTTCAATTCTTAAGTAATACGTAATTTCGGTTTTTTGTTTTCAAAATGGCGCGTCCTAAGCCTACCGGTAATGGCAATTCATTATTGAATGTATTTTCTTGTTTCATCTTAGCGTAAAGGGTTCAAACATATCCGTCCGGAGGATATGATCATTGCTAGACGGAAAATGTGTTGCAATTGAACTCATTTTACCATTGATTTCTGCCCTGAAAAAAGAAAAGAATGCGTACACGTTTCTTGTATAGGAATAATAAAATTATTTCCTTAGGGTCTGCACAGCACTCCGCCCATAACTGATACCACAAGGGGTCCCATATTGTTAATACGACTGTGTTAAAAGGACAGTCCTAAACAGCTTGTTGTCTGTGCATATATTCAACGTGATTATTTAGTATGGAAAGCCTTGACTGTCTTATATGTACATTAACGAACGTTGTTGTGTTGAAATAGCATTATATTAAGTAGTTTGTTCATTATATTGAGTGCTTTCTTTATTATATTCGGTAGTTAGATCATTATATTGAGTACATTCTTCATTATACTCGGTGGTTTGATCATTATATAAAGTGCATTCGTCATTATACTCGGTGGTTTGGTCAATAAATAAGGTGGATTTTTCATTATACTCGGTGGTTTTGTCATTATAATAAGTGCTTTCTTCATTATACTCGGTGGTTTGATCATTATATAAAGTGCATTCTTCATTATACTCGATGGTTTGGTCATTATATAAGGTGGATTTTTCATCATACTGGGTAGTTTTGTCATTATACTGAGTGCTTTCTTCATTATACTCGGTGGTTTCGTCATTATTTAAAGTGCATTCTTCATTATACTCGGTGGTTTCGTCATTATATAAAGTGCATTCTTCATTATACTCGGTGGTTTAAATAATGATAAAACCACCGAGTATAATGAAGATTGCACTTTATATAATGATCAAACCACCGAGTATAATGAAGATTGCACTTTATATAATTATTAAACCACCGAGTATAGTGAAGATTGCACTTTATATAATTATTAAACCACCGAGTATAATGAAGAATGTACTCAGTATAATGATCAAACCACCCAGTTTAATGAAGAATGTACTTTTTATAATGATCAAACATACGAGTATAATGAAAACACTCAATGTAATAATTTAACCACCGAGTATAATGAAGAATGCACTCAATATAATTATCAAACCACCGGGTATAATGATCAAACCACTTTATATATTGAAAGAAGCACTTCATGTAATGAACAAACCACTGAGTATAATGAAAAGAGCACTCAATATAATGAACAAACTACTTAATATAATGTTATTTCAACATAACAACGTATGTGAATGTGCGTATAAGACAGTCAAGGCTTCCCATAATTTAGCATGGGTCATAGCTTTGAAATCACAACCATGGTTTTAATAATTCACCAAGAAGAAAACTGGGTCCAAGTCTTCATTTGGTGTTTTTTCATACAATGTCGTCCGATTTTTATTAAAAATCTCAGATTTCCTGTCCATCATTTTGCATGAAAACAAATTGATTAATTAACTATTGTTGTGTTTGTTTTGTGTCAGTATTTGCAGCATTTTTTTTTCTTTTCATTCTCATGGGCTAAACACAGATTTCCATCACATTTTGCAATTATTAATAGTTCAATGCACTTGCTTAATTTTTTGTACCAAGTATATATTTCCAAACAGAATCCATCCTTTTTAATATGCCCGAAAGAATTTCGGGCATATTATGTTATACCCCCTTGCGTCCGTCCGTCCGTCTGTTAGCAATTTGGTTTCCGAAGCATAACTTAAGTTCCATTTGACACACAATATTCAAACTTCATAGGATGATTGTCCATATCGGGTAGAAGACCCCTATTGATTTTTGGGTCACAAGGTCAAAGGTCAAGGTCACTATTACCTTAAAACTGCAAACAGTTTCCGGAGCATAACCTAAGTTCCATTTGGCCCACAGTATATATAAAATATTCTCATGTCTAACAAATGCTTCATCTTAAGTAAAAAAACAACACTTTCAGGCATATAATGCTCCGCCTAGTGGTGCTTTTGTTTGATAAATCACACCCTGTGAGCCGATTGAGTGCATCGGACCGTATCAAATTATTTTTTCCCCAAAAATCGGTAGAAAATGACACAAAAATCACCTCAGCAAAATTTAATAAGGATCCATTGGCCCGTTATAAAATAGTCAAAATTTTAGTGATCGGTTAGAACTTTTGTTCAGTGTACAAAATTTTCATTTATCTTTATAAGGAAAGCATCTTTTCTAACATATACGACAAGTCATTACAAGGCACTGTCAACATCTTATATGTATGTTTCATGGTCTCAAACATCAGTGTGGTGACACAGTTATTATCCTAGTAAATCCAATTTAGGTTGGGGCAGATGATATGGAGGTTATGTCAGGAAGCTCACATCTTTTACAGGATATAGTACATGTAGTACGTTCTACCCATGGACTATGTGGAAGAATGTGTTTTCATGTGACATTGCCTAACCCCATGTGACAAATGTCTTCAAAATGCAAGCTATTGCATTGGTTGATAACTTCATAAAGCTTGACATGAACGGCTTAACCAGTTTTAGCATATAAATAAAGTATATGAAAAAGTTGATTTAGTTTAAAAAATATATTTCTTGTTTATATTTATTTATTGGATTTAACGCCGTATCAACACAATTTAGGTCATTTCACGGCGTCCAGCGCACCTAACCTAGCTTTCCTGGACCATTGTCTGTAACCAGTACTCACCTACCCTTCCATAAGGCCGGAAACTTCTCCATATTATCTAAACAATGGAGGAAAATCGACATTATTGTCAAATTTTCATGGAAGGGTATAACCTCCCCGGGTGGGATTCGAACCCGCACCCCCTCGGGCACAAATTCCAAATTTTTAGAGAATGATACATTGTTTATTATCTTGGCATCTTGGCCCAGTTTCCCAAAACTGTTTGGTAAATAACTTGAATAGACTTTATTCTTGTAATTATTGCTGTACTCCAAATTGAACAATGTCTTCTGATATCAAGTATGCAACCATGTGCCTTTATCATTCTGAAGTCTTCTAAGTCTTGACCTTGTGGTATGGCTCTATATACTTCGGAGAGGTCATCATAAATACTGAATGAAGGACCCAAAGATACTACTTTCATTTCGAAAGAATATCTGCTTTTGTAACCAAATTATTGTGTGACATGCAATGAAGCATCTTCATCTTCTTGATAACAAATGGAAGAACCAGGAACACTTTTTTAATTACAGATTCTTTGATATTTTTATTGATGTTCTTGGTTCACTGCTTGTTCATCTTCAGTTTATTCATGTAAACCCATTTTGTTATATATTTACATTTAAATTGACTACCAGCATCACTTAGTAAACATGTTTTTCATTCGAAGTGCACTGGCTGGACTCCTGTTCTGTTATCTGATAATGTGTCTGAAGCGTGGGAAATGTTTTAAAATGTTGTACATCTGCGATTGATAATAATTTTAGTATACCTATCAACTGGGAATCAAACAAAGGACTTGATAATAAAGATCTTTTAGCTATAGAAGATAGTTTTTACGGATATAGACAACTAAAAGCTGGGCTTTTGAGAAATACAACTTAACTTTAAATTGATAATGCAAAAACAAAACATTTTACTGAAACACTTTAAAGAAATCAATATGACTCCATGTCTCGTAGGAAAACTCTTACAGTCTTGGTATTCCTATTAAAAAGATTCATTTTCTTCTAGTGCTTAAATTTGCCAGAATATTGATTGTAGAACTTGTTTTCATAAAATAGATACTGCTATTGTTTTAATGATTTGATACGGTATTACCAGAGCTTTTTTATTTTACTTCTGACAATAACCTACATAAAGTATAAAAGGCTGTATTGATACAATAACATGTGTTCAATTGATTATAAGCTCATCACTAAAAACTAAAAAGTTAAAAAGACCCGTCAACATAACGCTTTACTTTAAAGGCCTGATACCACAGTTGTCTCTAAGCTAGTTGAAATGCTTCTATTTAACCCTTTTTGATATTTTTTGTCAGATTTTTATCTCATTTTTATATAAAAAGGAGTTTTATTGATGTTCATTGACATTAGTAACTGAGAATAAGGTTTTAGAATATATACCTAAATTACGTGCTAAAGACGCATTAGGCTTAAATGGCATTATATTTCATTTTGTATTGGACTGAGCTTCTGTTAACTTCTAACCCTGATTTATATTATTAAAGTTTCTTGTATTTCGGGTGTTATATCTGTTGATTTAAAGTAAGCACGGGTTGGCCCTTTTTCTTTAAAAAAAGATAGAACCTTTGTTGGTAATTACTGTCCAGTCTATGTTTTAAATGTTATTTTCAAAGTATTTTTTACCAAATTGAGTATAATCTCAAAGACAAAATAAATATTGTCTTAATTTAAATCTGGTTTTAGGTTTCTTTCCTGTCAATATTCGACTTTAGCTGGTGTTATAAGATTTGAAATGAATAAAAGAATGTTGTAGGCATAGATATCTTAAATCTACATAAGGCGTTTGATACTGTTGACCACTGGGAACATTCCGTTCATAAAACTTACATCATGTGGCTTCAGTAATGACACAGTTATGTGGTTCAACAGTTATTTGATGTCTCTGGAACTCATTCCACATCTTCTCAAGTGTGATGGAACTAGACTAAGGGTTTTATGTTTTGCCAAATCTATTTTAAATTTATATGAATGACATGACTATGGTTGACCAAAAGAACTGTTCTGTGCTGAAGTCTTTGAATGAAGTGAAAGTGGTAATTAAGAACACACTTTTATTCTTTGTTAAAGATTCAGCAAAATTAGTTTTAGATAAGGATACATTATCCAAAGTTGAACAAAAAGTGTAAATAAATGGTTTATTATCATTGCATTAAAGAAAAACAGACTCAGTATATTTATTGATTTCAATTAACAAAATTATGGTAATTAGGAAAATTTATCAGCAAGATAAATGGTGATTAATCATTTCTTTACAATATTTGTTATTAGGGGGGGTTGTTAATTTCATTTTTTAAAGATAACTATGTGAGACCCTGCTTAAAATATGGTGCCATCAATATGATTATAGAATCAACAACAAAAAATTTTGTGTGACCCCATTAACCCCCACGCCCATTTTACATAAAAATAACAATTTTTTATATCCAACTGTTATAAATCAATTCTTATAGGCTTTCAATATATCAATATGTAGGTTTGTTAGGCTGCCGAGTTCAAATATGAAGTAAAAATCTAAATTAAACAACTCTATATGGCAGAAAATTCAAAATGGCTGCCAAAATGACCCAAATTTTGGACATATTTGGGTATTATATTTACTGGGTATTGAATACGTTGAATCATGCCTGCAATATATCAATCTAAATGTGTTTTATGGTGCTGAGTTCAAATATTAACTCCAAAACTAAATTTAACAAACTTATATGGCAGAAAATTCAAAATGGCCGCCAAAGTAAATCATATAAATTTCAGTTATAAACGGCACACTTTAAACATTTTACGCAATTTATAAATTAACTCTAGTTAATGAAATCTTAACAAAAGACCAAAGTTATGACACTTGATTATAAGTATGCAAATATATTTTGTTCATTATATAGCTGAGGTAGAGCTCTAGAGGTATGATTAGAGGTTAAGGTCTGAGAGGTCATTCGTTCCAACCTCACTAGCGGCACATATGATGTCTTGATTGAAAAATGTGTCTTTGATTGCTTTACTTCATTAAGATGTTGATGAGTATGTCCATAGGAAATGTCTAGGCACTTTGGTTGCAAAGTAGAGTTAAATTCCCAGGAAATTTTATAGATATTAGTAACTAAATGATCATCATGGGTGATGGCTGTATGCCATCATGTATCAAGCATCTAAGCTACAATATGGATTGCAACTTTTTTTTAACAAGACTGTGTTGTGTTGTTAAATTCTGAAAATATAATAAAGCAATGATTTCTTGGTAAAGAATTACTTTATAGCTTATCAGAGTTCTAGATGCAATTCATTTACTTTCTCTGTTTCTATTATTATTAAGTTTGGCTTATGTATGTATCAAAATCTTCACAAAAAGTAAATGGACCAACAATTGCTTTCAGAAATTCAAAGAATTGTATTCTCCAATTTTCCAATAGCAATTGTGTCATTCCCTTTAATTCTTATTTGCAATTTTGGTTATATCTCTATTAATCTGTTTATACTTACTTGCATTTCTTTCAACTAGCCTTAAAAACTAATGATTGAGATGATGGTGTTCAATTATTTGGCCAACTTCGCACGATTGAAACAAATGCAAGACATTCCATGATTAGAAAATGAGATTGCTTAAGTGACAACCGATTAAAAGAAAAGTAAAGAAAACAATAATTGAAATAGGCAATTACTTTTTTGAGCAGTGGTTTATACAATCACAGCCAAACCAAGCAAAATGCAATGTGTTAATTGATTAAACCTTTGAATCTCTCATGAATGCTAAAACAGACAGGAAACCTGTTTAGCTCATATTTCATACTCTTTGTAACTAATGAGAGTTTTTATATAAGGACATAAACTTATAAATACAAACAGGTATAGAATGGTTTCTCCATAACTGAGAATGAGCAGAAAACATTTGGTACATTTTCTACAGAAACAATACTACAAGAACTTAAACACAAAACCTTTAAGACATATTTTTTACCAAATGTGCAGCTATTTGCCATGGTCATTTGACTACTGGTATAATTATATACATATATCAGTTGCCTGATGATGTATAATTTAACATTACACTATTGGACTATGGAAAATACGTAAATTAATGGATCTTTACGATAGCCTTTGAAAGTGTAGGCCACCAATCTGAAAATTTATATGAGCAATGTCAGGTCTGACTTTCGGGTTGAACTGACATACCTCATTAAATATTAAGATACAAGTTCTTGCAAAACAGATTATTATATGTAATATATGATTATTTGCTTTATTTTACAAATAATCTAAACAATTGCATTAAGAGTGATAACAAACCATGATTCAACATGTAGATTTGACCATTGATAACCAGTATACATTGAAAATGTGTTATTTTGGTAGCCATTTTGAATTTTTGGTCATATTGGGTTGTTTAAATTAGTTTTGACTTCATATTTGAACTAATTACCCTAACAAACTTATAAATTGACATAATGTTAGCATGATTCAACACATTGAATGCCAGGATAAGTAATTACCCGAATATGCTAAAACAAACTAGGTTAAATTTGGCAGCCATTTTGAATTTCTCGCCATTTTGGTTTCTTAAATTAACTTCATATTTAAATTCAGCACCTTAGAAACCTATAGCTAGACATATTGCAGGCATGATTCAACATATTTTAAAAATGTTCAGGATAAATAAACTCCCGAATATGCTTGTACTATGGTTATTTTGGCGGCCATTTTGAATTTTTAGCCATATTGGTTTGATTAATTTTGTTTTTTACTTCATATTTGAACTCAGCACCTTAATAACCTATAAAATGACATATTGCAGTCCAATACCATACAACTTATTGCAATTAAATGTAAAAAACTTGTAATTTATGTGAAAATGGGCGTGGCCAACCTTCAGAGGGTATGTACAGGGGGGTTAATGGGGTCAGAAATTAAAAAGATATGCTTTTCCTTACATGTCAGTACATGTAGCATTTTTTAAACAGGGTCCCATAAAAAATCAAATTAACAACCCCCCCCCCCTATTGTTATCAACTTAAAATCATTGCGTAATATATAAAAAATTTGATAGAATATACCTGGATGAATTCATGCTTAATAAAGCAAACTCTACAGAATGGAAGCAAGTTGTCTTGATCTAAATCTAAAACAGAAAATGACTATGTTACTGATAAATTTTAACATAAAGGCTATGATTTCGAATTTGATAATGTTATTTTTCTTTTAATAATGGTATTGTCTTATTTTAACATGCTATGGCTTTATATTTATTAACTCGTCTTCTTTTTGAGACTTTGTAAAACTGTTCAACATTTTATTGAACGTTACCTCTGCGGAACAAAACGTTTAAAACAATGGTATCGGTATCATAAGCTCAAAACGTTTTGCAAGTTTTGCGCCGATACCCTAGATACAACAGCAGTTTAAAGCCACTTCTTTATCAATGTGTTTCCAAACTAGTTTTAAAAGGAGGTTAAATTAATCTATGAATTAAAAAATAAACAGAAACGGAGCTAGTTTTGATGATGGACACTTCTAAATTTGATCACGGTGGTTATTTCTTCTTTGCAAAATAGGGCAGACATTTGAGACTTTCTTGAGAGTTGAATGAAAATATTTCCTTTTAAAGAGTGTTTAGTTTCTTTCATAAATTCCTGTTGTTGAGTTCTTGCTTCCGCCTTGGAATTTCTTTTTGCCCTTTGTTCGTTTTGTCCTCGGCATTGTCGGATGAAGAATGTGTTGAAGTTACCTAGACAACCTGTTGGGCCAAGTTTGAGGTTGGTGCATCCTAGAAACTGATTTAAACCTCCAATGACAATATTTGGCCACTGACCGCTCCAAGGCGACAACCCATTAGATTGATGATTTCGTCATTTTGAAGCGTCTTTACTATATATATATCATTTTTAAAAAAAATCTAATTCCATCTCCATATTTGCTATTTGTTTTATATTGTTTTTTAATGTTGCTGTTCCTAATATGTTTTCAGATTCTGTTAGTGACAGAATACAGAACCTTCCTCGACTGGGGAACACAACTCCTGGTGAGTATTCATTATGTCTTACATTTTAAAATTACCTGTCGGTGGTTGTGATTCAAGTCACAAGCACGCAATAAAATTGTCTGTATCATGACTTACGTGGTAAGTTTTTTGTACAATAAAATCAACATATTTTACAACTGTATTTACATTTTCACTGAAACTGTCATAATCAGCATACTGTTTTACTGCTTTTAAAATGTTTCTATACAATTTTGCGTTTCAGAAATTGTTGTATTTAAGTTGACCTTTATGCAAGCGTAGTTTTAAGGACAAGCTTGTTTCAGGCCTGTTATGAGTTAAATGAACATTAGGAACAGAAAAGAATAAAACAAACCTTTATTTCTCGATTTTAACATTCGAAATTGATACAAATGTACATGATATATTCTCCTTATTGTCAAATACAATGTACTATAATAACATATATTTTTGCAATTGTTTATTTCAGTGCCTCCTATACCAGAAACAGGAGGTAAGTTGATATTCGTAGACATGTAAATTGGTGATTGACAATACATGTTTTACACCTTTATAGTAATTTTTGATTTTTCGATTGTGAAACAAGTTGTTACGACTTAGATTAATCACTTTCGAGAAACGCTTTCTTGTCTCCCAGTACTGAGCTAATAAGATTAGGCTTCTTTCTTACAGATACAACGACGTAGTTAATTAATAGGATTCAAACCAACGTTGGCTTTGCAATGATTACTAGTCAAATGTCCTAACTACTTAGCCACTTTCTTTACCCGATGTTGAGCTTGCAATGTTTCTTCTTCCTTAAACTGTTGTACCATATCTTTAATATATTTCCCCCTCTGTTTTGGGACCTCTCTGTGGTGAGGAGAAACATGTGCCCATTATGTAGGTGCTAGTTGCGCCTGCATGATGGGCATATGGCCAACACCAAAACTGCCTGTTTGCCGTGGGCAGCGTCCCGTAACCGGGAAAGGAGGATCCTGGTAGTTGAGGGAAACCCAGGGATCTCCAGTCTTCCCAACACACTACTTTGGCCTCTGATTCAGGATAGACGGGTGTCCAAGTGGGCCCGGCTTGGTCAATCGGCTGGTCATGCCTTGCCCTTGAATAGTTGCATACATGCAAAAGTTTTTATATTTATGTTGACATATGTACCCCTGGATGTCCCCTAAAATAACCAACATTACAAGCATACTTTTAATTAAAAAAATCATATGTGTTCTCCATTAAGATCAATGTGTGTCTACTGAATATACAGTACCGTTCTTCCAAATTTATACGTTCAACACACCTATTCAAGAAGGCGGTGGCTCATGGGCCAATTGTGTTGATTGTAATCATTTGCAATTGTATGCAAGTATATCTCTCAGGTATCCTTGTGGTGCGGTGGCTGGATACGCGCCTCCTTGTTGGAGTCCGAGGTGGCTGGGGAACCTGAGTAATGAATCATTATTAACCCAACCATGGATCCTTTAACCTCTTCTAAAAAACGTCTGACGAATCGACCAACACAATTCCGAGTGAAAATTTAAGTCAATCATCTTTTCCACGTGTACTCGTTGTAGAAGCGCTGAGAGATGAGAAGTTGTCTCAATTGAACCCATTTGTCATTGAAAAGACCATTTCGTCGTTGATTGGAACACCGAAATCGGTCAGAAAGCTCCGTGGTGGAGAACTCCTGATCAAAGTTAAAAAAAAATAGCAATCAGAAAATTTACTTAAATTTAGATCTTTCTTTGGCATCAAATCCTTTTGCACTGCCCATAATACACTCAATTCATCCAAAGGAGCCTTTCGCTGCCCTGACCTTGTGGAAATCGAGTTGGGTATCTCAACGTTCGCGTTGAGATGTACATACCAAACCCAATGCAATGTTACAAATGCTTTAAATATGGACATCATGAATCTAAATGCACTAGAGAGATAACATGTCGTAAATGTAGTACTTCTCATGTTGGTCTGCTTGAAAACTGTTCTCGTGATGTAAAATGTTCAAACTGTGGGGGTAATCATTTTGCAACCTCCCGTTCTTGCTCAGTCTGAGAGACAGAAAAAGAAGTTCTCCGCGTTAAATATACTCAAAGTTTATCCTTTCCTGGTGCACGCAAGCTTGTAGAAAGTTCCAAGATTAATTCCTATTCAAAACCAGTTAAGATGGTTGATTCTGCTGTGCAGGTCAACTTATGTAAGTGTGTTCCTCTGGAAATCATTCCAGTGTAAAAATCGTCTCCTTTTCTTTCACGTAATTCCTCTAAAGCAAGTACAAGTTCTCAGACATCAACATCTACAAGTACCTCATCTGTACCTCAATGGCAGGTCTCACAGGCCTCTCCGTCTCCTGAGCGGGTGGTTCAAAGGCAATCACCCAAACAGAAGGTAGTCCTAACCAACAGAGTTGGGAAAGCGTAGAGGGACCCTGTTCCGTCCTCCAATTGATTCGAGGCTCTTATGAGTAACATCGAGTCGATGGAGGACGAGGACATGTGTGTCCACAGCTGTCCTCCCCGAGCTACGGCTCGAAGTCCTGTTAAGTTTCTTAAGTAGGTTTTTACCTTTTCGTTGAACCATGAATCAAACTATACTTCAATGGAATTGTCGTGGTCTTAAATCGAATTACAGCGATCTTCTTCTTCTATTATCGAAATACTCCCCGAAAGTTGTCTGTCTTCAAGAAACATTCCTGTCTACAAATAATAAAACATCAATTAAGGACTATACTCTTTATAGTAAAATTTGTACAGACACAATAAGAGCATCAGGAGGCTCAACAATTGCGGTTGCAAACTGTATCCCTCAACGACAAATTCAGTTACGAACTAATTTGCAAGCCGTTGCTGTTGAAGTAACTTTGCACAGACCTATAACAGTGTGCTCCCTTTATCTCCCTCCTAATTTATCTATTAATGTTGAAGACTTAGAAAACTCCCAGAACCATTCTTCCTACTCGGCGATTTAAATGCGCAGATTTGTTAATTGAACATCCTATTTAGCATTACAATTCTTTAATAACATTTGTCAGAACATCTAACAACACATTTCAAAACTATGAAATTCAACCCAACATTTAGTTCATGCCTAGCATGAACAAAATGGTAAACAGGCTCGTTAGGTATCATGTTAAACTATAGACACAGTTTTAATTCTGAGACCTCATTTACGAACGGACGCTATTTGATACGCTATTATGTTGAACAAAGAAGCTGAGCAAACATCAGGACAAGCAACAGTAAAAAACACAAAGTTTCTTAAAGCCAAATTTTAGAATTAAAATTGTAGAAATAGTAATTGACTTTCATGTTAAATGATTCATTCCATATTCAAAAACTATGTTTGCAGATACGAGTCTACCCTTTTAAGCACCTGCAGTATTCAGTGATTTTATAGATTGTTTTCCATTTAAAAGAAAAAATGTTTTCGGTCAAAGTTTGCTTTAAAAAAGCCAATTTGTCCACGTACTTTAAGAAAAAAAATCAACTTTCTAAATGTTTATTGTTTTCTCATTGAAGTATCTTAAATTTACCTATAAACTATGACACATTTCGACTACTGTACTGGACAAAAATAAGATATAATCATTTTAATGTAGTATGAAGTATTTCTGTTGATTTCTTATGAGTTGAACATTCTAGAGGGCTCGGCATGAGACCATTGTGCTGAGCTTATCCCAAGAAGTCAAAAGTGAATTGGATACCTTTAGGCATATACGACTAAAATATTTACCTTTTCTCTTTTCATATTGTTAACAGTTCCACCAATAGGCCTACCAGAAACAAGTAAGTATTTCAATAAGAAAGACAAGTAGATTTACTTAATTTTGTTAATTGTAAAAATACAGAAATAATAAAATGGGTATAAATATCAAGGGTTTTAAAGCCAATATCTTACACGAAAGCTAATCAATATAAATAGATGAAACCATTTATTTCCTGAAACTTATGGACATCGTTGTCTCACAATTTTGATTCTTGAAAATAACCAGGTCACTTTTGGACATGTTTGTTTGTCTGTTTGTTTGTTTGTTTGGGTTTTACGGCGCACCAACACAAAAAGGTCATATCGCGCACACTTTTGGACATACAAATAGTAATAAAAGTACTCGTTTTAAATGTTTGTCGAAAAAGACAATGTTTATTAAGTTTGGTTAGTCTTCGTTTAGACTTTTCAAATAATTTCTTTCAATAAAGATGTTATCATAAATGTATATCATGTCAAGAAAAAAAAGACTTTATTTATAGAGGCAACACAGGCAAAGCCCGATCTTCCCTGTGAGCATCTTAACAACAGAATTTACATAATATGTACAACAAGCAAGGTAAAACATTTGAAAAGTGATTAATAAAGACAATTTCCCCACACAGAGCAACAGTATTCTACATGAGGAAGTATGTAATAATTGTAGAACAATTTTCTTAAAGAAATACTAATAAACTGCTTTATTCTTTGTAAAAGATAGAGTTTTCTGTTGCATTTTTGATTATCATGTTTATTTGACTTTTCCAAGTAAGATTATCATCTACTTGTACTCCAAGCAGACGTTCACAATATGAAATCTTTATTTTATCTTGTCCAAGATTTAAGGATAATTTTTATTTGAACTTTTTGAATTGGGTGCTGAGATGATCTTTGATTTTGACCTTTTTAGAATTTAATACCATAGAGTTATCCTGACACGATTGGAATATTTATCAATATCATTTAGCAACTGAATTTGGACTTCATAGTATGATTGACCAATTGCTGTTATGGTAGTATCATCAGCAAACATATCAGTAAAAATATTTTTTTAAATCATATGGCATGTCATTTATGTACATTATGAACAGTAATGGTCCAAGGACTGATCCTTGTGGCACTCCTGATGTAATATGTCCTGGTTCTGATAGTTAACCAGAAACACAGACTTTAAGATGTCTATTGGACAGATAGGATGTAAACCATTGAAGTGACATAGGACTAAAATTAAAGAACTCAAGTTTTGAATCAAAGTTGAATAAACCAAGTCCAAAAATACAGTACCTACACATTTGTTCTCGAGTATAGTACTTATCCATCTATCAATAATGGATATTTTATGCTTTTTCACAAGAGTGATTAGTTCTAAATTCTAAATGTTTTTTATGCAGTCAATTATTTTCCTCAAGATAGATTTGGATATGGTTAGCAACATGTCCTTCCATATTTTGTTAGGTCTCGAGGAATTGAAAGAGGCCTTCAATTTTTTATCATTTCATGTCCTTTTTATGTATAGGGGTCACTTCAGCTATTTTAAATTGATTGTGGAACACATTCCTTGTAATACTTTAGTTCATTACTTTTGTGATAGGTTTTGATATCACTTCAGCTGAAAGTTTTTGTTGTCTATAATAGGGTTTCCCTGGTCATCATTTATGAAATTACACTGTGTATTTGAGGACTTTTCAGTTAAATCTTTCAATGTTTTCCATAGGTTTGATGGGTTTTGTTTATGGTTTTTAATAATGAATCCTGAAGAAAGTTGCTTTGAGACTTTCTTATTTTATTGCGGAATTTGTTACGATATAGTTTGTAGCTTTCATTATCTCCACATGCATTATAACTATCCCTAAGTTTTATGTCTGATTTTATTTCACATGTGTACAATTGTACCGGCTGATTGGAAAATTTTACACGCTTTGATTTCATAGGTGCATGATCATCTAGTGTATCGGTTAAACGTTGAACAAAATAATCTAGAGCATCATTTGGGTCATCATAAGTATCAATGGTACTTCATGGCTTACATTGTAAGTCTAGTAGGAAAAGGTGCTCATTAAAATTTAAACATTTCTGTAATTGATCAATTTAGATGCGTGTGGCCATCAGACTCATAAGATGTTTTTTTCTTTGCTTCTTATGAAACAAGTTTGATAATGATCGCTCAATGAGAATGATGGAATACAGTCATTTTTGATAAAAGACGGAACATTTGAATTAACATGATCAATAAGCGTAGCTGAAGTAGACGTAACTCTAGTAGGGGTATAAATTAACTAAGTAAATTATATAAATTGTTCATGGTTTTTCAGTTTTCAGATGAATTAGACAGCATGTTGATGTTAAAGTCACCCATGATAATAGTTTCTTTATCCTCGCTACTAAATTTCTCAAGTATAAGTTCCTATTCCTCAGTCCATGCTTTTAAGGCAGCTGGTTGTCTAAAAATAGCCACGAATAAATGGTTTTGATTAAAAGGCGAATTTCTAACCACACGATTTTCATGTTTGTGCTTTCTAAATCAAAGCGTCGAATTCACAGTAAAGTATTTTTGATATAGAGTAAAATGCCTCCGCATTTGAATTCCTGTCCTTTCTAAACAATTGATAATTATTTGAATTAAACGCATAGTCAGAAAAATGATTTCACATAAATTTAAAATATCTATTTCTGGATGTTCACTTAGGAGAATTTTAATTTCATCAAATTTTTGTTACAGATAATGAATATTAAGATGCATAATTTTGATGCCTTGTTTTCCAAATCATTTATCCTAAGGGCTAGCGTTAAAAGTTAATCGATTGTCGTCACTGGTTATTAAGGTCCTGTTGTCCGTATTTGTTTCCATGGTTGTCTCCAGTGCAATTGGTTGTAAATCCATGGATTTGGGAATAATTGTTTGGATTTTAATCCCCGATTCTTTGATGGAATCAGTTTTCTTTTGTTTTATGGAGAATGCGGTTTCCTTCCTGTTTGACCATGACGAAAATTGTAGTTTTGGGAGTTCAGTTGAAATATATCACCTAACACTGCTTTTAAAGATTTTCCAAGTTTAGCTGCTCCAGAAGAATTACTATGCCCTTCATCATAAAATAGATAATATTTGTTCATAAATATTGGTGTATGATCATAAAATAGAATATTGTGTTTCATATAAGTTGTTAAAGTCTTCTATTAACTTTGGTAATGACTGGTAAAGTAACTTTGATCTGTTTCATCGGTAGTACAGAGGATATGATCAATTTAGATGACTGGAATTTATCCTTCATTGTTGTAGTTAGGTCTTTGTAGTCGTATGATATTTTATCTGCAGTGCAGCTATCAGATATATTAGTTATTCTTACATGTATAATGACTGCATCTACATGATTGTTATCAGCCATAAGATCTGGAACAACTTTGTCTTTTATGTGTTTAATTGTAGCTCCAGGATTTGACTTGCTCTGTACATTAACCTTGTTTGATGACATTTTTGAAACATTTAAACATTTTGTAACTAAGTCATTAGAGTAAGTACATATACAGATTTTGTTTCAATAGGTTTGGATAAATTGGAAAAGTCTTGTGCTGAATTAAACACTGTTGCTGTATTTCTTGTTTTATTATAGGCCGGGCTTCAACTATAAAAGAGAGAGAACCTGGGAAATGGCCACTTTTCTCTGACTCTCTGAGCAGTGAACATGTTAAACCAGAGAAAGAAAATCTAGAACTGTGACAAATTTACCCATCAGATTTTAATGAAATTTTACTAATTGATTGTTCAATACATTTTCAGCTTTATTTGAAATTTTAAGTTTTATATGTTACTTAAAAATAGTAAAAGAAAAATTGATAAACAAGTTTAAAAAATTCAAATTTATCTGACAGGTGATTAGGGGTTCATAACCTTCACTTAGCCAATCAAAGGAGAGTTCACGACCTACACTTAGCCAGTAATAATATCTCCTCACTGACCCTCATAAATATTCCCACGACTGTTGATTCATAGATTATTCCTGTAGTGCGGTGTTACATTTATATACATGTATAATCTATTTTAGTACCAATCGTGAAATAATTCCAGGATGACCAGCTACTGTATTTGAATGTTATTGTAGTTGTAAAATAAACAGAATCAGATGTTTTAATGTCAAATAATTCTTAAAGTATTTGATAATATAAACGATGTACATGTATAAAAGTGAACATACTTGACTATAGATTATAGTTCAGTGTATATAATATCCAAACGTAAATTTGAAACTGTGATTGACAAAAATGTATTATTTGATTTATAATTTACTAAATTAATTAGGTATTATAGATTCAATATCAATACTACTTTGTTGTCAGTATTATGGACCAGCTTTAATTAGATTAAATATTGTTGCCAGAACTGAATAAGAATTATTCAAGATACAATTTAGACATTATAATAATACCATTATATTTTATTACTACAATTCTTATTTCATGCATTGATATTCAACACTTAATAAAAATATTTAGTAGTTTACAACACTAGATGGTTCAATACAAATATGATATCTAACTTCTCTTATATTCTTATATTAGAAACACATGTGCGAGTTTTCTCTGTATACTTATGTAATAAATTTAGTAGTAACTTTGTTTACAATCATGAAAATTCCAGCCGTTGGTAACCTCTGATCACGTAGGGTCAAACCCTCCCCATTTCTTCTTATCGGCTTAATTGCTAATCACCCTTTTCAAGAAATGAAGGATAATAATAATAATAATAATAATAATAATAAGGATATTTGATGAATTGCTTCTTATTTCTTTTATGTTGATGATTTCGATTGTGCTATTCTGACTAAAGGGTTAATTCTCTGGTTGCGTTTGCTGTAGTTGCTGTCTATTGCTTCTATTTCGATTATCTCCTATTTTATCTATATTGACTTTTAATTATTCAATTTTCTTTTGAGCAGGTTAATATCATCACTTAGACTTGAAACTTTTGATACTATTCTACTTTATTTCATGGTGTCTTTCTCTTTCATTGGTGATTGTTGGTTATTCAGTGAAATTATTTTCTTTGTTAGTTTTTCTTACTTTTCTAACTCTTCTTCTAAGATTAAAGACTTGGCATTTGAGTTTGCCAGATCATTTTGAGTATTTTAGTTATAAAGAAAAAAAGTTATTTGTTCAGATTTTTCGAAAGAGTTTTATTCAGGTTCTGTTAATGTTTGTTTAATTATTTCTGTAGCTTCTAGAAGTTGTTTTAGCTTTGTTGAAAGATTTGTATTGTCTGTTTTAGAAGATCACTCTCTTCAGTCATGCAGGTGGTTTCTCTAGTAAGCTGTTCATTGACTTGGTTCACTGACTGTTCTTCTTGGTGCGATGAGCCAATGGTACAATTTCCAGGTATATTTGTGGGGTCCAATGAGGTATTTGAATTTGTTTCCATGAATTCAGGAGATTGAAATATTGCATTAGGGATTAAATTGCTTGTAAAAGACGTCTATTTGTCTAAAATTGGTTTCTTCAGAATCAGGTTTGGTAAATTTTGGTTGAAAATTCAATGGTCTAGATCTTATTAGATGTGTCTGATTTTTTTAAAACTCTGATGTCTTGTTTTGAAATTACACATAATCAATTATTGGCCCACCCCTTTTTGCTTTTTTAGTTCTTTGTTGAGTTTTATCAAACCACTTGATTCAAATAATGATTTGATTAAACTTTTGTTTTTATGATTATTTAGTACATTGGGTGTTGATGATATAATATGTGACATATGATAAATGCCTTGTTTAACTGTTGTGGTATCTGATGTTATTGGTCAAATCTGTTGTGGTCTTTCATCTTTGGATTCTGGAATACTCATGTCACGTTTGATTTTCTCAAGAATAGTATCAAGCCACGATTTACAACCAGTACATTGTATAAGAATTGTTAAAGTGTTTAGATCAATTGTTATTTCAACTTTCTTCTTGTAAATACTTATTGTTGTTGTCGAGCCTGTGTAGTTCTTTGTTGGTGCTAAGAGAATTATAAAAAGATATAATACTTTTTGCGTCTTAGAGTGTATAGATTTCTCAAAACATGTGATACGTACATTGTCACTAATTGGACTAACATATCTGACAACGATGGAATGAACAATATGTTTGATATAATATTATATTATTCCAAAAATATTGTTCATTCTATCGCTGTCAGATATGTCATTGATAGAAAACCCTTTAAAGTGTTAAAAATGCTTTGTATATCCTAAATCCAACCATTTAATCCTTAATTTCCTAATTTTGTAGTAAAGAATATAATATAAGGTATCCTAATCCAAATCCAGAGAGAATTATCCACAAGCACATATATTTTTTATCTTGTTATTCCAAGTAGATCACTAATTATTAATATAAGAAGTCAGAGCAATGAAAACATGTTTGTACCCTTTGAAGTCACTGAATAATGATTAATATATTGTCAGCAGCTACAAATTATGTTCATGTTTTATATAAAATACCCAAGCCTGATTATTTTTGTCTTTTTCAGACAGAGACAATGTTTCTGAGCTAGTTGTCTCTGGTAGAAGTGCAAATGGGCCAAGGATCTATGTGGTAAGTCGGTTGACTGACAGAGTCTTGATCACTACAGCTTGACATTATGTACCTTTATTTCAAAACAATACCCTCTTCTTATAAAAATTACACTATGAATGCAACGCATCGCATTACCCTACAACGGCACTACTTTTCTAAATTTATCGCACCAAAACACCAACGAAAAAAATAGATTAATCACAAAACCATTAAGTCGTTTAATGCAGAAGACATTAATATATCTTTAACTTTCGACGAATCTTACATTGACTCCTCTATAAATCAGATAATCGTACAATTTGTGCACATTTTTGAGCATTTTTTTACATGTTCGGAAATCTATTCTGTCAATTAAGTGACGTCACAATTTTCGGCACCGGACAAAACATACATCAGATGACATGTGTCACCATAGTCGAAAACACTCGTCGGTAATTTTTAATCGAAGAAACAGACATTTAAGATTTACAGCCGTGAAATAAGCCTATTGTTTAAGTACATTTGTACAACTACCGTTTATTTTCATTACTTGACATAAACACTGTTGTCTTTTTTATAAAGCATGTCAAAACGAGTACCTGTGCTTTATTCTTTAAAAAAAACACAGTAACACATTATTTTGATTTCAATTTAGAAATAAAATAGTCAAACAGCGTGTTCAGTAACAATTGTTAGCGAACGTTACGGGTATTGGAAAAAGTGTGGGACAACCCATCTTGTAACTAGGGTATTGAGCTGTCCCGGGTTGAGTTGTCTTTGGGTTGAGTTTTTCTAACCCTAACGTTACGGAGCAATTTGATACGTTCTGATAATTGAACAAGCTACGTAACTCGGTAGGAATCTTGCTCATTTTTAAATGTCAGAATCTAAATATATGTAACATACAGTTTTCTCATTGTCATTTAGTTTGTCGTAGAATAAAACATATACTTGTTATGATATGCTTATAAACTCGAGCAAATGCACTCGATATTTAATTTCGACAGTTCAAAATCAAAACTCGTGCCTTAATTTTTGCACATGAAAGCTGGTGTCTAAGATTTATTCTAAAACAAAATAAGGAAATAATGTTTTTTACTTCTGAAGTATACTAACTTAAATACAGTGTTTATTTTTATTTCAGCGTCAATGTGGTGCTTGGACATTACATGCTATCAGCCGTGATTTTGTTGGCTAAGAGACAGTGGTGCTTTTCACACGCTCATTGTTTGGCTTATCAATTCTAAATATTATGGAGCTGTGTAGAATAGTGTATACCTTTTGAATATCATATCATACATGTAGTTATGCTTATGAACAACCTAACTTTGAACTAACTGTACTCAACCAGTAGTCACATACTCTTCCACAAGGTCTGAAACTACTCCATATACCTTATTAATTAGGAAAATTGATGTTAATTAACATTCTGCCATTTATGTTGTACAATTGTGAAGCGTGCTGATAAGCCACGCCTTCCGTACAGTATTTGTAACAAATACTCTAGTATTTAGCCAGGGATTTTATATAACATGTTAAATATAAAATATCTGTACTAAACTAGCCACTACAGCAGACAGTATTTTCTTACAACGAGAACCCAATACATATTAACATTATGGTCAAATTTTCATGGAAGGGTATAATTTTCCCAAGGGGGATCTAAAGCTATACCTCGTTCAAAACATTAGATCCGAAATCCAGGTGCACTGCCAACTGCGCTACGCTGCTTATGTAATAGAATGGCTCATTCATATCATAGCGGCAGCAGTGGCATAGTGGTTAGCATGTCTGACTTTGAATCCGGTGATTGTGGGTTCAAGCCCGGTCATATCCTATACCGGCGTTGTTGGCCTTGTGGTAGGGTAAGTCATTGCTGGTGATAGAGAAGTGTCCATGAAACCTATAGTAGGAAGAACTGGCCGTCGTATATATAACTTAAATATTAATACGACGTTAAAAACCAATTGAAAAAACATCTGAAACATTATCCAGGTCAGAGTAAGTGACTTTAAATGGCATCTAATGTGATGTTTTGTTTAAATGATACCAGTGTAAAGGATTAGCCTGTGGACTCTATTGTAATATATTTCATTTTTAAACTAGGAATAGTTATATTACAAATTTTACTTAGCATTCATTGTACTGTCAATTATGTATTATGCAACATTTATATATAGATTTTATTTGATGTCAGCATCTCAAAGTTCTAACACTCAGCATGGTGTCTTTTTGGCTCTTTGATTCACATATTTTTCGGTATACATTACTTAATATTGTCTGGATTTTTGCTTTGACCAGCTAAGTATTACATAATGAATACACTACACGTTATTTCAACCAATGTCCAAGTCAACTGGAGCTCACCAGGGTATCTTTGTTCCATCCAAATGTTATGTAATACCAATAGGCACCTAGAGGGGTAAATATATTCTAGATTTATGATACTGATAGGGTAAATTATATAGAAAATAGTGACTTTGTAGACTAGTTTTATTACGTTTAAATATTTAAATGTTTTAAAACTCTCTACCATAATTAATGAAGAGGCTATAGGCGAATTTAAGGTTGCTATTTCCTTAGTAACCAGAAGACTATATTAAGATGGTCTTATATATGTTGTTATTTTGCTTGATTTTGTATATGTAACAATGTTGTGTAATGACTGAGACATTAATGTTGACACGACAAAAATGATGTTGTAAATAGTAAATATTTTATCACAATTACATGTTACTAAGTTTGAGCTTACTTTCCCTTGTTGAATTAGTAAATATGCAACTGACCTAATCCGGTATTCAAATTTATGGGTTTTTCCGTCCGTGCTCGGGGGGTACACATTATTCAATAATGATTATTGCTAAATAGCACGAGCTATGGATTAAATCCTATTGTTTTTTGTACACGCGTTTTCATTGTAACGGTAAAAGTTTGCACCGGAGCGGAAAACCCAAGTATTTGAATTTCGCATGTAGTCTATTGGAAAATTGACACAAACAACAAAAGTAGTCCTTCGTGTAGTTTGATAAAAAATGTAAAAAAAAATTAATGTTAAATAAATGTGGATTTTTACTTAGTATAACCTTTTAACTGGAAGAAAGACTTAAGTATGTCTTATGACTATTTTGTGCTAAGGATGTTCTTTTAGATAGGAAATTTTGCACTTGGGAAAAATGACACAAAAACTAGTTTTCAAGTTTCAAATAAATTTAATCTTAAAAGAGTATGGTTTTATCATTGTTTGGTTTACATTAGATGTATATTACCTTCACTATGTATGGTTACAATGTTGATTTGAATCTAGTTCCTGCTGCTAGAAAACCACTTACTTCAAGACATTGCTTTGTGTGAGCATTTACTGTACTTGTCCTGGGGCCTGTTTTATCACCTATCTTACAATCTAGCCGCCCTGCTAGCTCAGTTGGTAGCATGCAAGTCTACTGATAAAGGGATTGTGGGTTCGATTTCCTGGCAGGGCATACTTTTGTGGAGCTTGATCATGAAATTATTTCTACGGCCATTCTCCCTCCTGCCAATGATTTTTAATTATGTAGGACAGTTGTCAGTCACTGACGAAAGTATTCACTTCATAGTTGGTTAACAGCTGAATCCAGAGATTTAGACTTTCCAGGAGGAGTGAATAGGTTGACTGACCGCCGTTATACTTGTATGACTTATACAATGTGTTGCTGTGGCGTTGAAACCCCCCCCCTAAAAAAACAACAACAAAAAAAAAACACCAAACTTACAACCTGTTTTAGTAATAATTTTCTGGGTTTTGAAAATTTGGACAAGCACTCATGATTTGTGTGTTTATTTCATTATTTACTCTGACACTATTATTTATTATACATTTTATCATATTGCTTAGTAATCTAAGATTTTTAATCATGACAAATATTTAGAATTTTCTGAAAGTTGTTTGTTTGAATTCCATGATAATTTGATCATCTTTCATACCAATTTTGTATTAGATAGAATTATGTCTTAAAGTATATAAATTTATAACTAATAGAAAATACCACTTAGTTTTCAAAATGTATAAAATCCTATTGTTCGCATATTCTAATGACCTCAGGATTTAGAAAATTTGTTATTTTATGTCCTTGACTAAGTCTCCGTGATTTAATATTCAGGGTGAGACTCAGACTGATCAGGGTGTAAAATAAAACAAAGGCCCACAGAAACGTGACTATGAAGAAAAATGCTTTTCTTTAAAATATTTGTCCTCGTTTTGACGCAAGAGTGTATTTAATCTTAATTGTATTATAAATATAAAATGTACATTGTATAGATATATTATAATGATTTTGTCAACTGTGATTTTGTATAATAAATTATAGTCATGAAATATATCATCTGTATGTTAGCTGTCTCTACATTACATTTTACTTGCACTAATCCTACTGTTTTATAGTAATGAGTGTCAACTTTTCCACTAGCCTTACTTTGTGAAATAAGCAATCGTCAGGTCTAAATTAAAATTAAGTTTGTTTGCCCTCTACCCATCGACCCCAAAAAATGCTGCCGACTCAAAAAAAATTTATTCGACAAATATATGTGGTGTATTTTTTAATGGTCTCGACCGTTCATCCTATTACTTTCCTTACGCTACATGTAATTATACTGCTTTAGGAGAAAAATAATATAGTTTCCCAACCTACCGACCCAACCCAAAAATTAAGGGTCAGTAAAGGGCAAACAAAAGTATTTTTAGTTAGGCCTCACACTAATCAATTTTCACTAGTCGTGGGCTTTGGTCTATGTTTATACACAGGTTTGCGAGTAGTTAATGGACGCATAAATGATATTGATGGTAATTACACATTTATTTCAAAACATGGAGCGTCAGTAATTGATTATTTACTCACTAAAGAATGTAATTTTTCGCATGTTTTAGATTTTTATGTCCACGATTTTACTGAATGGAGTGACCATTGTCCAATCTCGTTTACATTAAAATGTGACTATCATTCGATTAACCAATCATGCGTTGACGCAGTCCGTATTCATAAATGGTCTAATGAAAAAAGAGGCATTTTTCGCGCAAATCTAATTGTAAAATTGCCTGAGTTTAATCGTTTGACGGATAATATCAATATAAACGATCGAACGTCTATCGACTCGACTATTTTAGAATTTTCGAATTTGATCCAAGACGCGGCTAATTCCTTGTTTTCTAAAGAAATCCATGTTAAAAATCAGTCTTCGTTTACGGACAAGAGTCGATTTAAAAATAAGGACTGGTTTGATTTAGAATGTAGCTTGGCCAAGCAGAAATATAATGATGCTTTAAATGTTTTTAACAATGATAAAACTCCGATAAACAGAGAACAATTATGTATGTACAAAAAGTCTTATAAACGTATTATAAAAGTTAAAAAACGCAATTATACCCAAATGAAAGTTAAGCAAATTGAACGTTTGCGATCTTCAAAACCAAAAGATTTTTGGAAGTATTTTAAGTCTAGTAATAATGTTAGTCATGATATACCGATTGAATCCTTTTTTAAATACTTTTCTGAACTTGGAAACGATATTTTCCAAACAGTTAATGTTGAAGCGGAAGAATTTTCTTCGAACCATGATTTTAATGATCTCGATTTATCAGATGATATTTTTAATAAGTCAATTACTGTTGATGAGATTAAACAGGCAATTAAATCCCTTAAATCAGGTAAGTCACCCGGTATTGATATTTTACTTAATGAGTACTTCATTGAATGTAATGATATTTTATCAAGTCATATATGCGATATTTTCAATAGTATACTTGATAGTGGTTTTTCCCTGAATTCTGGACGACAGGAGTTATCGTTCCTATTCATAAAAAATCAGATAAAAACGACGTGAATAATTATCGTGGGATAAGTTTGGTGAGTTCTCTTTCTAAAATATTTACTTCAATTTTAAATAAACGAATTATTTCATTTTGCGAAGAAAACTCGATTTTATCTGATGCGCAATTCGGTTTTAGGCAAGGCAAATCTACTGTTGACGCAATGTTTGTTTTATTGACTGTTATTCAAAACTATATTAATAATAATAGACGTTTATACTGTGTATTTGTTGACTTTAAAAAAGCATTTGATTGCGTATATAGAAATGCTCTATGGTTGAAAATGTATAAATGTGGCATTAGGGGTAAACTATTGCGTATCATTAAAGACATGTATAATAAAGTTAAATCATGTGTAAAACGTTGTAATAGTTATTCCGACTTTTTCGAATATGCTGTCGACTTACGACAGGGAGAGGTTCTTTCTCCAATTATGTTTTCGTTATTTATTGATGACCTTGAACTTTTCTTACAACGAGATTTTAAAAGTGGCTTATCCATTAACGATATAATATTGATTATTTTGTTATTTGCGGATGATATGGTTATTATGGGTGAATCGCCATGTGAAGTTAATAGAAGCTTATCTCTACTAAATGATTATTGTAAACAATGGGGGTTGGATGTTAATATTAACAAAACTAAAGTTGTTGTTTTTAGAAGACGAGGTGGGCTAAAACAAAATGAAGTTTTCCTTTTTGATGATAAAATACTAGAAGTAGTAAATGATTTTAACTATCTGGGAACAGTTTTCCATTACACTGGAAATTTTATATTAAATCAACAATTTTTGATTGGTAAAGCTACTAAGGCTATGAACTTTTTGCTTATAAACTGTAAAAGATACATGTTAAAGCCCAAGTTATTATGTCAGCTTTTTGACTCATTTGTTGGTTCAATTTTGAATTATTCAGCAGAAATTTGGGGAAATAACAAGTCCTTAGAAATTGAACGTATACATCTTAAATTTTGTAAGAAAATACTTAATGTAAGGTTAAATTCATGTAATATGGCTATATATGGTGAACTTGCACGCTATCCTTTATATGTATCTAGATTTGTTAAAATAGTAAAATATTGGTTCAAGTTATTACAAACTGATAATATATTATCATGCACGAAGTCTATAAAATAACATATAATGATTGTTTACGAGGTAAAAATAACTGGGTGTCGAATATTAAAAAATTACTTTGTAATAATGGTTTTAATGATGTTTGGGATTTTCCTCATTCTGTTGATGTGAAATTATTTTTACCATTGTTTAAACAACGTATTATTGACTGTTTTTTACAAGATTGGCACTCGGCAATTCTCAATACGAAGGTCCATTTGGGAATGTGAATATGTGAAAAATCAACTTCAAATAAAACAGTTTTAAATGATTTTTTCATTATTATGCATGTATCAGGAATGTAAATATAATTTTCTGGATGCATAACTATCTTATTGCCAGTGCTATGGCCATATAAAGAGGGTAAGGTGTAAACATTTTACTATTCGCTTTTAACATCCGATTTTGTACCCTCATTGCAGACAGTAAAAGCGTACTCACAAATATCTTCTTCTGTACAAAATAAAATGGTTTGGTTTTCAACAATTATACATGTCTTTGTCTAAAAATTAAAAAAATCGACCACAATGACTTCTTAATTAAGTTATTACATCCCACTGAACTTTAGGCACGCTTTTCAATACTAAGATTAAAATTAAGACTGTAATCATTGGTGACAATTCAATTGTTTTCTATTTTTTGTGGACGTCACAATGATAGCCTGCTGTTTCTTATATTTCACTTTCATCATTGCCGATACAAAAAATGTACATATTACCTTAGATAAGCCGCATACTTAAAAGGCACGTATATGTATAAAGAACAGGTGCAATGGTAACGGAAATTTTAAATTGATTATATAAGGTTAAAACATTGTCAGATCCACCAAGTCTTTAACTGAACCAAGAAATGTGTTACTTTATAGTTGCATTTTATTTCTAAGTTAAATAGCTTACACGAACACAACATAATTTTTTCATATTATATGTTCTATATACATAATAAAAAAATACGACTAGTATAACAAACGCATTATTAATTAGAAAACTTGAATGCTTTTGTTCAAACAGATGACGTGGTTCAGTTGAAACATAAAACTAAGACACTGATTAAGAATGACAAGATCATAACTCGGTAAAACAACGCTTATCCGCAAAAACAACCTAGTAACGGAAAATTTGTTCACAGATATCTGCCACCTGGCATTATTTGATCTCTCCAATAATATTTAACAAAATGACGAGTACGTGATTTTAATATGTTCGTATCTTTTCAATTCAGTAAACTGATATACATGTATATATGATATAAAGAGGATATTGAATGGGTCCCGAGGAGTCATGGCCACTTACATGAGAAATAGATCGTAAGGGCATCTGACACAAAATATATTGATACATTTATCTGTATAAAAGTGTGACCTTGAGTTGGCAGTGCTAACAATAAAACTCTAGACCATACAATTTACGAATTTGTTTTCAATTTTTTGTTATATAATTCCATGTTTAGTCTTGACTCCCTTTTAGCGGGCCACTATTCAAATATGTTGACCCCTGAGGCGGTGTCAATATTGAACCCATAGCAGGGGCTAAATTTGAAAAAGGGTGGCTGACCTTTATTAAATGCATCGTGCAAAGTTAAAGACTGATGACTTTAATTTTTGTCAATACAATTTTAAGAGACTTATGACGGACGAAGGACAAACATCAATCAGAATAGATCACATTGAACAGATCGTGCTCTGGCTCTAGTGAGCTATAATATAAAAATCTGCTAAACACTATTGTCTTATGGTTCTTGGTCTACGTGTTCGAGACTAATACGTGTATTTTATTAACCTTTGGTAAAAATGGTATTGACTTGAAATCATTTTCAAACTTATAATGCTGTTTTATTACGGACAAGAGACATAAAATATCCGTTACCACATAGTAACGGAAATTTGGTACACTTATATTCTCTGTCTGTCGTATTTTAATAATTTCTTGAAGTAAATCAGTATTTGAATTTAAAGCCATATTTGTGCTCGTAATTCATAATACACAACGAGTTAATTTCAGCTCAACATATAACTTATAACGCAATTAATAAAAGAACTGTCAACGTCATAATTAAACTATTTCTTAATTTATCTAACAAACTCAAAAATGTGTTATTTTACCATGAAGCGTTCCTGAAGTCATTAGTGACATAAATATATGATGCACTGACTGGCGCAATGTCCCCACGAAACGTATATGACTGATATTCGAAACATGGTAACGGAAATTTAAATCACGGAAATTTTAAATTCGTATTGAAATTACGTGGTTTGAGCTCTACAAAGTTACAAACGAAGAATTATTCGACCATCTATAAACAGTTATAGTCAACTGATGTATTTATCGTCATTATACCGTTTCAGTATAGCTGGTATTTTCAGCAGCACCGGTAACGGAAATTTTGCTTATTTACTTTTTATTGACCCCTTTCACATTTGTCTTTCAAGTACTTTCATATATCATTCATACCAAAGGTTTCTGTTAATTCATTTAATAATCAATGAAACTAAGATAACTTTTAGGCGTTTTTTATAACTCTGTGTTGATATTTTGCTTTCCAATCCAGCTGTGGCAGATACGGTATCGGAAATTTTATGAAAAGTATAAAGTCTGGCGACATGCACTCTGCATTAAATATTTCAAAAATGTCTGACATACTGTTTTACAAAGCCTTTTAAGTACAAATTTCAATTGTTTACTAATGCATTTGCATACAAATTCAACTCTTTCAGTGGCCGTGTTCGCTGCAATTTTATTGCAAACAACACAAGGGTGGACTGGCGACAGTAACGGAAATTTAAAATAAGGGTCTAAAATGGCGGTTACGATTTAATCACTAGTCCGATTTTTGTAATTTTTTTACACAATCATTGGACATCTACTAGGTAATGGACGAAACACTAAAATTCATTTTCTTACTTACTAGCAGGGAGTTATGTAACATTTTGTCAAATGGACCTTCGTATTGAGAATGAACGTTAAAAATAATAGTCCAGTGCTAAATATTTACAACCAGTTGAAAGACAGTTTTTGCTATGAAAAGTATTTAGATATTATACCAAATGATTTAAGAAAGTTTTTAACAAAAATAAGAATTTCATCTCATTCATTACAAATACATGCTGGCAGATACTCAGCTAACAGAATAGACAGAATAGAAAGAATTTGCAAATTTTGTAGTTTAAATAATGTAGAAGATGAGTATCATTTTATTCTAGTTTGTCCGTGTTTCCTAGATATTAGAAAACAATATATTGATACATTTTATTATACTCAACCCAACATGAATAAATTTATACAATTGTTTAAATCTGAAGATAAAAATGTCCTAATCAATTTGCGTCTATACGTTAAAAAAGCTTATAATTACAGAAATACCTTTAACATGAACATTGATGACCTAATTGTATTGTTTAACTAGTAGAACAATTTATATACTTGTTCTTTTATACTGACTATACTTACCTTTCATATTTATTTGTTTCTTGATTTATCCTCTTATCTTATTCGTGATAAGCTTATATACTTGTATATTGTCTAACCTTGACTATTTGACAAATGTTACATGTACTGTTTATATTGTATACTGATGATGTACTATGTACAAATCATAAATAAAATATATGTTCTGTTCTGTTCTGTCTAGTTGGACCGCTGTCACAAGATTGTTTATGCTTTATGGCAAAGACTTAGTTATTTTTAAGTTTCAGTAAATCATTGTTGTTGGGTTTTTCCTGATTTTCTGATTATTGTGTAACTTTTATTCGGGCTGGTATTCTCGCCAAAGAAAAAGAACGAAGCAATGCTTTAAGAAGTTTTCCTGGAAATTTTTATAATTTTATTGCATAAGCTTGCACTACTATTTTTACCATACGAGGAGATACTATTCTAAACTATTTAAATGTTGAGTACCAGGGGTTTGTATTATAAATCATCTTAATACAGATATTAGTCATAAATCCCTCTACAATGTATAGGTCAATTATCATAAGATTTTTGATAATATGCTGCCCTGGAACCTCTCAGTCAAAATTATTGAATAATTAGATGTTTTGTCTAGAAGAATTCCAATGTACAAAGTTACTTATCTTTGTTTTATAGTGCATAATACATGTAAATATATATTCTGAACTTAGAATTTTTGATATTGTGATTTTGTCGTATTTTTTTCTAGATGTAATTTTTTAATAGATATTTTTTCTGTAGGAATCATGAGTGAAAATATTTATTGGTATTCACATGGAATGCTTAGTTTTCTTTACTGATCAGTTATTTTCTTGATTTATGTTAATTAATGTGAATTACACAGCATAGCATATTGAGCTCGCCTTTTTTAAAATCAAAGACCTTATGTACAGGGTTTTGATAAAATGTATTTGTATGATATATAATTTACTATAAAGTGTCTGTAAATTTATTGTTCTGTTGTCAGTTCTTTAACTGAACTTTTTTTTCTGCACAAATACTAGGTAAATTTGTGATCACAACTTATTTTGTAATCTTCTTTTGATAATTTGAGTGTCAATTACATATATCTTAATCTATTTATAGTACCTTACGGTGCATCCTATTTGAATTTTGTGAATAGTGCATTTTCATTGGTTAATATATTTGAATTATCTTAAATAGAGCATTTTCATTAGATTATATATTTGAATTATCTAAAATAGAGCATGTTCATTGGTTACTATGAAATATCTTAAATGTAACATTTTCATCGGTTAATATACTTGAATTATCCTGAATAGAGCATTTTCATTGGTTAATACATGTATTATGAAAAATCTTAAATGTAGAGATTCCATTGGTGTATATATTTTTTTTGAAATTTTTAAAGTAAAACATTTTTCTTGAACAGAAATTTTGCGATGATTATAATGTCACTAGTTTATTGAAATTCTAAAAATGAGCTTTCAATTAGTAAAAAATGTCTTAATAGTGATTTGAATAAATCTTTCAGAAAATATGCAGATTTGTGTAAGTTTAAAAAACTTTGAACTCCATTGACTTTCATTATGTAGAATTTCCAGAATAACATAAACACTTTTAAACTTGATATCAATATTTAAAGGGTATAAAGCTATAACTGAAATGTATAAAACTTCATAAGTCTAAGTTTTTAATGACTGTAGATAACAGAAATTTTGCATGAACTTATAGTATGTAAAGTTTGACCCCGATCTGACCTTTCACATTTGCATCTAATAATTATCTACACATATCCCGACGAAAATCAGTACCACCCCTATTCTACACTTCGGCAGCGATTGTAAAATTATAGAAGTATGTTTATGTGTTAAATTTCAAAACATAATCCTCTCGGCCAGGGTGTAATCGAGCATTACGTTCATTCTCAATACGAAGGTCCATTTGACAAAATGTTACATAACTCCCTGCTAGTAAGTAAGAAAATGAATTTTAGTGTTTCGTCCATTACCTAGTAGATGTCCAATGATTGTGTAAAAAAATTACAAAAATCGGACTAGTGATTAAATCGTAACCGCCATTTTAGACCCTTATTTTAAATTTCCGTTACTGTCGCCAGTCCACCCTTGTGTTGTTTGCAATAAAATTGCAGCGAACACGGCCACTGAAAGAGTTGAATTTGTATGCAAATGCATTAGTAAACAATTGAAATTTGTACTTAAAAGGCTTTGTAAAACAGTATGTCAGACATTTTTGAAATATTTAATGCAGAGTGCATGTCGCCAGACTTTATACTTTTCATAAAATTTCCGATACCGTATCTGCCACAGCTGGATTGGAAAGCAAAATATCAACACAGAGTTATAAAAAACGCCTAAAAGTTATCTTAGTTTCATTGATTATTAAATGAATTAACAGAAACCTTTGGTATGAATGATATATGAAAGTACTTGAAAGACAAATGTGAAAGGGGTCAATAAAAAGTAAATAAGCAAAATTTCCGTTACCGGTGCTGCTGAAAATACCAGCTATACTGAAACGGTATAATGACGATAAATACATCAGTTGACTATAACTGTTTATAGATGGTCGAATAATTCTTCGTTTGTAACTTTGTAGAGCTCAAACCACGTAATTTCAATACGAATTTAAAATTTCCGTGATTTAAATTTCCGTTACCATGTTTCGAATATCAGTCATATACGTTTCGTGGGGACATTGCGCCAGTCAGTGCATCATATATTTATGTCACTAATGACTTCAGGAACGCTTCATGGTAAAATAACACATTTTTGAGTTTGTTAGATAAATTAAGAAATAGTTTAATTATGACGTTGACAGTTCTTTTATTAATTGCGTTATAAGTTATATGTTGAGCTGAAATTAACTCGTTGTGTATTATGAATTACGAGCACAAATATGGCTTTAAATTCAAATACTGATTTACTTCAAGAAATTATTAAAATACGACAGACAGAGAATATAAGTGTACCAAATTTCCGTTACTATGTGGTAACGGATATTTTATGTCTCTTGTCCGTAATAAAACAGCATTATAAGTTTGAAAATGATTTCAAGTCAATACCATTTTTACCAAAGGTTAATAAAATACACGTATTAGTCTCGAACACGTAGACCAAGAACCATAAGACAATAGTGTTTAGCAGATTTTTATATTATAGCTCACTAGAGCCAGAGCACGATCTGTTCAATGTGATCTATTCTGATTGATGTTTGTCCTTCGTCCGTCATAAGTCTCTTAAAATTGTATTGACAAAAATTAAAGTCATCAGTCTTTAACTTTGCACGATGCATTTAATAAAGGTCAGCCACCCTTTTTCAAATTTAGCCCCTGCTATGGGTTCAATATTGACACCGCCTCAGGGGTCAACATATTTGAATAGTGGCCCGCTAAAAGGGAGTCAAGACTAAACATGGAATTATATAACAAAAAATTGAAAACAAATTCGTAAATTGTATGGTCTAGAGTTTTATTGTTAGCACTGCCAACTCAAGGTCACACTTTTATACAGATAAATGTATCAATAGATTTTGTGTCAGATGCCCTTACGATCTATTTCTCATGTAAGTGGCCATGACTCCTCGGGACCCATTCAATATCCTCTTTATATCATATATACATGTATATCAGTTTACTGAATTGAAAAGATACGAACATATTAAAATCACGTACTCGTCATTTTGTTAAATATTATTGGAGAGATCAAATAATGCCAGGTGGCAGATATCTGTGAACAAATTTTCCGTTACTAGGTTGTTTTTGCGGATAAGCGTTGTTTTACCGAGTTATGATCTTGTCATTCTTAATCAGTGTCTTAGTTTTATGTTTCAACTGAACCACGTCATCTGTTTGAACAAAAGCATTCAAGTTTTCTAATTAATAATGCGTTTGTTATACTAGTCGTATTTTTTTATTATGTATATAGAACATATAATATGAAAAAATTATGTTGTGTTCGTGTAAGCTATTTAACTTAGAAATAAAATGCAACTATAAAGTAACACATTTCTTGGTTCAGTTAAAGACTTGGTGGATCTGACAATGTTTTAACCTTATATAATCAATTTAAAATTTCCGTTACCATTGCACCTGTTCTTTATACATATACGTGCCTTTTAAGTATGCGGCTTATCTAAGGTAATATGTACATTTTTTGTATCGGCAATGATGAAAGTGAAATATAAGAAACAGCAGGCTATCATTGTGACGTCCACAAAAAATAGAAAACAATTGAATTGTCACCAATGATTACAGTCTTAATTTTAATCTTAGTATTGAAAAGCGTGCCTAAAGTTCAGTGGGATGTAATAACTTAATTAAGAAGTCATTGTGGTCGATTTTTTTAATTTTTAGACAAAGACATGTATAATTGTTGAAAACCAAACCATTTTATTTTGTACAGAAGAAGATATTTGTGAGTACGCTTTTACTGTCTGCAATGAGGGTACAAAATCGGATGTTAAAAGCGAATAGTAAAATGTTTACACCTTACCCTCTTTATATGGCCATAGCACTGGCAATAAGATAGTTATGCATCCAGAAAATTATATTTACATTCCTGATACATGCATAATAATGAAAAAATCATTTAAAACTGTTTTATTTGAAGTTGATTTTTCACATATTCACATTCCCAAATGGACCTTCGTATTGAGAATTGCCGATTAATACTACATTCGTATTCAATGTAATGAATATTCTTGCATAAAGGTTAGGTCGGGGTCAAACTTTACACACAATACCTCCATGATTTGTACATCATGTAAAAGACAGTTGATCAAGGCATAAAACTAAAACCTAGCCGAGTATGAACTTGACTATGTAAAGAATATTCTACACCTTACATGTAGCAAATTGTGTTTCAATTTAGGTCTTCTGAATTGTTTCTTGTCATATTTTGAATTTATGTCACAAGAGCATTTTTTTCTAATTTTGTTTCTACATGTATTATGAGTAACAAATGTATTAAAATGTAATAAGATATAACTTCCTACACTTATTATGAACATAGTCAGTTTTCAACGCAGCACAATATATAAGTATTATAAAACCTTGAATCATATCAGAATCAGTGTTATAAATCACATGTATATATATAAATATATATTGTACCTTTGTACTTATTGTCATTTCTTTTGTCAATTTGAACAATTTCTTTCACTTTTTGATTGTTATCTATAAGACATTGAATAAATTGTTGACTTTATGATATGACTTCTGTTTTTATTTATCATGGCTAAACACCTGTGCTTTTTTCACAAAAATTCTTACGAAGAAAGTTATCTTAAGTCAATTTTATATTATTAGCAGTTCAAAGTCAGATGGAGAATAAGCATAACTATGATATGATATTCAAAAGGTATACAATATTCTACAAAATTTTATAATATTTGGAATTGATAAGCCAAAATATGAGGATAGTATCCATATTTCTTGCTTTTGACTTACAAAGATTTTGTTCGTAAGAATTTTTGTGAAAAGCACCACTGCGCCACAATGCTCCAGAGAGGGATCTTGCTCAGTAACAGATACAAGAAAGAAGACAAAAGTTGAAAGTCTGCATCCATCTACATGTTCACTCGACTCGACCATTTTGTATAATAACCCCTGATAATAAAAATCACTTTCAGACAGATGATCTCTCAGTACCCACTTACATATGGGTGAAAAGGAACCACTGCAGGTAAATTTCTTGCTCAAAGAAATAAGCAGTTCCCTTATTGGGTTTGAATCTGGGACCTCTCCATCCCCAAGTATGGTTCTTATCACTGGGTCACTGAACTATCTACAGACAATGCTGTGGTTGACCGTAAGAGTAGAAAATACTAAATTGTCCTTTAAAAATAGGACACCCTTTTCCTACCAAACTGATAAAAAACCAATCGAATTTCTCTGCAAGCATTCTCACTAATTAAACCCTCCCAGGGGGGAGGGGGTATATAGGAGTCAGTTAGTGGGTTGGTCAGTCGGTTGGTTGGTTGATCAGTCAGTCACTCAACTTCTCAGCACTTATTTTACAGATTTGATTCAAACTTCACACTTAATCAGATATCAGACATCAGACAGACATGTGCATTTATCATTTTGGTTAAGGTCGATATTAAGGTTGATATTTTGCCAAGTTATGGCCCTTCATCAAAAATCTTGTCCACTTATTTTCTCAAACCAATTTCTTGACAAAGGGGTATTTTATCACATTCAGTGAAAGCTCTAGCTTTACTTGAGCTGTCATTGATTGGGCTCAAATCATATCGACAATATTGATAAATCGAGAAACAAATATCCATTCCTTCACACCAGTACTATGCAGTCATAAACTCATAATAGAAGTATATTTGTCATGTATGTTATGCCTTCTGTAGACTAGAGCTATTTCCTCAATGGTGGTGACGTCAATGTTTTATACCTATCAATTCATATTATGACAGCGCATCTATTTCCACTTATGGTAGTAGGGTTGGCTTAGTTTGTCACTTATTAGTGACTTATATATATTTACATACATGTATGTAGGCTTTATTATTGATATTTCAAAACGCATATCGATTATCAACGATACAGCGATATTGTTGGAATCGATGACAGCTCTAAGTTTTATAACAGACAAGGTCCCAGAACAGGCCATGTGTTTAACTGACTTCAGTTGTTATATGATTCAAAATTAATTATAGAAAAGAATATTTACAAAACGGAGAAAATAAATAAATAATAAAATATATAAATTATTTATTATTCAATCATTTTATTATCACACTATAAATCAATACAAAGTCATTATGCTTAAAATATGTATATAAAAATAAATAAAATGCCATAATAAATGTATAAAATGATTATCATCTAAAATTGTATTAGAAAGATTACCAATAAAAAAGAAATTCAGACAAGATATTAAAAACTTATTTACTTTTTTTATTCTCAAAATTTCATTAATTAATATACATTGTAAACTGTTTTTAACTGAGATTTTACGTAATTCTTATCATAGATTGACTCTTTGTTTCTTTATCTCATGGATTGATGTGAATTGGTTTATCTTAAAAGCAGAATTTTGTTAGACAACTTTTGAAGGGAACTGTACAAGTTATTAAGCAGCAGCAGCAGCTCAGTAATAGCTTATATAGACTTAAATAATAGTATTAAATAATGTATATGTAAATCTATTGGTTAGGCAACATTAAAAATGGCAATCAAGAAATAAATTTATTATGACTATAGTACCACTTTAGTTTGCACATAGGTAATATAAAAAAATATAATATTTACAAAACAGATTTAAAATTTAAACAACAGTCTACACTATACATTTAACAATCATAGTATGAATTAAAAAAAAATTAAAGTTCTTTTTTCTCAACTGTCAAGATATGAATAATTTTACGGTGACTTCGAGTTCTATTTCTTACACTCGTGATATTGTGATTGTGTGTATTCAATAACCATGAAATTATTTAAACTTTGACAGTTGAAAAAAATGGACTATAGCATTGATGGGAGAAAAATATTGCATCAAGGAATATTTCACAAAGCCAGTAGACCTGAGCTGAATATAACATAAGCACCTAAATGACAGATGACTGGACGGGTGTAACTGAGTGAACAGACGGAATAAAGAAAAAACGATGTTGACTCAACGTCCTTCAACAAAACTGTGAAGAATTAAACAGCGGGAATTATCATGATAAAAATAGTCTGTATATGAATACAATAATTCAACTGGACCCTGAAGTGAGCAAATGTCAACATAAGTCACGGGCATAAAGTTTCACTGAATTTAGGCAGCTGACACAGTCTACCGAAATCTCTGCCAGTCCAGTGACTGTTAAAATGTACGTGGTCCAACAATCCACCTACTTTTTACAGACACCATTTTCCGCAATCAATTAAATAAGGGACCTTAGTCATCTATTTCCCCTTGTATACTTTTCAAATAGGAAGGTCCAATAAGTTGGATTACTCGGATTTTACCCTTACTTTTCAATGAAACTATGTCAAATTAATCTTATATAACTTTATTCGTAAATCGTTTAATCTGTTTGAAATTCGAGCTAAGTAATACAGGGAAAAGAATGATCTAAATTTCATCAGTTCTGTTAATATTTACATTAACAAGAAAGACATTAGATGAAATATTTTGTTATCTTTATATAGGACTTCAATGACAATATCTGAGAATTCCAACTGTAAGAACCTACTTACCAATTGGATTGCTTCAGATTTTATCAGGAAAGGTAACTGACTGAAGTACCTAATTGTTATTTGAGAAGAAAAAGTGAATCAACACTACAGAAAATATGGAATGTAAAATATAACAACAAAAAATGCTGTACATGAAAATTTATACCATATATCATAATTTCAAAAACAATATATAAATAAATATATAATATTTACAAACATTAAAACACTTAATAAATATCTTCGCAAAATATTTAATTGATAAATTATATAATAAATAATATGTGTGGAATTTTAATCACAATTTGTAAATGTTTGGACGGTTTTATAGATCGAGTACAAAATAATTACATACCTGGTAGTACATGTACATGTATGTAAATGGGCGAGTTTCCTTAGCATATTCCTAACTGGTGTTTTGTACCCTAGTACCCTTCTTACTCCAAAAAGGAATATGTATGTGATATCAAATTAAGGGTACCATGGGGCAAAGCACTAGCTAGTGATATGCTAAGGAAACTTACCCAATGTGTTAAAATATTGTTTTTCTTAACATTCAAATTTGTACAGCTATCAGTGCATTGAATAAGGCAAATGATTTTAGTAATATGAGGACTGTAAGTTGCATCTAACATGTATAAAAACAATGACCAACACTAAGTATTGAAATATATAACACATGAAGTCAAAGCAATAAATAATAAACAAAAACAATTATGAGTATTGTAAAGCATGAAGAATGTTTGCCAGGGTTCATGCTTCCATTGCCATTATCGCTAAATGCGACAATTTGAAAATTCTGGTGCTAATTTTTAAAAAATTAAGCCGAAATATTGGTGACAAAAAATTGCCCCGTATTATTTTTCTTTGATATAAGTTTTGATGTTGAAAGCTGCCAAGTTCAAGATTGCACATGATTAGAGATTTTTTAATTGGTAATTATTGGTTTACAACCTGTTTCCAAGCAATGATAGGCGTTATCAAGATAAAAGCTTAGTCAGAAAGCTTGAACCATTTTGTTTCTTCAACATCAACTACTGTGGATAGTAACAACCACAGCCAAAGATATCTTTGTGGAATAAAGGGCCATTGAGTCCTTTTGATAACACCCCTATCTGCTGGGGACAGTTAAGAACCCAAGCCCTAGATAGCTTGGTGAAAGTCAACAAGATTGAGCCCTTATCTTAACATCTCTATCCACATTGAGCCCTTTTGATAACACCCCTATCTGCTGGGGACAGTTAACAACCCAAGCTGTAGAAAGCTTGGTTGAAGTCTAGAAGATTGTGCCCTTAACTTAACATCTCTATCCACTTTAAGGAATCACTCAACAACCTAAATCATAGATAGCTCTTTGTAACAACACCTATCCACTAGGGATGGTGTTAACATCATTAAGTCACTTCAAACATAGCCAGTAGAAAGTTAGTAAAACTATTATCAAATTGATAAAATGCAATCGTCAGTATTAATAGATTGTTGTTGTTGTTGTAGTTCAATAAGAGGTTCATCGTTGTCATGGTTACTTCTATATTCTAACTGTGTTGTGTTGCCATGGTTACCTCTATATTCTAACTGAGATACGTCGACATCACTGATTGGTCGATCAGTTTCCATGGTATCATTACTATGTTCCTCATAATGTTCTGTCGCAAAATTAATAAACACCTGGAAAATATTAAAACATATATAAAATATGTACTGTGAAGCCTCTCTTAAGGTAGAATGGACCTTTCCATGACCCATTCTCGTACCCCGAGGTTATCAAGATTCTTAATATAGTATTGAGAATGGTGATATAGTACCAATATAGTATCTTGTTAATGAAGATATTAACAGAAGTGGAAAAATTTAGATAGTTCTTTCCCCTAAACATACTTAGCTTGAATTTCAAACAAATTTAATAAATTACAAAAAGTTATTTAAGATTAATTTTGGCAAAATGACATTGAAAAGTAAGGGTAAAATCTGAGTAATCCAACTAATTGGACCTACCAATTTGAAGAGTATACAAGGGGAAATAACTGACTTAGTTCCCTTATTATACTAGTTTTGTGACCACCCATGTATACTTACATTATCAAGAGTATTTTGATTCAAGCTATAATCTATAACATCACAATGTCCAGGAATATCTTCCATAGTTTTATATATATCTGCTAATTGTGAACACGCTATATTTAAATCATATACTAAAGTCTGATGTCCTCTGTATTTTAGTTTACAACTACCTATAGAATTCTCTATATAGTCTTTTACTGTCTTCATAGAATGTGAAGATCTCAATGTCACAGTTAGTGTGTAACCATTACTAAATTTATCCTGAAAATAATGCAAAATTTAAAATTATTATAATCAACATCATCACCACCATCATTATTAATATCATCATCATCATCATGACCACAACCATCACCATCATCACCACCACCACCATCATCATTAGCAACATCATCATCATTATAAACATCATAACCACCATCATCATCATCATTATCATCATCACCACCATCATCATTAACAAAATCATCGTCATTATAAACATCATAACCACCATCATCATCATCATTATCATCATCACCACCATCATCATTAACAGAATCATCGTCATTATAAACATCATAACCGACATCATCATCATCATTATCATCATCACCACCATCATCATGATTATCATCACCACCACCATCATCATTAACAAAATCATCGTCATTATAAACATCATAACCACCATCATCATCATCATCATCATCATCACCACCACCATCATCATTAGCAACATCATCATCATTATAAACATCATAACCACCATCATCATCATCATCACAAATATCATCATCATCATAATTATCAAAACCACCACCATCATCTACATCTCCATCATCATCATTATCAACATCGCTATCCTCATTATCAGCATCATTAAAAAAGTTTGAGTCTCTTTCTCTTTATCCAAAAGATAAATCTTAAAAGTCGATGAAAGTAGCAGAATTTTTAAGAAATAACTTACAATAAAGTGACTATAAAAATGAAGACCAATATAGTAGAAATACAATACCTTTAAATGTTGGACACTACCTAAACATTTTAATTGACCTTTAGCCATGATAGTTAACCTTGAACACAATGTTTCACATTCTTCCATACTGTAATGTTTAAAAATATGTAAAACATACATTAAAGAAAAACTCATTCAGACTTTAGATATTTAAACCATGTATTAATTTACAACAAATGACTTTCAAGAGCTAAGGATGAGAGTATATCAAAAGAATAATTAGAAATAAAATACAACATACACACTTATTGTATGTCCAAATGGTCAATATACAAAATTGGAGTAGGTGTGGTCAAGTACATACATGAGCTGCATTACTAATGTAAACTTAAACATTTGATTGATTCACATTTAAACAAAAATGATTTCACTGAAAATGCCCATTTAATGTCTGGTAATAGAAATGTTTGGAGTACATGGTTTCAATTTAGTAAAAGCTAATGTAATTCATCACTTATTTTTTGTTATTATGTGAAATTCTGTATGCTTCTCCATTAACAAGTGATTCGTGGTTCGATTTGTGAATCGCTACACATGATTCGTGGTTCAGATAGGATCGCCACTTGCTCAAAGATCCACTGCCCTAGTTATGATGCTGCACTGGTTGTAGACATTTGATAGCCAGCTCTGTGTTGGTTCAAATTTAACCAAACACCATCTCATAATTTTTTTAGCTTTCTAGAAATTCCTTATTTTGACAAACTCCTTTTTTGACAGTCTCTGAGTCTTTGCTTAGGATACATCTCCAAGCATTACAAAACTTCGATGTAAGAACCAATCTGGTTGTCAAATGCAACCCAGCAACCATTGCCATACATTGCCTAAATAGCTACAGTATGATATAGGTGTAAAATTTGTTTGTTTTTAAGTTTTGTTCTTTATGTGTACTATTGTAAGACAGTTTTTTTATTGAGAAAATGATAAAGTTTGATGTAATGAACAGGGCAAAAGATAAGACATATTATAAAGGATATCAAGGAGGAAAAAGGCTGATCTCTAAAATTTGGCATGACATCAGCTTCAGATCGGTGAACTGATATACAGCCGATATTGGACCGATATGTAGCCCAGTTGCACATCCGATGTCGTTCCGATATCAGAATCCGATATTGGGCCGACATAGAAGTTGATATCGGACCAATATGTAGTGTTTGCTGGGTAGTTGCAGCACTTCGGAACATTCATATATAAATGTTCCATCCCTGTCATGAACCTTTCATTCTGGTCAAAGATTTATTACACTATGTATCTAGAATACAAAATAAGTGCTAACATACCTGTGTGAAGAGAATACAACTGACATTCCTTGTTTAACTAGACGTTGTATAACATCCCATAAGAATCTACGTGAATATGGATCCATACCTGTAGTAGGCTCATCCTAGAAAGAAGATCAAATACAAATGTATTAACATTTAATAGCTAGAACAGTTAAATTATCCCACAAGACCAGACCTGCTGTGACTTTTAACAATCCTTTTTCTCACTGAATGCAAAGCATTGCAAGGTAAAGGAGCAGACAACTCTGTGAACAAATAGGCAAAACTTGCATTGTTTTGAAAATCATATAACAAAAATTCGCCTCCTGCTATCAGATCCCTTAGGTAAAACATGTTTTCATAACCTTTTGACGAACTGGACTATATAAACAAACAGGTGTATAATGGGGGCAATTTTTGCAACATATACTGTTTGCTCTAAATATGGACTGCATGGTTTGACTTTCCAAGAAAAAAATATAAATTTTTTACTTAAAACTATCCCAAGACATGAGCATATTTCTCCTTTTGCCTCAAAATGTCCCAAGACATTAGCACAAGTCACACATTTGTCTCAAAGATTCCATGACAAGGGAATGTAATTTTTATTGCCACCTTTCAAAGATATACTTACTTACTTACTTACTTAATCCTCTTCGCTCCTTGTGGAGCATAGGGCCTTCACCACATCACGCCATCTACAACGGTCCATGGCCTTAGCCTTGGCTTCACCCCAAGACATTCTTGTTTTTCGCAGCTCTATATCTAGGGTTCTGCGCCAAGTGTTTGTGGGTCTTCCTCTTCGCCTGGTGCCTTGAGGATTCCAGTCTAGGGCTTGTCTGGCTATATTGGGCTGTTGTCTTCGCAGGGTGTGTCCAATCCATCTCCATTTCTTCTGTACGATGGAGTCTGTGATTGGTATTTGTCCTGTCCTCTCCCATAGCTCTCGGTTGGAGATCCTGTCTGGCCACCATATCCGCAAGATCTGTCTCAAGCATGTGTTGATAAAGACTTGCAGTCGTTGGTCCAGGCGTTTGGTCCTTCTCCATGTTTCTGCGCCATACAGGAGAACGGTCTTCACGTTGCTGTTGAAGAGCCTTAGCTTCGTCTTTAGGTGGATGTTGTGATTCTTCCACACTGGTCTTAATGTAGCAAAAGCATGGCGGGCTTTCCCTATCCTAGCCTTGATGTCTTCCTCTGTGCCTCCAGTCTTACTGACAATGCTACCCAGATATGTGAAGGTATCAACATCTTCAATGGTTTGTCCTCCAATGTCAATACTCTGAATACTCTTCAAAGATATAACAACCAAAAACAGGCATCAATATCAAAATACTCACCATCAATATAAGTGAAGGATTTCCTATTAAAGCTATAGCTGTAGATAATTTTCTTTTATTTCCACCACTTAATGTTCCAGCAGCTTTGTTGCTATAGCGATGTAAACCTAATAATTGTATACAACGATTTATAACCTGAAATTGATGAAAAAATGTTTGATGAAATATCATAAGAAAGTCATTTACCCTCATCACAAGGGGCATGCAACTTATTTAGATATGGTGGGCATAAACTGGAACCATTCAGAACTCGTTGGCCATTCGCTACAAATAACCTAGGACATATTTAGACCCCATTTCTTCACATTGCCAAACAAAATGCTTTGACTGGTGTTGAAGTAAACAAATCCATGATCGTTTAGGCGATGAGTGATGTTTTGTTTTGAGTATAAAATTCAAAATAACACAGTCTAATGAAATGTTGAACAATATTAAGTATACATTAAAGAATCATAGTGAATTTAAAGTGATTTTTTGCAGCATAGTAATTCTATGGAATAGTTTTGCTTTAAGCTAATAGATTCAAGATGGCAATTTAATTCCATAAACAAAAGTTCAGAATTGTTTCAAATAAAAATACACAAAGCCATCATCCCAAGTCCCAATGCTTAGTAACTTGGAATGCTCCAACAAAGTATATGTATTATAGTAAGAAACAAACCAATATTCTTGAAAAAGAAACCCTTACTACATGGCAGCAGCTATTTTGAGAAGCAGAAGTGTTCCAAATTATTTTGGCAAGCAACAAAAAACTGGCTTACTATCACCAGCTACAGCCATTCAATTTGCTACATTGTGGAGATCCATTTCATTATAATGGAAGTAGTACAGTGTGCTAGCTAGCATTTGCCATTAAGAACAGGCTCCTTTAAAGTTTGCATGGCATTTTTGGCAAAGACTGAGTTGAAAATGAACAACAAGAATTACAATAGCTACACCAAGGGCTACTGTAGCTGCAGCTACTATGCCTGCATGCCAGCCTTTGACCTAGCTTGAGGTACGCTTGGCATGTTTGACAAAGAATCCGTTGAAAACCAACAAGAATTTTAAAAACAAAATATACTAGAATAATTTACAGCTTTGCAGTCCAAAGTAAACTTACCTTTTGTTGATGTTTTACAGGTATTTGTCTTAATCTAGCATATAAATATAAATGTTCTTTTGTAGTTAATTCATTATATATAGCATCAAATTGTGGACAATATCCTACATACTGTTGTGTGTTCCTTCCACCCTTTACAACACTGGAATTAAACATAAAACAATATAATAAATAATACATGGTGGAGTTATTGCTTGGACAAGATTTGGGACAGATGGACAGATGATAATAAATAGGTCTTGTTTGCCTTATTTTAAATATCAATTATCACTGATAATATTATCCGCATACAAACCAATTACAATGCATCCATGAACAAATTAAAAATATTACAAATCATATATTTATTTATTAATCTATTTTTTTGGGGGGGTATATTGCTGTAGCAACACATTGTATAAGTTATATCACAGTGGTCAGTCCGCCAACTCACAGTTCCTGGAAAGGCTAAATCTCTGGATTTAGCTGTTAACCAACTACTAGGCACATACTTTTGTCAGCAACTGACTTCTGCCCTACATAATTTAGATTCAGTGGCAGGAGGGAGAATGGCCATAGAAATTAACATAACCAAGCTGTATGAAATTAGATCCATGCCTGCCCAGGAATTTCACAAATTTATAACTGAGACATAAAAACAGAATACTTTGTTCACATGTAGGGAAACATGGATACTTGTTTTTTAAGAAGCAACAAACCTTTGTGTTAATAATTTAGCATCACCATATGATGGTATTAAATCACCAGTTAACATTCTAAATGTCGTTGTTTTTCCAGCACCATTTACACCTAGTAAACCAAAACACTGAAAATAACAACAACAACATACTTAGTTCAATTGTAAAATAAACAAGAAATATGTTTAAAAAGATATTAGGCACTTTTCAGGGCTTATTGTGTACAAAGTATACATACAAATGTAGTCATATTTGCTATTCAGTCATATCACCAGGAGTGTGCCATGATGAATGTACATATATTATCAACTGGCATAGTGAGTCACTCATAATACACAGAGACAAAAGTCAGCAACTGCCATCTGTGCTGCACACCTGTTTATCACAAATAACCAATGGAACCATATCTTTTATCCATTTCTCTATAATGCTAGAGAATTTCATTGGACAATCAGCTATGGTAGAGCAAAGTGTATTGGTTAAAATAAAGGTAAAACATTGGTGTAGACAGCTGTGCCAAAATAATACTAAAAGAAACATAAATTTCATTCTTTAACCATAGAATTTCAAATATATTTGATATTAAAGAATTTGATTTCATGCATTGTAAGCAAGCATAAAGCATTGACTTTGCTCAAAATTTCAAGTAAAACTTCAGTCAAGATATCATAAGTGATACAATAACTTACCTCCCCTTTCCTGACAGAAAATGTGAGATCATTTACAGCGGGTATTGCCTTACCATTTAGTGATCTATATTCCTGTGTAAAATACAGTAACATTAAGTCAGATTGGTCAACAAATATACAGTTACAGTAAATGTTGTCTAATACTTTCTATGAAAGTTACCATGTTATAATGCAATCTGATTAAAACCCGATCTAAAATTATCCGGTTGCATACTGGCTTATTTTAAATCAGGCTACTTCATATCAGGATCGAGTCATGTTCAGCTGACTGTTGCTTTAATTATATATATTTATGACGAAATCATTTTGTTCAGTAAGTTTTTTTTACATCATTCATGTCACGCAATTTTAAAAGAACCATCTGATCAAATCCTGTGAATATCATAACTGTCAAATCACGAAATCTGCTTCTATTTACATGTTCAGAAGACTTTACAATCTTGTACAATAACCCCTAATCATTGAAATCATCTTCAGGCAGGTGATCCCTCACAGTATCAATTTACACCAAGGTGGAGCAGGGGAATTTCTTGCTCAAGGAAATAAGCAGAGCCTCGTAGTTAGGACCAAACCCAGGACCTCTTGATCCCTAAGCATGTCCTACCACTGGACCACTGCTCCTACATTTCGTGGGTTTTTGCCTAACTCACGCTGTTTTTAAAACGAGTTTTTGAGCTAAGCCCAGGATTTGTATCTGGAATAAAATGGTTAATCAATACAACCATCCCAGCAAATGGAAAATGTATTACAGAAATAACAAAAGTTACCTTCGAGAGTTGTTCTACAGTTAAAACATTATTTGTATCATTTCCAGATAGAGTAGTCTCCCTTTCTTTTAAAACATCATCATCTAAATTACTGTCTATGTTTGACCTAGGTCTTGTCTTTAATCTAAGTAGGAATAAACATAGTATAGAACATTTTTATACCATGTATACCACAGGTTGCCGGCATAAAATAGTCTGGCAGCCTGTGATGTATACCACTGATGCAAAAGTATTAAACAATATTTGCTTGATAGCTTGATTTGATAGCTTGATTTGGTGGTTAAAAACAATTATAGTATAAGCAATAGAAAAATTGCTTCGAAATTGGCAATTAATTACCATAAGCCCGTTCCACAAGACAAGCCCTTTGTATCGCTATGAAGCTATGGAACATAATTCTGCAACAAATTGAACCACTACATAGTAATACATACATGTGGTAAGTGATATTTTTGGCTTTTGCTCACCTAAACATTCAGAACATCTCTGCTTTTTAAAATGGCTGCCCCCATGGGAATGGGTTTCATTTTCAAGAATACTGACTTATTTTGTATTTAACACGTAAATTTAGTCAAAGCACCTAAAGTATATAATCATGGTGATAATTGATAGAAAATTTTTCATTTGTTACATTATTATGAACATTTATTTGTGGAAATCACCATCTTGGATTTGTCTAGCTTGAAGCTAAACCATTCCATAGAACTTGTGTGCTACAGAAAAACACTTAAGGTGGGTCGGTACCTTACTCGGAGAACAAAATGAAAAAAATATTATGTTCATCGATTATGATATAAGTTGGCAGGCATACACCTTCATGCTTCTTGTTTGTTTTTCTGGTAACCTTAGTGACGTTGTCGTTCTTTTCACGACGTCATGGACGTCACACTGGTTCGCGCCATAAAGAGGCATGCAAGTACATTAAACCCACATATTTTAAATAATGGATGTCCGAGGCCAATGATAATTATACCAAAATGTTTCTGAAATGTTGTTGCATACAATTAATTTGTTCCGATTATCTTAATATCCCGTCAGTCGTAAAGATTCTATATTTCATCACTGATTTCAGGGTTTTCACGTCTATATGTTTCTCCAATTGCCGAGTTATAACGTTTATTTTCATATTAATGCAGAACGGTGGTCAAATTCTTATAACGATTTTTGAAAAGTACACACTTTATATGTCATTTTAATGCAATAAAAAAGGAAAGTGAACGTTCTCAGTTTTTCACAATATCGAGTTCAAAGAAAAAATACCATCATTGCGACGTCGTTGCGCTGACGTTGTGATTAAAACATTTGTTGCAAAAATAAGTAGAAGCGGACTTCTATTGACTTATGTTAAATGAATTTTGAACAGATCAGATGCTGAGTGTCAAAAGAAATTGATTAATAACAGGAAAGAAACTACAAAATTTAATTTACAAGAAAATTACATACATAAAGCAAAATCATAACGTCAGCGGAACGTAATATTAATGTCGTTGTTATGAAGGTAATTTTACTTTGAACGTGAAATTGTGAAAAACTGAGAACGTTCACTTCACTTTTTTATTGCATTAAAATGACACAGAAAGTGTGTACTTTTCAAAAATCGTGATAAGAATTTGGCCACCGTTCTGCATTAATATGAAAATAAACGTTATAACTCGGCCATTGGTGAAACCTTTTAGACTTGAAAACCCCGATTTCAGTGATGAAATGTAGAGTCTTTACGACTGACGTGATATTTAAGTAATTGGAACAAAAGAATTGTATGCAACAACATTTCAGAAACATTTTGGTATAATTATCATTGACCTCGGACATTCACTATTTTAAATATGTTGGTTTAATGTACTTGCCTGCCTATTGATAGCGCGAATCATTGTGACGTCCATGACGTCGTGAAAAGAACGACAACGTCACTAAGGTTACCAGAAAAACAAACAAGAAGCATGAAGGTGTATGCCTGCCAACTTATATCATAATCGGTGTACATAATATTTTTTTCGATTTTTTCTCCGAGTAAGGTACCGACCCACCTTAAAAAGCATTACACTGCGATTTCCTTGTGGAACAGACCCTATATTCTTGTGACTATAGTAACTAAAGTGACTAAGGGTTGTGCTTTCCTAGCTAGGGAGTCTGCTGTATTGTTTTTCAAGTCTAACTAATAAAAATGTACAATGATAAGCTAATAAAATGTGGGCTTAGCGCAAAAGGATGTAACTCATTTTAAAAATGAGTGAGTTACAACCATTTTTCACTTAGCCCAGGGTAGATAAAGAAGTAACCTACCTATTACCCATAAAGAATCTATATTCACATAATATAGTAAATACAAAAGAGACCACACCCATGATTACCATGACAACGAATCTTCTTCCTGTTATATTATAACTTAATGCTGCTTGTATTTTATCATATTGACCTGAAAATATAAATAAATTATTGTATTATATGCATTGCAGTTTGTTGTGTTGTGTTGCACTGCATTGCATTGTGACACATTGAGTTGCATTGCACTACAATGATTTCATTGCATTACATAGATAGATTTATTTTGTCTAAAAAATTGAGGATACACTTGACAATTAGGTTAAAACATACTTACTATTATATAACAACACTTGCATGGATTAATACAGCCATGTCAACCAACATTATATAGAAAAGATGACACAAAAAGGGGGAAATAAAGACCCTTATTTCTATTGTGGTCCTTGCATTGTGGTCCTTGCATCGCATTGTATTGTATTGTATAAAGCCCTGCAGAAAGCTCAGTTGGTAGAAAGCAAGTCTACTGATCAAGGGTCATGTGTTTGCTTTTGTGGAATTTTATTATTAAGTGATTTCTACTGCCATTCCACCTTCTACCACTGATTCTGTGTCAGGTAAGGCAGATGTCAGTCAATGATGGAAGTATATGGGCCTATAGCTCGTTTAGGATAACTTGAGACAAACGACTCAGTTTGTTTTCATATTAGGAACTCAGGTATTACATACAACAGGGAAGTCAGCTGATTTTGTGTAATGAAAGTATTAAACATGTCCTAATGCGTGGAATGTGTGTTCTCGTACTAAGTTTAATACATCAAAACACACTGATAATAGTCGATAAATACGCGTACTAAACTTAAATCCACCTGTGTATAAAAATGGTATTGTTGTATTTTGTCTTAAGATATCCTAAACGAGCTATAGTATCTGGTTAACAGCTAAATACAGAGATTTAGTTTTTCATAAACAGTGGGTAAATAATAAAACACACGAAATTAAGACTGAATTACACTGACATAAAAACTTAAATAACAACAAAGTGTACTAATTCATTTTAGCACGATTGTGAAAGACGTTTTTAAAACTTAGTTTTATCACTTTTAATTCTGCTTCCTAGTCCCCCAGTACTGAGCTTGTAGGATAAAGTTTCTTGCTCAAGGAAACAACCAGGTAGGTTTTGGATGGAATTCGAACCAATGCGAAGCTGTCTATAGCTATCCAATGATTACCAGTTCAAATTCGTAACCGCTTAGCCATGTCAGCTCCTAATCAATATGTAGTATTGAAACAAAAGAGTGTATACTTTTTAAAAGTTTATAATATATTTTTGATGATTATAATGTAACTTACCAACATGAGAGTAATATTCATTTTCATATTGATTTAAAGCTATAGACATCATACCACTTCCCAGACAGTAGTTAGGAAATATCAGGAAAACAGAACTTAGAAATTGATTGGCGGAAGATAAGCTCTGAAATAGAAAAAAACATATTGTATTTGGTAAACATGTATGAATAGATTGATAGTCTACATTCATTGTACAAGGACATATTTTCATCTATTAAGAATAGCACAAAAATAAATGTGAATTTCCTTGTTTCCATTGTGGTCAAAGTGTATAAATTTGTAATAAACATTAGACATTCTTTCAAGTTAGTATAAACAAACTAGTTGAAACAAAGCAAATTCTTACCAATGGTTTGGACTTTACTTTAAAGTGTACAGAATATGTTTACAAGTGCAATGTTAGTAGATTTTTTTACAGAAAATAAGAAACCATCATACTTACTTCATCAAATTCAAACAATTTCAACATAAAACTTGATATAACGCATGTAATACCAGTAAATAAATTAACAACAATCAAACATATATATGCCACACTTGGTTCTTTGAATAGAAAACTTGCTGGATACATCATAGGTGTGATTGACCATCTGAAAGTAAGACAGATTTTTATTTCTTTGACATAAAAAACAATAGAAATAGATAGGACTGCAAAATTCCATTTAATACATTGGAGATTGATTGCGGTACTAATCAATGAATTGAATAAAAAAAATCAAATTGAAGAAGAAAATCGACTTGCATCAAATCAACTTTCCATTCATCATTGCAGCCCTAGAAATATATTTTCTGTAATCACCAATTAATGTCATTTTATGGCAACCAGCTCACCAAATCTAGCTTTCCTGGACATGTATCTATAATCATGACTCACTCCTCATTTAACAAGGCTTGAAAAATAATTAAAGCATTTTCAGTAATTCAAGTTACTTAAAAACATTATGTAATTTATGTTTATGAACAATTTTTAGAATTACCAAGATTTTATATCAAAGGGAGGTAATTACTCACTGTCATTAAATTTTGACAATGAAATCATTTCTACATAGCGGTATGAGACAATGGATCAATGTTGCACTGTAGATTATTTTATACTGGGTTAAACGTCCTCTCAACATAATTCAGGTTATTTAACGGGGCTTAGTGCACCTAAGCTAGCTTTCCTTCACCCTTGTCTATAACAAATACTCGCCTTCCCTTCAACAAGGCTAGCAACTTTTCAATATACAACGTACCTTATTAATGGAGGAAAATAGACACTTTTTGTGTTTTTTCTTTGAAGGGTATAACCAGCAGCTATAAGATCCCATATCCCATCAGGAAACAAATTCCTAGGGCATACAACCTAATTGGCAACACAGACGTAAACAAAACACTTACCCATACAAAAGAAACAATGTTATCACAGCCTCTATATTTCCTCTCCCGACATAAGCTTCTATTTGAAACACCAGTAATATAACTATAATACATACAGCTGGTATCATATAGTTACACTGAAATAATAAAACACCAGTAATATAACTATAATACATATAGCTGGTATCATATAGTTACACTGAAATAATAAAACACCAGTAATATAGCTATAATACATATAGCTGGTATCATATAGTTACACTGAAATAATAAAACACAGGGAAATATAACTATTATACATATAGCTGGTATCATATAGTTACACTGAAATAATAAAACACCAGTAATATAGCTATAATACATATAGCTGGTATCATATAATTACACTGAAATAACAGACAAAATGAATCAAATTAAACTTAATGGAACAAGAGTAGTCCACATACGACACCTTTGACAATTCAGAGTAAGAGCATTCCTTGGACATAGTGTTGACTATTTACAGTGCTTGTGAAACAAAATCAATTATAGATATGCAACCCCATATAATATTTGAATGCAAACTTCTAACAAAAAGCTTTTTGTATGATTGTGCCATAACTCATTGAAGGTCATAATAGCATTTGGCTTAGCAATTACAAGGTACCATTTGTTGGTCTATAAGTGCATCCAAAACCTATCATAAAGTTTCATTGAGAAAGCAACTTTTCATAAGGAATATGACTACTTACATAAAACTTACATTGTGTTACCAATTATTTTACAAAATTGATAAATAAAATATTAAACTGACTTAACCATATCTCAAAAGTAACTGTAATACCGATTCTAAACAGGATGCAGATGGCTAGCAAAATTAAAAATGTACCAAAAACATGTTCTTATTTTAAATATGTTCTATGATCGAATAGTAACATGTTCTAAATATAGTAACATAATCTAAATATAGTCAAATAATCTAAATATAGAAACACATTCTAAATATAGTAACATGTTCTAAATATAGTAACATAATCTAAATATAGTCAAATAATCTAAATATAGAAACACATTCTAAATATAGTAACATGCTCTAAATGTAGTAACATATGATATTAAAATTAACTTACCATATCCCAGAAGTAATTACTGATCCAATATGTCACTGGATGTAGACCACTAGCAAATTGTAAATGTTTAGCTTTAATAGAACGTTCATGTACTAATAGAACAACAAAACTAGCAGGAACAAATGACATTGCTACAATTATAAATACTGCCATAAGAACATCTGTACCTCCTTGTCTGAAAAATGTGAAGATTTTACATGATTATTGGAATTCTGGTATCATGTATATTTGAAAATAGACATTTTATAAACAACTATAAGGTATTCTTAGACAAACTTTTCCTATATTCTTGTACAAAAAAAAAAAATGAGATCAAATTGAATTCTTTGATCAAATTTAGCTTAAGCAATTTTGTGGAATTTGTCGCGATACAAAATCAAATTGCACACATCTCCACACTCTGGACAAAATCATGCATCACAAAAGTCCTCATAACTCTAAAAAGATCTACATTTCTTGTAACGAAGCAAGTAGGTCTAACATGTAAATTTTAATAAAAGTTTATTGAGATCATAAAATCAATTGAAACATTGTACTTACATATAATCTGAGTTTAATAAATTGTTTGTTTTCTTCATTGGATGATTGGTCAATAAAATACCTGTAATGGTTAACATGTAAAATATAATAGACCTGTATTTTTCTCAAAAAATAACAACAACACACACAATAAGATAAGGTAAAACGTTTGCTTTGAAAGACTTAAAGGTACTCATTTACAGACTTCAAATAAAATAACAACTTTTTCTAAAACTTTCAAAATTGTATGGAAATATTTTTGGAAGCAAGAAAGTAGTGTTCTGATAATGACAATTTTAGTGCTTATTGACAAACAACTACAAATGATGGTGTTTCATGAAGTAATTAAATATCTACCCGGTATGTCATGGTATAGACACTTTAAGTGCATTTTTGTGACCTTTCTTGTATATTTATTGCAACATATAGGTCAGTTTGTCTTAAAATAATGAGAATTACTTTGACACAATTACAGATTCTGAATGGTATTTTGAAATTATATACAAATAACCAAATCTGTGAACTAGTACCTTTGATAGAAAAAACTAAAAATGTTTTGAGCCATAAAAATTATCTATAATAACAATCCACAAGGAATTTTTAAAAGTCAGCGTATATTTGCTTTATTATTTTACTCACTTTGTTCGCCCTAACAAAAAGAAAACAAAGACAAATAGAACAAATAAACTTTGATCAACAAAATTAGTTGTCTGAATGAATTAGTCAATTAATCTTAGGTCCAGACAGTCAAAAATGACATTTGGAAACAAATTAAGTCACCGAAAAAATGATACAGACAATTTCAATTAACTTTAAAAACCACTTTTCAGATCCAAATTTTAAAGATTGTATAATGTATTTAAAGATAGATTTTATATCAACAAAGACAATTTAACTTACCATATTTGGTAGGATCAGTATTATTGTCACCATCAGATTGTTTGAGGGTTGTACGTAACAATGCATTATTTATAGCATTTAAATATACAGGCATTGAATGATAACCTTTCTGATTATACCACACCTGAAATATATATACATTATACAAAACTTCATTGACAAAATGTTATAGACAATTTAGCAACAAATAAACATAGAGTTTCTATATTCAGAATTCAAATATTTGGTTTTTTTCCCAGAATTACAAACAAAATGAAAATATGTGTACAAATGACATCTGTATTTAGTGATTTTTAACCACAATGATTAGAAAAAATATCTTTGTTCTTACTGCCTGAGCACAGATGGAAAACCACATATATTGGAGTTCCGATTAAGTTCTATCATTTAAGGTTAAAAAGTAAGTTTTAAGTTTAAAGTAACTTCTGCATATTATTCTATTCATGGTTAACATATCACAAGCCAGAATAGTGAATCAAAATTCAAGCAACTTGTAAGATTATAATTAAGATATTGAAAATCATAATTATGTAGTTAGAATATTTAATTCAAACAGATATAATTAATATAATAACATTGATTTTCAATGAAAGTCACTCCTTTTTAGAACAACCAAACAATTTCGCTTACTTTCTAGCAAATATCAACAATTTTGATACAAATGTTCTATGGTGGTTCCCAAGATTATCAGAGAAAAGTGTGTAATGCAGCAATTGATGTGATGTTCCACATGCAGAGACAAAATAGAAACCTATTCCAAAAAGAGCTCATGCTCAATGGTGCACTCATTAATACAAAGGGAAACAAACCTGGTTATATTGTTTAACAGCTAAAATAGAGCTATATTTATCAAATTGTTGTGACCAACTAAAGTTACTAGGTATGTACGATAACTCTTCACCAAATGTAAAACCTCCATATCTGAAAAATGTCAAAATTTTATAATAACCAAACACACATGTTTAATTAGAAAGAAAATCAAAGGAAAAGTTGGTGCATGTCATCCATCAACTACAATTATGTATAGAACAGAGGTGAAGCAAAACAAACATAGAATTATAATATTAAATTCCACACAGTCTAGAATTATACATTCCCAAATCCAGAAATTTACTTTTTATCATCCAATTTATTTCAAATTTTTACCAAAGTAGATCGATATATGGGCATAACACTTAATTTTCATCTAGATATCTTAACTAAGAATATATTTAACAGTCTATGAAATTAGTGGGTGTCTCAGGTTGCCCTAGAAAGCCACTTTTTAATTCAGGCAACCAATAATTTCCTTTGGGCAACCAAAATTCTGCAAATGAGATATAGTGCTTGCTCTTAAAATGCTCTGTTCAGACAACCACTTAGAAATCCTAATTTCATTGACTGTTTAATTCAAAGTCAAAACTCCAATTTCTAACAAATTTTATAATGAGAAGTATAGACTCTTGAGAGAGGAGAAGATTTCATTTATCATTTTTGAACAATTCTAAGATACAATGTTAGGTGAATAAAAACACAAAAATTATATTTGAATCTTACCTGTGTCTTTTATAATCATTATTAGTATACAAATAATAATCTTCATCATCATTGTTATCACTTGTTATATTTTGTATTATATCACCTGTGATCACTCTCCAATGTGGAGGTGTTACCATGGTTTCATCATTACATTCAAAACCTACATTATCTGATTTACATTGACATGATGGATAATACTGATGACCTGTAAATGTACAAACTATAATATATAATAATATAACATACAATCTGCAGCTGGAACAAGTTTGTTACCTTAGAAACTAAGAGATATGATTTCAAAATCTGCACAAAATGGAGCAGGAGCAGTAGTCCAGTGGTGGGACGCGCGCTTAGGGATCGAGAGGTCCTGGGTTCGAATCCCACTAGGGGCACTGCTAATTTCCTTGAGCAAGAAATTTACCTGTGATTGCTTCACTCCACCCAGGTGTAAATGGGTACCTGTAAGGGTCATGCACTGTATGCTGTGGCTGCAATCTGCGTCGTGTGTTAACAGTTGGTGTATGACTCGATGATCAGGGAAGTTAATGTCAAGAGTCGACTGAATAGTAATACTAATTGTAGACTCCAAAAACCTGTGCTTTAACTTTTTTAACTTTCAAAATGGAGTAACAGTCCTTGCATATGGCACTCTTGAAATTGCAAAGAATATGCATACCAAGTTCCAAGCACTTGAAGTGAAGGACACTATTGTCTTGCCTTATAAAGATTGCCTAAGATAACAAATGTGGATGAAATAATATTAGAAATAATAGAAGCTGTCTTTTGATACAAATCACAGGGATTTGAAGCAATCATCAACCTGAGGCATACATGGTTTGAGAGCGCCTAAAGTATACTTAATTAGTATAATGTAAGAAGCATTTTAGGACAACAGACTTAAGGACCAATGTCTGTGTTAAACAATGTTATGTTGGAGACTCTTTATTTTTTCACTGCCTGGACTTACATAAAAGTTTAAGCAATTCTATTTCACAAAGCTTTGAAATATGAAAATAAAGAAAGTGCATATTATGTATGAATCACAATACTTGGGTAACATGTATTCATCTGTATTATCAAAGTGGTAGAACATAGCACACAGTTTGGATGAAAATATTATTCTAAACACTAACCTGCAGGGAGAGGTTGACTTTCATGATCTCCTTTCATTTGAACACTTCCTGGTGTAAATATAGTATTACAATCTTTTACATAACTGTCTCTAGTCAGTTTTCTATCTCCAGTATGGTTGGACATCACGGTACATGAGGCACCAATACCTGATTTCATAAATAATGATTGCGCTGTACGGTGCGAGAATTTATCAGAATGGTGATTGGGGTTCTTGCCATGATGTGTCCGCACTGAGAAAGGAATATAATTCCCCTTTGGATACATTATGTCATAGTACTGAGATGTTGACATCATCATGGGGGCGGGGTCAGAGTTCTTGGGTGCCGTTAAAGCAATCGTCATGGAGATTGAAACAAACACAGCTGGTAGTATGATCTGAGATAATAAAGCTTTGCGATTACGGAGATTATAGTAGAATCGTTTATATAACATGGCTTTAAAATCACTGAGGAATTTGAAATGGCTGGTCTTGTTGTGTAGATGATTTATATCTAATGTTGAAAAATCTGAGGACTCCTCTGAAACATATCAAGAATAGAATAATCAGAACAGAACAGAGCAGAACAGAACAGAACAGAACAGAACAGAGCATACATTTGTTTACAATATTAATCATGTAGTTTCAGGTGTTTAACAATACTAAATCAAATACAATAACACATAATGAAATAATCAACACAGTCATGCAGAAGTACAATGCAATACTACAGTTTTAAAAAATTGGCATGACATTTTACATATCAAATCCCTGAAAGCACGGAATGAACAATTTATTTAAAGTTTGCTTCACTAATTGTTTAAGAAATTGTTAAGAAAATATTATTTGCATAATAATGACAATATGATGTAATAACAATGATAATTTGAGATGTAGTTGAATAAAAAATGGAAAACGACAGAATATATATAACTGCAATAACTTTGAGGAACCGAGCAGAGGACATACAAATTGAGGATTGCCTGCAAAACTGTCGTAAGTGCATTGCGTAAAAGAGCGAGTTAAGACAGTCTTGCAGGCAATCCTTAAAATGTAAAAGAATAATAAGAGAGAGCATTTTTCAAATAGTAACATTGAACTCTTGAAATGGTTCAATTAACCAGCAATGGAGTAAAGAAAAAATGATTTACCTATATTTCTAAGCTGTACATAATTGAAACCATCATCCGTGGTCTCTATATTATTATCAAAATCTATCACATGATTAGTCTCTTGTCCAATCAAATCATGACGTCTGCTCTTGTATTTACCATCAATATCACTACCCTTAGTCACCTTGATAAATACTTGTTCAAGTCCGCAGTCGGCGATTCCGAAACTTTTCACACCAAGTTCGGACTTCTTTTCGTTCAGGAGTCGTAACATTGGTATTAATACACGTTTCTCATCACTAGCTATTGGTATATTTATCTGTATTTCTTCATTAAGTTCTTTTATGACATGCGATGCAGGAATAAACTTTCTTACTAAACTCAGAATGTTTCTCTGTTGTGTAAGGTTACTTTCATGGTCTGTATCTGAAACTGTAGAGACAGAGAAAGGTTATTTATACTTCATACAGTGTTCTTTAAAGGTACTCATCACAGATTTCAACTTAAACATCAATTTTTTTCTGAAACTATCAAAATTGTTAGGAAACATTTTTAAGCAGAAAATTAATGATTTGATAATGACAATTTTAGTGCAAATTGACATACAAGTACAAATGATGGTGTTTCAAGTTGTAAAAATCTACCCCGTATGTCACGGTATAGAAAATTTTAGTGTATTTTTGAGACTTTTATTGTATATTTCTTGCAATCTATAGGTCAGTTTGTCCTAATATATTAAGAATTAATGTTTTGACACAATTACAGACACTGTATTTTGAAAATATTGAAAGTCTTAACCAAATCTGTGAACTAGTGCCTTTCAAAGTCCTAGGACAAAATCCTCTTTTTAGGATAAACCGATTTACTTGTACACATTAGGAAGAGAAACAAAGAGGCATTTGAGCAAACTCCAAAATCAGCTCTATCAGTAGCGAAGCTGGTAGTGCACCAGGATTTTAATTTAGTTTCCCAAGGGGAAACAGGTTCAAATCCCACCCATGGAGGTTTTACCTTTCATGAAAATTTGACAATTATGTTAATATTTCTTCATTAATAAGGCACATGGAAAAGTTTCTGGCCTTGTGGAAGGAAATGTGAGTACTAGTTATAGACAAGGGTGTCAGCAAAACTAGGTTACGTGCTCAGGCTACCTTGAAATAATCTAAATTGTTTTGACAAGGCGTTAAACCCAGTAAAAAAAAGAAAATCATTTGCAATATGCATGATCAGTCGATTGACAAAACTTTTAAAAAAGAAGAAAAGAAAAAAAATCAGAAATTCAACCTACCTGAATCTTTTAATATACAAAGCCGGAAACCATCACCAAGATTAGATTTAAGATATGTAGGGGAACCAGCACATTTAAGTTTACCATCAGCTATTATAAGAATTCTATCACCTAGTCGTTCAGCTTCATCTAAATGATGAGTTGATACCATAACTGTTCTTCCTTTATATGAGATAGGAGAATATATCTTAAAGGCACATTTTGACAAAAACTTTTTTAAAGGAACAGTTTGACAATAATTGTTAAAGGTACTATTACTGTTCTTCTTTTATTAAAGATAGGAAATACATTTTAAAGATACAGTATGTTTGACGACTTTATTTTAAAGGTACAGTTTGACATAAATATATTTTAAATGTAGTTTGACAAAAGATTTAAAGGGTACATTGTAACAGTTTAAATGGAAAATTCCCTTGCATGTTCGTAGTGGGACAGCTCAATCTATCTAGACTAATGTGCTAATGAAATAAACCAGGAATAAAACATTTCACAGTTGATTCAAATCAAAAAGGGAAAATCTTTTAATGAATGTATCTAGACAGTCCAAGCAGTCAAGAAAATATGAATAAAATGGCTTTCACAATGATATTTTGAGAGTCTGAAACCCCTCACAAGAAAAAAAATCTTTGCTCAGACCCAACCTCCCATCGCTTCGTCTAATAACAACAGAATTCCAAACTGCCCAATTCAGTAAACTATTGCTTTTCTAAAAAACATCAACATATCCCAATCTTGAAATAAACATATGTCTTTCAATCAATCTTCTAAACATGGTTTTATATTTAATGACATGCATTTGTATGTCTAGGTCCATTGACCTATTGATTCAAAAACAAAATCTTCATCTTCATATCAAAGCAAACATATCAACTTACCTGTTTTATATTTACTAAGAAGGTTCCATATAGCTCTACGAGAATAGGGGTCAACCCCTGCTGTTGGTTCATCTAAAATTACAGTACGAGCCCCGCCAACAAATGCTACAGCTATAGATAACTTCCTCTGCATGCCCCCTGATAGAGCCCCAGGTAGACAATGGCCCTTATTTTGTAAGGCTAAATCTTTAAGCATCCTGAAATGAGCAATAGAAAAAAATAAAGAAATTTCTTCTTGTTTTGTAATAGAAGTAAATTAAGAACTCCAACCTCTTGCTTGTAAGTCAGATCCTTTACCAACTAAGTGAATTTGGCAGTTGAATAATCATATCATAAAAAATAACTTTAACATAATATTTAGCCATGTTACCCATGCCTATTATAAATAATTCATGTTACTTAATGATCCTTTGGTCTAAAGGTTTCTACTGTTTGATTCTATGAAAAAAGCTATAAAACAATTTAACTGTTGTAAGGTGTATACGTTATTGATAAATTCATTCAACTGTCAGTGGTGCTAAACTCTGTTGAAACAAAGCCATTTTTAACTGATCATAAGTACCAAAGTATTTAAATCAGCAGGGTTAACATAATAAAGTATGCCCCACTGACAGTAAAATAAAATTTAACAATACAAAATTAACTTTACAAGTAAAAGGATATATATACAAATGGGTCAAGTTTATGATTGTTTTGAGGACATTGGAGAAGCATACATTGTAAGTCTTCTATAAGATTCAAATCAATTGCATTGGTTCGTAGAAGTTTCTGTCACTAAGAGCTTAACAAAGCAAAGAAATACAATATCATTTCATACTTACATTTTAGTTTCTACATTTATGTCATCAGAGCAAACTCCCTTCAAACGTGAATAAAACCATAAATGTTCTTCTACTGTTAAACTAAAATAGAACATAAAATAATGTATAAATAAGTGACAATAAGTTACAAGTAATCTTAACAAATTTCATAATTATTATTATAACCAACATCGTATGGTATCTGTTGGCACAAATGGCTTTATTAATGTAAGTCCTGGAACTATTGTGTTAATGGATTGCTTGGAATTAATTTCAAGAACCTTAAAAATGTTAACTATCCAGAGTCAGTCAGCTTCCCTAAGACGGAGATGCAGTAAAGTTCCACTACAAATACAAACTAGAACATGTCATTTTTGTTGATTTTAAGCCCCCGATGTTTAATTTGAGAATAAAAAGAATCAGTACATGAAGACCATTCCGCTAGTAAGATTATAAATTCTGATGATGTTTTAAGTGGAACTGTATAATAACATAATTATTCAATATTGTCGAGGGGGGAAATATAAAATAACAAATGTAATATATTACCTATCAAAGAGAACATTATGTTGTGGACACATTCCAAGATCTTGTCTTATAACATCCATCTCTGTTTTTATATCATGATTATATATAGTAGCTGTACCCGATGATGGGGGAAATAAACCAGTTAATATTGACCTGTAAATATATAAGATATATATAGTTTGTACAAATTGACCTGAGACTGTAGCCATCTCTGTTTTTATATCATGATTATATATAGTAGCTGTACCAGACGACGGTGGAAATAAACCAGTTAATATTGACCTGTGAATATATAAGATACCATTAGCTGGGTCAAATTTACCCGTGACAGAAATGAAATATACCTGTACACAAATAAAATATAATTTCCAATCATTATGACCTATAAAAAATGATCATTATAGTTCAAATAATAAATCAATTTATGAGTTAAATTAGCCAGGCATTATAAGTGCCAAGAAATCTTTCATTCAGTGTTTTCAGCACTATGTTTTTTCTTAACTCATCTAAGCAAATTCATCAAGATTAAACAACATAGAAGTTTATATTCATTCAAGTAAATTCTAAGTCATATATCATATACATATATAAACTTACATTGTTGTAGTTTTTCCAGCACCATTATGTCCAAGGAAAGCTGTAATCTGTCCTTCAAATAATTTCATATTTAAACCATCAAGAGCAGGTTGATCACTGTTTCTGTAAGTCTACAATATAATATAGATAAGTTTACTTTTAAAACAGAAATTAAAATAATGTTATCAAAACATTTATCCTACAGACATATATAAGGATAGGCTGGACATATTAATTTAGCCAGCAAACAAATAGAAGGCAACAAATGGTATGACATGTGGCCAGGAGTCAAAGCTGAGTAGCTGGATTTGTTCTTCCATAGAAAAGTGACCATGATATAACCAATAATGTCCAACTTTTCACTTGGTTACACTAGATGTCTTCTCTGAGTATTATGTTCTCCATTTACTAAAACACAATGTCAGTCTTTGCCTAAAATTAATATTCTCAAGCACTAGCCTGATTTATTTCACTATTTCAGAAAGGAAGATATTATCCACTAGCCTGATTACATAAAATAAGTCACTTCTACTAGCTCAAATCAAGTGTCACTGGTCCCTGGCTTTGGGCTAGTAGGTTAAGGCCATGACTGCAATAGGATGGAGGGGAACTTAAATCAATTCTGTTTTCAGACAGGAAGAGTTCCAATAATTATTTTATTTAATCATTCAACTTGACTTTTTTAAGTGCAATGCAAGGGCTTTGTGCAATCATTGTAGCTTTCTAACATTGCCACAGGATGCTTCTCAAAAAACAGAAAAAAGATATTTACTCCTAGCAGTTACAAACCTTTCTAAGATTATTTACTATAACACCAGGTATCAGATCTCTTGGTTCATCCTCAAATTTACATAAACAATCATTATTACATCCACACCAAAATATACCTGAAATTATTATAAAATCAGATGAGTTGAAATATAAGACAAAAGCTTTCTTAACACAATTATCAACTTAAAAACCGAAGAACAGTTAAATCAAAAAAACTAATACTTAGACATACTTCTTCAAGACCCAAGTAAGAGCCCCATAGATTCACCAGAACTATTCAATTAATTATAATAGCAAGCAAATTTTTATATAAAAAAACAAACAGTAACGATTTGCTCTGATGACCACCCTTGTTATTACAAAATCATGAAATTTTTGCTAATTCTTTAGTTCAAAATACTTAATTAAGGACTTTTGTCAGTTATAAAATCTGAAGCAATCCAATTGGTAAGTACATGTAGGTCCTTACATAATTACAGTTGGAATCCTTGGTTTTTATGATTGAATTTCTATGTAAAGATAACATAATATTTCATCTAATATTTCTTTTGTTAATTACAATATTAGCAGAAGTGATGAAATTTAGATAGTTCTTCACCCTAAAAATACTTAGCTTGAATTTCAAACAAATAAAATGATTTACAAAAAAAGTTATTTAAGATTGATTTTGGCACATTGACATTAAAAAGTAAGGGTAAAATCCGAGTATTCCAACTAATTGGACCTACCTATTTGAAGAGAATACAAGGGGAAATAACTGACTAAAGTCCCTAATTAGCAAAGAAAAATGTCCCTACATTAAAACAGTCTCTTTAAGACCATCAGTTTTGATGGCCCTTATCATGAGTACCAAAAAATATTAGTACGTTACCTCGGTTGTCACTTATATTTTCTAGATTAGAATCACTTCTGTCAAAATGTTTATAATGTTCATGTTTTCTATGTATACCAACTAATTTTTTGATGTTACAATCACTAGGCTGGGTATTTAACCAATATGAACACGTGAAAGGAAAATACCAGGGTTTAGGTATTCCATAGGTACCTGCAATAAATGTAATCTGATTAAAATCCAATCAAAAATTCTCAGCTTGCATACTGCCTATTTTATATCTGACAAGACCCAAGTAAAGGTCACATCCATTTGACTTATGCCATTAAAATATTCATAATGCAATTTACAACAAATTGTCCAATCACAGCCTGTAAATAACATGCACCAACAAAATAGAAATTTAGATGGTATTATTTCAGTGTTTGTCAAGATAAAAGCTATGCATTGATTGGTCAACACAAAGGTCATCTTAAAGCGATTTAAAATAGGACTTTTTGGTTTCAGCTAAGTACTATGCAATGGGTTGACTTCAAGGTAGGAAAATCAAAATCAGCCTACAAAAAATTAGTGTTCCAAATGTATTCTGGTAGGAAAAATGATTGGCAAGCTAATGCTACAATGTTGCAAAGAAAATCAATTTGAATTCCTATGTAGCATGACCCTTACTTAACAGGCTTCTATTAGAGCTGTGGTCCATTGGCAGGACACTCATTCAGTGATCGAGATTTCCTGGGTTGAAACCCCACTGAAGGCACTGCAAATTTCCTTGAGCAAGTTTATCAACAATTGTTCCACTCCAGCCACATTTAAATGGGTAATGTGAGGTATCCCCTGCATGAAGGAGATTTCAATAATCTGGAGTTATAAATATTAAAAAAATTGTAAAGTTGGCTGAATATGTACATAAAAGCAGACTATCACACTTTAACTTTTCAATACAGTGTAAGACAAAATTGCAATTCTGTTTTCAAATGACATAAGCATTGAAATTTAGACCCCTTCAGCTTAAAAGAAAGGAAATATATAAAGTTTCTGATCTTTGAACCAGTACTTACCAGGGTGAACATTTTCTATATACCAAGCGAGTATAAAATATAACACTGTGTCCACACACATCATCATATATACATGTAATAAACTAAAATAGTCATGTTCTCGTGGTGATTCCATGAAATTATTCCATTGTACTCCAACACCTTCTAATTCATAGAACAAAAAATATTTCCCTCCAAGACCAAGACATGTTGTTGAAAATAAGGACTGAAAAATATCAGAAATATATATAAAGTACAATTTTCTTTAATACAAAACAATTTTAATGACCACAGAAATTTTCATAGAAATCAAATATCTAATTGCACAATGTATTTCTAATATCATCACCATGTCAAATTGTATAAACTACTATTTTAATGGACAAATTAAAAGTTACATTTTTTTCTTATCAAGGGAGATAATAACTCACATTCATAAAAGGTTTTTTAAGCACTTTTTCTGTGTTTTAAGCTGATTAATATGCTTAAATGTATTTTTCTAGAAAAACAAAAACCCACAAAAAATGCAGAAAAAATGCAGAAATTATACATAAGACAATTATACATGTATAAATTTATACACTTAAATTGCTGAAAAAGCACAGAAAAATATAATGCAAATACCACTGCATTTGATACCCATTAAATGTGCATTGAATTCATTTTTTGAGAAACAAAATGTGCCAGTCATAGGGCATAGGAATTCTACATCCCTGGCCGATGGAAATAATGTATGGTATACTACTTACAGCTACAGTTTTCACAATGGCTGGTATTTTCTCTCCGGTCACATCCTCTCTTATAGCTATATACATGTATGGTACATATGTTATAAAATAGAATATCCCAGCACACGCTGCTGCTAACTTGGCACGTGAGTATATACTACTGATTAAAAATCTGAAATATACAAACACAAGAAAAATAATGACATTATTTTATTCAATATGCATTTACTAGTCTCATGAATCTTGATTTTGATTACCCTTATCAGTTTATCATAACAGCTTTTTTATTTTTTGACATTTGTGTGAAAATCTAAAAAAGCAAAATCTACTTTAATTGTGGTGTTTGAAATAAGTCTATGAATCTATTTATTGGATATATGCAAAAGATGCTGGGGTAATTCGAGAGAGCTAAGTCTTACCTGTTTTTGCATGTATAAATCTGTGAAATACAATCGGTTATTGTGGAGAAACTGGCCCATTATTGAACTAGGGTAAAAATCTGTTTTTAGTTATATATCTTATATGGTTTTGAGTAAAAATCACCATGTATATATTATATACCATACCGACCCCCTATGACCTACACAGTTAGGCATTCTTTTGTGGTCACTGTTCACATTATAAATAAGACCCATCTTTGATAGGTATGTGTACATGTATATGAAGAGAAGTAAAATCTTGTGTTACTTACGAGAAAGCTATCGATGAGAAGGCGAATATTTCCAAGAACAAGAAAACCATGAAAGGATTACTATGTGGTAGAACACGTCCGAAGTATAACATACAAGTTAAAACTAATACTGTAACAGTCATCTGAATGGTTGCCGTTAGAAACCATGCCCACCAATGTACACAATCTGATAATCCTAACATCTTCATTACCTGAAATATAACAGATTCAAATACTGAAAAAAACCACTTTGAATAAAACCATATAAATTTCATTGTCTGAAACTCTGATAGTTTATAAGACTTAATATTCAATTGAAATATGTTACAAGCCATTTTGTACCATTTAAATCTAACAAAATATATACAACTTTAAAGAATAGTAAGGGAGGTAATTTTGTAAGATATACAAAAACAATTTCATACAGAGTTGATTCCCTTATGTAACAAAATCTTACCTCTTTCAGTCTTTTCTCTTTTTCATAAACAATTCTTTGTACTAACATAGCCACTGAATAAACCCATGATAACATAAGACATAGAGGTATAATATGTTGTATTAACCATACAAATCTGTAACAAAAAATATAGATCATTAGGTATTACAGAATATGCATGTATTTATTTATACTGGGTCTAACATTATGTCAACACAATTTATTAGGTTATTTCACAGCATACAGCACACCTAACTTTATTTTCATGGACGTTTGTCTATAACCAGTAGTCATCTACTCTTACATGCATCAATATCTTTTTGTTGTTTGAGTGGCCAAGTTTAAGTATTTCCCTTACTTACTCAGTTTATGTGTATCATATTTAGAATCAATCAAGCAGGTATAAATTGTTACAATATTCATAATAAAAATGCCTTACATTCTCTCATTTTAAATAAAAAATACTCTGTTTTGTACAATTGTATTTGTAAGGATTTTAGAAAACAAAAATTGTCGAATGATCACAAAATTGGTTGGCATAAGTATACAGGTACATGAAATTTGATACAGCATGTGCTAAATATTGTAAATTTCAACTTTGGAAATCAATGTTCAACTAATAAATGAGTAAATTTACAAGTGAAGAATACTTACTGATCCCATAACCAACAAGGGTATGGCATTCTATGTAAGAATGTACCAGGTATTTGTATTGATTTATTTAATTGTATATCAATAATAGATCTTTCTACCATATCCTGAAATTATAAACCAAAAATTCATTTGTTACAAAGCTTGTATGGTACAGAGTAACTTATCAGAATAATGAGTTACAAAATAATTTATACATAGTACTTAATTTGATATGAGCACAACTTTTAGGTAGAATTCCAGTAATACAAAACTATGTTTATGACCACAGAACATTTCTCTGAAACAAATATTTTATTGTATAATGAATGTATTCAATATGTAAGACGTGTCAGTTATTTTGTATGGACCCATTGATAAAATCACCATTTTTATATCAAAGGGAGACAATGACTAAAGTTCATTGAAAATATTTATACTTTTGCAACAGAATGTTACATGTATGTTATATATCTAATCCATGCAAATTGATTAACAAGATGTTTATTGTAATGAATGTAAAATAGTACGTTTTTTAATTATATAACATGGTTTTCAAATATGCTAATGACTGGTGATTGGCATTGTTGGCATATTTGTTTAACTCACAATTTCTGTTGTTGGAAAAGAGCAGCCAGTCAATGTTATGCTTATGCAAGGGGAATATAAGTTTTTAGCCCTTCTTCAATCAATCAATCAATCAAATCAGGATGGTTTATTTGTCAACTGCTGCCGGTGTCCCAGGGACTGGGGTAGACAGCAGGCGGCTAGATCTTCTTACATCTGACCTCCATGTAACCCTGTCTAGAGGATCACTATTATGCAGGTTACATGTCTTCAAATCTGCTTTTACACATTCTAATCAGGAATTTCTTGGACGTCCATGTTTACCAGAGGATGGGATGCTCATGTTTGTAATCGAATTGATGCACCCCGTAGAGCGCATCATTCAGAACTTGCTTAATCATAAAACACAAATTTTCATTAATAAAGAAATATAAACATTTATCATAATATACCTGTATCCAGACAAAACCAAAGTCATAATAGAACAAGTTATTAGACCCAGGACTCGGGTACCAGAATGGAAATCTTGCTTGATTAGTAGGTGGATTAACTGTAGCATTTTGTCTAATCTTATATCTAACTAGAGAAGGCAGGGAACCAGTGTCAGAGTCCAGATTCTCAAATACCAAACCTGAAAATATTAAAAAATTATAGCCCATATGACAAATATCAAATTACAAGAAGAACCCATACATACAAAATGCTGATTTTTAAAAAAAAATATCTTATCACAAAAATTAACATAATTGTTATGTTATAGGTATTGTACAAAGAACAATTTAAAATGTCAGTTCTAACAAACTTGATTGAACAAATACGAAGTACAAGTTTACTATGTACAGGTACAACTTATAATGATAAGCCACTACTAGACAACATGGGGGGGGGGGGGCTACTAAGCTATCAAGTGACATAAGTTCAATTTACTAGTAAGAATTAAAAAAGTATACTTAAAGAAACTTATAAGTACCCCAATTTTGATAATGTAGGAAATTTTGAGTTTAAAAATTCAAATCTAATCAATAATGGACATGTGTAAAGGTTATACTGCATGGTTTTCAAGCTTCTTTATCCAAGCAAAACAGGTTTGTGGTCCATGTGTTGAAAATAAGCAATGTGCACATGCTTCTTGTGCAAAAATCCCTGGAGGTCAGCTTTGTTGAAAATCATTTATGAATGGATATGCATAAGAAAAATACAAAAAAATGGCTCGAATGTTGTTACATGCAAAGGAATTATCATAGGTGGTGGGTCACCTGCAGATATAAGAATCTAGTTGCTATATTTTTTGTTGAATCATAGCTATTAGAAATCTTCCCAATTCTGCTTTTCAACATAAGCACAACAAAACCTGGTTTGTATTGTTTGAGAAACATGGAAACCTTGCCAGCAGACAACAGTTTGGTTGTGTACACATTTCCATTTTGGAAAGTACATATACGATGAAAAATATATATTTCTTATAGGAAATCTGGGTACTTAGAAGTTTTGTTAAGTATACATCAATCTGCACAAACAAAACAGCTGTTTGGATTTTATACAAATTTACAATTTCTGTTTGAGCTGTGGTCATTAAATACATAACCAATAAATAATTAGGAAATTTTTTAATCAAAAACAAATAAAAATCAATAAGTCAACTTACCAGCAATCACTGTAACATTGTCATGATATTGTTCATTTAAAAAATAATGTTCTAATTCTTTCTCTGTTTTAAATCCATGGAATATATCAAAGTTGATATCCTGCATGGCATCTAACCAACTGTGTGATAAACTGTCTAATACCATAGTCATTTCTAGAAGCCCTGATTTCATTTGTGCCTCGATGTTTGATGACGATGATGATGATGATGACAATGATGGTGATGGTAATGATGATGATAATGATGGTGGAACTGTTAATGGCAATCCTGGTGTTGGTAGTGATGATGGCAACTGGAAGATAAATAATAAAACCTGTTATGAATATTTCACACAAAATTTTCACACTAATGGTTCATACAGACCTCTTATAAATAAATTTTGGGCCTTTTTAGGGCTTTTCAGGGCCTGTGTAACTAAATTTAGGGCTTAATTTTCATGACATAAACAAGCGTCTGATTAGTAGCTCTTTGTTAATCATAGACCAGTTAACTCCTTTAAAAAGGTCTCTAGTGACCTTCAACAAGTAATGCTACCTAAATTTCAAATTAAAATTACTTATAAATGTGCTGCATAAATTATTGCCATGATGATGGGCTCAATAGCATTGGAAATCATTTAGATTTTGATTATTAACCCATCATATTGTTTCCATACTAAATTTAGGGCTTTCAAATAGTAATTTAGGCCCAGAAAGTGCAATTTAGGGGCTTTTCAGGGCCAGCCATGTAATCTAGGGCTTTCAAATAGTAATTTAGGCCCAGAAAGTGCAATTTAGGGGCTTTTCAGGGCCAGCCATGTAATCTAGGGCTTTCAAATAGTAATTTAGGCCCAGAAAGTGCAATTTAGGGGCTTTTCAGGGCCAGCCATGTAATCTAGGGCCTTTCCAAGGCAACCATTTAAATTTAGGGCTTTTCAAGACTGTACCTACGAACCCTGCATATACAGCCCGACTACACATGTGAGCAGGCTGTTCCATTTCATGTGGATGTGTTGGTATTCAGCTCTTGTGTATTTGAAATTTCAGGAAAAGTCCACATCTAAATTATTCTAACACAGAAAACCCTTACACTCTTTTAATATCCTTTACATACACGTTTATAATTTTTTCTCAGCCAAATATATTAAATTTATGTTAAAAGTTTAATATTTTTACCGGACCAGTCAATTGCTCAAACATTTTTTCACAGAAACCAAACTTCATATATAATGTATATATATCTATATATTGGTTTCTGTGGAAAAAAATGTTATACATGCAGATGTAACGCTTGCTGAATCAAACACTAACTGTAACTCCATTTGAACACAAGTGAGTTACAATAGAGCTACATGCAGCCCTCAAATTATTCAAGAAAATGAGCAAAAAAACCAAAGACCTACCTTGAAGTTTTTAACAGATTCAGTAAAATTAGCTGATATATTCAGCCAAGTTCTGGCAGCCATTGTTAAGTTACTATAAATAGATATAGTATTATTCATCTTCAGTATGATTCTATGTACAGCTGTATTATTTGGTGAATACAATATCTTAGGATTATTTCTTAATATATGAGTTAATATCGTCAATCTTTTCTCTTGTGCATCATCTAAATGTATATCTGAAACAAGAAAGATAACTCTGCACATTAGATGATCTAGTCAACTGATTCTCAATCTAAGGGGGGTAATTTCAAAAACAACATTTAATATTAACTCAGGCAAAGGGAGGTTTTTTCAAAACAACATTTAATATTAACTCAGGCAAAGGGAGGTAATTTCAAAACAATATTTAATATTAACTCTGGCAAAGGGAGGTAATTTCAAAACAATATTTAATATTAACTCAGGCAAAGGGAGGCAATTTCAAAACAACATTTAATATTAACTCAGGCAAAGGGAGGTAATTTCAAAATAACATTTAACATTAACTCAGGCAAAGGGAGGCAATTTCAAAACAACATATAATATTAAGTCTGGCGAAGGGAGGTCATTCCAAAACAAAACTTTATTTAAACCTAGGCAAAAGGTATTTCAAAAAAAACTTTTTTATGTTAACCCAGGCACGGGAAGATGATTCAAAAACAACATTTAATGTTAACTGACGTGAAGAGTGGTAATTCTAAAACAGCTTTAAGGAAAACTCATGCAAAGGGAGTTAATTTCAAAACAACTCTTGGTCACTCTGATTGCCAAAGTGTAATCTTATCTCATCATGCATACTAAGCTCAAACAGTAATTAATATGTTTGACAACAAATCCAGAGGTGTGATAAAGCTCCAGAATAAAAACCTTTTGCAATGTTTCATATCTTCTGCAAAGCAACTTGATGATTGGGTAGATAAAAAACTAATGCTTATACTATTAAAATTCTTACAGATTTATTTATTTAATCTGAAGTGCAATAAGAATATTAACTGAGGGATTTGTGTTTGGTCTGTTCACTTTATATGGATGCATTATGAGCAGACCCCGGCTGTAATTAAGTAAGTAATATTTATTTATAAAGTTGGGGAGCATATCATGATATAAAACACAAGCTCTGAAGAGCTTTTAAAGTCCACTTAAGGGATGTGACTCTTTCATCCCTGAAAGTTTGTTTGTGAGGCCTAAAGTAGGTCAAATTTTGAAGTATAAGAATATTACAAAGAATATTAATATCAATATTTTACCTTCATGTGTAGATGTGTCCCCATGTGTTTCTTTAAATCCACATATCAGAGGTTCTAGACCTTGCCATAATGATTGAATTCCTTTAACAGATGATGTCACTGTCCCTGCCTGTAAATAGTACATAAGTAATACGATCCAATATCGATATACATTGTACATACAATATACAATGAATTACAATTATTTTACAGTAAAGTTTCACTATAAGGACAATCAAAATAAAAAATGTGGAGTTTAATCATGAAATAATTTCAGCCAATCCCATCCTACCTCTGATTCTAAATCATGTAGGACAATAGTCAGTCACTAAGGGAAGTTTGTGCCTTGTAGCAGTTTAACAGTAAAATTCAGAAATTAAGTCCCTAGGAATGGTGAGTAGGTTGACTGACCGGCATGATATGCCCTATATAAAATGAGTTATAAAAGAGAGTTCATCAAAACTAAACAAAAAGTAAAGTAATAAATACATTGTAAACCAATACTGATACCATCATTATAAGACAACAAACCTACCACAGTTTGACTGGCATCAGTACCAGTGTTTATGATGGAATCTTTTCTGATAAAATAAGGTGATAACATATCTAATAGTTTCTTTACTTCAAACATTGATAGCATATCCTGAAATAAAATATCATGTATAATTATGATACACAAAGCTTATCTGGGCATCATAGATCTTCAATATTACAATTTGAATACTGATGATGATGGTGATGATGATGATGATAATTATGTTGATGATTATAATAATGATGGTGATGACCATAATGGTGATGATGATGGTGATTATAATGATGATGGTGATGTTGGTGGTGTTGGTGATGACAATGATGATGGTGGTGGTGATGATGTTGTTAATGATAATGATAGTGGTAGTTTGGATGATGATGATAATAAAGGTGATGGTGATTATGATAGTGATGATGATGATATACATACATTAAATCAATGTGATTTCTGTGTCAGAAAATCAGGCAACTCATTTTCATTTCCAACAATTGAAACTGACAGTGAGTAAAGAATAAAAGCTTGATCATATAAGAATTTCAAAATATGTATGCAAAAATAATGCAAAATAAAATAAAATCTTATTTAGTACAAACAAAATAGACAGACCTGGAAAATCACAGATTATTGTCAAACTATAATTATATACAAAGACAATATGTATATACCTGAGCCTGTAGAGGTCCTAGATCAACATGTTGAAGAATAACTTTAGTTAATTCTATTCTTTCCTCTCTGGGTAGAGAACAGATCACTTTTACCATAGACATCTGTAAGAAATAAATATATAAGAAATAACAAAATAAGAAACATGATACTGTCCGTACTGCATTATAGTGTCTTTGGTTTGGACCATGCTGTTTACCTGAGAATTTTTATCAATCTTACTTTTCTGCCAACACACATATCTGAGCATTATGGCAGGATGTAGTGGGTGACATTTAACTTAATCAAGCGCCTAGGATAAAAGTAGTTTGGCATTTTATACAAAATAAGTTTATAAGATGTCAATAATATATATAATCAAGTTGCAGAGCCAAACTGATTTAAACTATTTACAAAAATGCAAGTCAGTACTAATTGACAGTGATTTTAAGTGTTGTTGCAATGTTGTTGAGTATGCCTAAGGCATGAACCTATGCTATAAAGAAGTGGATATTCCACATCAAAAACACTCAAAAGTTTAACACCCTAAAGGATGATGTTTTGAATACTGCATGAATTCCTCAGGAAAAAGAACAAAGTAAAAAAAAAAATTCTAAATATCTATCATTTCTTCTCCGCAGATAGTTTTAGAATGTAAAAAAATGTCCCTTTATGGACTGGTAAACTATTTAAAGACCATTATTGATTTTGCTGTATTGTAATACATGAAGTATAACTTTATTATATTTTGAATATTTACCATTTGTTCTTGGCTGACAGTTTCAGAAGGTATAAAGATTGTTGGATCTAATGTAGTATCACATATAATATTGTCTATATCATTATAGGTAGAATCAGTGAGATATTGTAACAATGTTGATGGTGAACTAGCATTCATGTTTGATATGTTCTCATCTATCATATCTATAATCTGCAAGAATAACAAGAAAGGCAATGATGTGCATAATCTACTCATTGCAATGTATTCACAAACCAAGTTTCAGCAAAATAGCTTGGATACTTTTTTTTAGATCACGGGATCCAGATTTAAGCAGACAGACAGACATACAGAGTGACAGACAGACAGACATACAGGCGGACGGAGTGCAAACCTATGGTCCCCTTCAGTGGTAACACTGGTAGGGGACTAAAAACATAAAATAAAAGCTTAGTAAAAGATTAGTTTAGCGTCTGTTTCCATCTCTACAAATTATTTTGCCACTGTCTGTTCCAAGGTGAATCCCACTCGGGAGGTTATACCCTTCCATGAAAATTTGACAATACAATGTAATGTCAATTTCTTCTACTGATTAGATAATATGGAGAAGTTTCCGGCCTTGTGGAAGGGTGAGTACTGGTTATAGACATTGGTTCAGGAACGCTAGGTTAGGTGCGCTGGACGCCGTAAAATGATCTAACATTTTGTTTACACAGGGTTTAATCCAATAAAAATAAAATAAATTGTTCCAAGGTGTAAACCCCATATGTTAATGTTTCCCTTATTTGTTTGTGACGCGGCAGGTGCCTATTTAATTATTAAACATCTAAAACATAATTATGTCACTCTTTGCTTTTTGGCAGTGAAGTAGGTCTGAGTATGAAATTTTAGCTTACCCCCTTTTTACAATTTTGACCTAAGAGGTTTCTGCCTTGGAACGGACAGGGGCAAAATAATTGCCACTAGGGGTTTAAATCTGGTTCAAGGGTGCACCAACCACATGCTAGCCCCATAAGGTTAAAAAACAATTAATAACAAAATGTCTTGGTGAAAGACTTTAACCATTCTTCACTGGACAATTTTATGTATGAATAATTATATAACAGCAATAAGGGTTCATCAATTCAAACATGTCAGGACTAAACCCCTATTAACTGAGATCACTTCAACCATGACACAATTTTGTAAAGACTTGGGTCCGATATACAATATTACAAAATTGATTAAATAAATAACTGCATAATAAAAATATACTCAAAAGTTTGTTTGAACTTGTTAGATCTTATATTTAAGTTTACAATTTATTTGCTATATGACATTGTATTTGTCCTAAGTATTTTAATAACTTTGACTTGCATATTTGGATGAGTAATATTATTCATAGTTAAACATACGCTATATTATACAAATATGGTCAACTTGTGATGAAAGTTGACATTTCATGTTGAAAGGTAACAGTCACTTTCTTACCTTTGTGATGTCAATATTTGTAAACAATAAACTTCTAGCATCTTCTGAAGTAAGGTTAAACTTCTCATTTAAAATATCCTCTAACATTGCTTGATTTGTTATTAATGTGTTTAAACCTACACCTGAAATATGACAGAAACATATTGGAAAAAAATAAATATAAAATCAAACAAAATGTATTGTTACAAAGTATAACAAAGGCAATATAGGACAGATATAATGAAGATTATTATTAGTGAAGACAGAGATGAAGGAACTGAGAAAATGTTTTGAAGTTACACCGAAAATGCATGTAACTAATGTGTCTTTTTACAAGTAATGTACCTTATAAGTAATGACCCCCTCTCTCCCTCACCTAAATAGAACCTTGATATATTGTCTCAATTTCAGATGCCTTGGCATTGATGTAGTAATTTTATTCCTTAACTGGTCAATCCCTCATTTTGCATATCTTTTAAAACCCCCTTCAAAATATCTTGAAATTAGTGTTTAGAGATCGAATTTCACTTTATGAAAAAAATGTCCAATTTTTGCCCATTTCACCAAAATTTAAGGCTTAATATAAGTTATATTATAACAATAACATATCATTACATCTTAACATTTTTACTACACCAAACTTAATTACATTGCTGCATACTAAATATAAATTTATATTTAATATAAATGTATGTGAAGACAGCAGTAACGGCAGTACAGCAGTAAAGCCTTACTGTTAGAGTTTTCGGCAGTACAGGCCTCTTGCCTCTGATCGGCCCCTGATATATATGAAAAAAGGGCTGAATAAGCACCTACCAGAACCACTTATATTGTTCCAATCTATACTGTTAGCTATGTCTAATATAATAAAAGGTAATTGTTCTATATTAGATGTTGATATTTTATCTAAATATGGACCTAGTGTTGTAAATACTTGATCTGTATATTCTAATATTTCTTCTAGTCTGAAATATAAGTAATGAATGTATGATATAATGTCGTCCACGCAGTTTCAAGTTAAAGTGCAATTTAAAGTTGACTTCTGTACATACATGAGTACATGTTTAGCAAAATTAACAATTTTGTATGAGCAAATGATCATTGAAATCACCTTCAGGCGGGTGATCTCTCACAGTCTCCATAAAATTGATACCTGGAGGGAGTGGAACAATTTGGAGAAACTTCCTTGCTCAAGGATATCAGCAGTGGTCACAGTTGGGTTTGAACTGAGGACCTCTCGATCCCTAAGCTTGCATCTTACCATAAGCAACCATTGCTTCTACATACAGTGTGTCTTTGGATCTAAACCACACTTGATGCCTTTGAATGTGGCAATTATAAAATAACACTAAAAAAACAAAGGTACCTGAATACTTTCCGACCCAAAAAGAGCAGCCGATTTGAATGAAATTTTACAGACATGTATCAATCTTAATGAGTTCTAGACAAAATAAAACAAGAACAAAATAACAATTTTAAAGTTCAAAATTTCATTCAATTGGGCAGACATTCATAATTTTGTAGGAAAGGCACAGTCGGCATGCAACCACAGTACTTTCTTACGTTACACTCCATACCCAGCAAAGCGGAGTAATGTATTGTGGGATAACTAATGATGGAGGAAAGTGTTCAGGTACCTTGAATTAAGAAATCAATGATAAAATAAAAAAGTTTCAAACCTGTCATTATGATTATCATAAACATTGCTATCTCCTCTACAAAATGATTGTAACACAGGAATGACACCTGTTGATGGTAGAGGTTGTTTACCATAACGTTCTGAAATAACAAAACAACAATCAGTAGTCTTATACAGGTATTGAAATCATAAAATCAATTTCAGAATTTCACGCTTATTAATGGATACAGTTTTTTGCCCTATCATTCATTTTTTTGTTGGGTTTAAAACTTAGCAACACATTGTATAGGTCATATCACTGCGGTGTGCCCACCAACTCATTGTTCCTGGAAAGGTTAAATTTCTAGATTTAGCTGTTAACCCGCTGAATTACTAGAAGCATACTCCTTCAATAACTAACCACTGCCCTGCATGATAAAGGATCAATAGTTGGATGAAGAATGGCCATAGAAATTTTTTCATGACTAAACTCTATGAAAGTATGCCCTGCCTATGAATCGAACCCACAACCCCTCAAATTCTCAATACATTTTAGAATAATAAAAGACATTCAAAAGTAAAAGGAAAATGGAGTTTATCTTCCATATTTTATGCTTCACATTTTATGCACAGACGCATCAGTATTAAAGTTCAAGGTCTTTACTCATAGGCGGATCTAGCCTGGGGGGGTCAGGGGGGTCCGGACCCACCTAGAATTTCCAAAATGTGCTTTTCCATCAGTGTATTTATAGACAGTAAGTCATTTTTAAGTAACATGAAGCAATTTTTCTTGTTGCTTAACATAGATTTAATGGTTATGTAGATTTTATTATTAATATGTTGCATTATTCTGCAAAATGTGCATAATGTGGTTGTGCTTCGAAAGTTTAGACCTACTTTTAAGTGAATTTCAAAGAGAGTGGCGTTCTCATATTTTATTCAATTAATTGCAATGTTTAATATAGGTTTTCTGATGCATTTCATTTGTATAATCAGTAACAAGCTTAAAAATCACTTTAAGTAAACAATCAATCATGCATGATTTACTTTAACACTGTGTAATAGTAATTTTGCTGAAGTAATAGATCTTTTCAAAGATCAATAAAAAATACAGTATACAAGTTGTAAAACATTGAGTGTATATATACTATTTTAACGAATTGAAATATTCATTTTGCTAAAGTATGGAGATATATTCCAAAAATCAATAAAAAAAAACTTCTTTTAAGTAATAAAAAATTGAGTTAACAAACAATTTGAAAAAGCTGAATTAATTTTATATCTAAATCTTAAAATTGAAATATAAGCAAACAAATTGACATGCAATTTGTCAAAAACTTCATTGTGAATTCTTATAGTGAGCAACTTAAAAGCTTTCTTATGTGCAAAGCAATTAGTTTACATTATTGATTTTTACGAGGCAAAATATTTCAACCTTTTATACTGATTGCAAATTTTAATAATGAAGTGTTTGACACTTGCAAGTATTTGAATTTTTAATAAGAGGGTGACCTTAAACTTGTTTCATGAGAGGGGAGTTTAAACCAGGAATTTTAGCTACAAAGCATGCTAAAACCACAAAATTTTGATTAGTAAGTGATTTTTACAATCTAATAATTTACTGAAAATTCTAAGGAATGGGCTACCGTACCAACTAATCACTTGCCCTGTTATGTTACCAATATATTTACCAAGGGTTTGATATTTAAGGCTTATATTTGGCCTACCCTATTGTCCCTGATGATCTATATTTGATTTTAGGCAACTTGTTATCGTTAGTAAACATTTCGTTGAGGTTAAGGTAAAATAAGGTCCAACTGAGCAATCTACTTTAAAAATTAATGTCGAGCCAACTAGGCCTATTTATTGAACTGTATTTAACAGGGCTCGAATTTAACAAAAAATTGGACTTTCAAATTTTTGCGAATTGATTGTATTTCAACTCGCAAAAATGAAGCAAATCGTTGGCATTTTTTCCCCAAATTTTAATGGGTAACTATTCACATGGTAACTATTCATATATGAAATGTAAAAACAACATAGTACTAAATTTAACTATACAGTAAAACTCAGATATAACATACTCGCTGGGCCATAGAAAAAAGGTATGTTATAACCGAGGTATGTTATATCCATATAGCATACTAAGTATATTATATATCAGGATGAAAAACGGGCCAGAAAAAATGGTATGTTGTAACCGAGTGTATGTTATAACCGAGTATTTTATATTCGAGTTTTACTGTAGATAGAACAAGGGTGTTATTGTGGGATAGACAAATACTATCGAACATGTTTGTACCGTGAATCTTAAATTAATGCTATCAGTCTGTGTGAGTGTTTCAATGCTGATTTGAGCCTAATTAGTTTTGATAGAAATATTTTGCAACGATTTCAACGCGCGAAAATTTGCGAGTTAAAATAAAAGTTACTTGCAATTTTCAAAATTCACTCGTATTTTGCGAGTATGCGAGCTTAAATTCGAGCCCTGATTTAATGTAGGGCCATCTGTATACATGTAATAAGAGACAATAAATATTTAATATAATAAGATATCATACAATAGAAAGTAAAATCAATTAATATCATTAAATCTTAAAATATTGAATTGAAATTTTGATATATGTTGATAATACCCTATAACAATTAATTGATAGCGAAAGACAACAATACACAATACAATATGACTCATATGAAACTTAATTTTCTACACCCCATACATAATTCATCGCACAATGCTGTCATGAACCAAAATGTTCATACAATTAAACATATTAAATTATTCAAATCCCTTTAAAATGAATTATTAATAAATTAGTACTCAAGAGTATGTATTCTAATAAAACTACTAAGATTCTGGTTACAATTCATGTTATCAAAGGCGATTATATTTCCAGCTTTAAAATTTTGAATTTCTATTCATTACATATCGCGTTTTTAGTTAAAAAAAGGTCATAACTCAATATAAGAAAAGAGTGGGTTATGATCGTTTTGTGCTACACCAGCGTTATACTATTTTACCAAAATATCGATATCCCACCCCCCCCCCCCCTAAAAAACATCATTCCCTAAGGCCATGTCATATCGGAATTTTGTTAAGCGTCCGCGTGCGCGTAGGTTTTAGACTCCTCAATCTAAAAGTTACCCAAAATTGTTGTTGAATTTTTCTTAAATAATTCTGTTATTACGGGAATCGATAACTGATTTTTCTCAGGAAAAACTGCTAGTTCCTTGTTTCTGTGTAATTGAAAAATAAAAATGTACATAAGTCTGTTGTATGTACTTATTTATAGAATTACTTCACCTCACATTAACGTCATAAACATTCATGTACTACCCAGTACTTATTTGTGTGAATACTAGCTAGAATGGATATGTGTTTTCGTTTTCAATTTGTGTGTTTTTGCAGAGACATAGTGTATCCAATTCCCTGGTTTTTGTTAATAGGTACCTAGGTTTGTCAAACTTGAGTTGACCCTTAACAAAATTCCAATTTGGCATGGCCTTATTATGTACATGGTAACCTCATCCAAACGCCACGGGAGGCAACCGTGGTATTTCGTATCCTAGACTAGATTGTCTCCCTTGCATATATATTTATACGAGTAGATACTTTTTTGTATAATTATATTTCAATTGAATGCCCTAAGGGCATAAATATATCTTTTAAATATTCTGCATAAAATATAAGAGGGAAACATTTTAAAGTGTATATTAATTTTGAAATATTGATCTTATGGGTTATTTAAGTCCTTAATTGACATACAAAATTGTGTAACTTGGAAAATTATTAACACTGAACATACCATCTTAAAGTTACTCGTATTAAAGTCAGCTTGAATTTAATAGACATAGTAATCTAAAAAGTTCGTAAACCGCTGAATAGTTTTTTATCTGTAATACAAAAGATGACACTACGCAAAGAAGGATTGTACTATTGACGTTCAGTCATACACACTACCAAGCGTTTGCCATCTTTTGGTGAAGCATTTTATGGCTCAGGTCGTTCCAAAACACCACGCCAATCCTTTCTCATATAGAGAAGGGAAATAAGGCATGGTTACCAGAGCTGTCGATGTTTTGCCGGGGGTTGTGCTTACGCTGTTGCTTTTTTCGTTTGTCTTCGTGAGAAGACGAACAACCTGCATGAGTCGTGCATAAGGTCGCACGATCATGTCGCGCTAAACTGTCTTCCCCTCTATATATCTAAGTATAAACATTTAGTTAAATTAGCACCACTATATGCAACTTGATTTTAGGCAACACCACGTTTAAATTAACTTTGGCTTTATATCAAATATTCATTTTGTCTTGTTTCATTTAAAGAATAATTTTAGTTGAAAAGTTACTTTATCTACAAACTTTTTAGGAAACTTATAATGTCCAAATTTATATATTTATTAACTGAAAATAGATAAGAAATAATTATGACTCGTTTGTAGATTATTATTTTTTAACTAAAATGACTCTTTAAGTGAAACAAGGCAAATGAATTTTTAATATAGAGCCAAAGTAAATTTAAAAAGTGGTGTTAAATTTTACTGAATTTTTTCTACTTTGAGAGGGTAAACAGGACCATGCGCCATGATCGTGCGACCTTATATACGACTCGTGCAGGTTGTTCGTCTTCTCACAAAGACAAACAAAAAAACAACAGCGTAATCACAACCCCAAGCAAAACATAAGCAGCTCTTGTAACCATACATTATTTCCCTGCTCTGTATTAAAAAGGATTGGTGTGGTGTTTTGGAACGACCAGAGTCATGGACGCTTTTTGAGAATCGAAAGTGATTGAAATATTTAATAATTATGTAAAATATTTGTGTTTTTGTTTTCGGTTTGTGTGTTTTGTGAATAGGTACCCAGGTTTGTCAAACTTGAGTTGACGCTTAACAGAATTCCAATTTGGCATGGCCTAATCGAGGATTCATTCAAGCCGATATGGAAGGCGCCTAGGTTTGGGTTTTTAGTGTACATGTTGAGTATTACTGTCATTCAAAGCTTGGCCATTCACTACAAACAAACAATTTAAGATTGCCTTTTAAGAGGATGAACTGACTGGCATTGCGGTTTACAGTTTTTTGAAAATCCAGCCATCCAGTGCTTTGATTAATAAAAGCAATACTTACGAGTATATTGTGGATACGCATGCTGCGAGCTTCGTACAACTAACAACACGATGAACAAAGTCAATGGAATAAACACTTCTAGTAATGATATCACCTGCAAAATAGTGCAACAATAGATTAAAAGTCAAATTTATTAGAAAGAAAATTATTCATTAATCGGTGCTTGTTTTCATCACGTGATCTTTTGGCGCCAACATCACGTGACTAAAAGTCGGCGCGGTGTAAAAGCCACCATTATGCAGATTTTAGAGTATTGTTTATTTATTAAAAACGATGAACTGATTTGACTGAATAAACTTCATAAAATGGCGTCGGATATTTTGGCTCCCTTCGTAGAACCTACGTTTATTTATCCCCTAGGAAACTTTGAAAGAATACTTTTTGTTGATTCTCTTTGTACACATAAGCATGTATTTTGTGGAGGGCATCAAAAAGCACACATATTTTAGCTCTTTGTAATGAAAGCGACCTGCACAATATGAACGAGGCATTTCTATCTATATAAAACTAAAGAGGATACTTATTTATGAATCATTAATTTCTAAAATATACAATGTACTTTTACCCGGGTCGATAGCGCAGTTGTTAGCGCGCCAGGATTTGGAATCTCGTGTCCCGATGGGGGTACGGGTTCGAATCCCACTCGGAGAGGTTATACCCTTCCATGAAAATTTGACACTAATGTCAATTTTCCTCCATTGATTAGATAATATGTAGACGGTTCCGACATTGTGAAAGGGTAGGTGAGTACTGGTTATAGACAAAGGTCCAGGTGCGCTGGACGCCGTAAAATAACCTAAATTGTATTGACACGGCGCATTCTCGTACCCAGAGTCTAGTAGGATTCTGGGTACGAGAATGACAAGCGTTTTAAAAACCCAGTAAAAAATAAAACAATGTACTTACCGGATGTCTCTTCTTTATTGTAAAGTTCTTCCACAGTAACAAAGACAACTGTAAACCAAATGACGATTTCTTAACCATCCCCTGAAAAGTTTCCAATATACAAATACAGATATATCAGTCTAAAGCATAATATCAGAAAATTGAAATTATTTATCAACATATATTTATACCCCCGCTTCGAAGAAGAGGGGGGGTATACTGTTTTACCCTTGTCCGTCCGTGCGTCCGTCCGTTCGTCCGTTACAAAAATTCCGTCGCAGTTTTCTCAGCAACTATATCATGCAGCAGCCTAATACTTTGCATATTGCTTCATCCCATAGTCCCATGTGGTGTAAAGCGATTTCATGCTCCTTGCTCATCTACTTCCTGTTTGTCGCATATTTTAGATTTTGGCGGGGGTATCACTAGTGAGCATTAGCTCACAGATTTACTTGTTTCGTATTAACCCCGCTGATTTAAACTCTCAATATACATATATTTCTTCGATAATTTCCAAACATAGATACGGATATCTATTCATTCCGATAGTGAGAACAGAAGTGTCGTAGTAATTAAGTACGGGGAAAATCGAACAAATGTTGAGTATTTAAATCAGCAGGGTTAATGTATGCGCCACTGACAATGAAATAAAGTAACAATATATTATGTATTATTAGGAAACACTATTGGAAAAAAAACGAAAAAAAAACAACAACACGAAATCACAACACTGTAAATTACTATTTATGCGAGATACTGTACATAATGTTTATTAACTCACAACTTAAAGTCTGTAAATTGGTACTATAACACAGCAAATCTACTAAATCAGACAAATCAAATATACACCGTAATTTCAGTCTCTATCAATTAAAAGGTAAGGAATCCGCAATTAGTTCCAACAAATTATTATACTAAGTTTATACTAATTTTATATAAAAAATCTTTTTGTAACATAGTGAGAATTTTATCTATATTAATGCAGTATCAAATTGCCTCACGATGATTTCAATGCAAGTTGTAGCATAGGCGGATCTAGCGGGGGGGTCAGGGGGTTCCGGTCCCCCCTAAAATTTCTAAAATGTACCTGTCCATGTATTTTTGTATTTTTTACTGTAAGTCATATTTTAAGTGGCATGAAGCTATTTTTCTCTATGCTTAACATATTTCTAGTAGTTTTAATTACTAATATGTTGCGTTATTCGGCAAACAGTGGTATATAATGTGGTTCGAAAGTTTGAAACCGTCCCCCCCCCCTCGAAAAAAACCTAGATCCGCCCCTGTATAGCACAATTAAAACTGTTAATGATTACATCACATCATATTTTTGCACTTTCCAATACATACCGTTATTATCAATACATGTATAGTTAATATGAATATTACACTCTTGTTTCAAGCGTCCAGGATATGGTGCATTTGTACGGAGCCCCTAAAGTGACATTATGAAATACTTTTTTATTATCACAACTATTTCGTTTAAACGTAATATTATTTCGTTTTTATGAAATATTATTTAGTTTATACGAAATATTATTTAGTTTATACGAAATATTATTTCGATTAAACGAAATGATATTACGTTTTAACGTAAAAGTTGTGAAAATAAAAAAGTATTTCAAAATGTCACTTTAGGGGCTCCGTACATTTGAAAGTCACTGTTCATGTACTACATTTGTATATAGCCTTGTTAGTCCATCTTCAGTTAAGAGGGGGAATAAGTGTCCGATAACGAAGGTAGGCATTATTACATTTATTCAACTGTCAGAGGTGCATACATTTACCCCACTGATTTAAATACTCGATGTCTAGATCAACTTTAATCGATCGCGGGTACATAAAAGTCATTGTCGATTTTCCCATGAGGCAATACTCCGCTTATGCTGCGTTATGTACCGTGGGCCATTTGGTTAGAAAAATCTCGTAGTCATGAATATATATGAGACAGTTTCATTGGTTCCGTAAGAAAACTACTGCTGAAAAATAGCCAATAAAATTCGTTTTATATCTAAGATTTGGTTTACCATTCAAAATTCAAAACTTTTCTAAAGCGGGTGATGTATGGCGTTGATGTATGGCGTCATTGTTATTGAAGAATATTTAATTGTATCAAGACCCCTATATAATAATATCGGGTCCTTGACTGTAACATGCGATCTCATTGAGAGAACACTGGCCTGTCTCATGAATATTCATGAAAACGAGATCTTGCTAGTCAAATTGCCCACGGTACGTATGGCAGTACTGTTGTTGCCGACGATGCATATAAGTATGCGAACATAAATCATTTTACATTGCTAATTTGACATGCTCGTTCCCAGAGGTAATGAAGATTGTTGCGCAAGTGTCGAGAATCCTGATAGCCTCTGGGTACGAGAATGCTAATTTTTTAGATCTTGTTTGTTGTTTAAAAATAAATCAGATACATCGTGATGGTATCTATGTCTCTGAATAAACGTATTTTTTTCTTGAGGTAATAATTAAGTCCATGTATCAACACGATTTTTAAAAATGCATAAAATATCTGACGAAATTATCCTCGGCTCATTTGGTACACAAACGGTATTCTTCACCTTCTATATAGAATGTCCTCGACTAGATAACTGTATCACCTTTCTCAAATTTGACCCTAATGTTTAGGACTATACATATGAATGTACATTTTGGATCAGGCGTAGCCGAGTGCTTGCAACTTATAACTGGTAATCAAAGGATATATAGCTAGCTCCGCGTTAGTTCTATTCCCATCCAAAACCTACCCAGTTGTTTCCTTGAGCAAGACATTTTATCATACCAGCTCAGTACTACTAAGGGACTGAAAGCGAACTATAAGGGATAAATCTAAATAATCAAGCTAAAATAAATCAGTATAAGTTAACATGTATTCGTTGATCTTCATTTTTGTTGCGTTTAAAGGTGTTAGTTCACAGATTTGGTTAAGATTTTTCAATACTTTCAAAATACCATTCAGTGTCTGTAATGGTGTCAACAAAATAAGTCTTAATATTTTAGGACAAACTGACCTATAGATTGCAAGAAATATACAATAAAAGTCACAAAAATGCACTAAGAATGTCTATACCGTGACATACGGGGTATATTTTTACTACTTGAAACACTATCATTTGTACTTGTATTTCAATTTGCACTAAAATTGCCATTATCAAATCACTAATTTTCTGCTTAAAAATGTTTCCAAACAGTTTGATAGTTTCAGAAAAATGTTGATGTTTAACTTGAAATCTATGAATGAGTATCTTTAACGCCGCAGCAACATATTGTACAGGTCATATAACGGCGGTCAGTCAACCTAATCACCATTCCTGGAGAGGCTAAATCTCTGGATATAGCTGTTAACCAACTACTAGGCGCATAATTTGGTCAGTGACTGACAACTGCCATACATGATTAATAATCATTGGTAGGAGGGAGAAAGTATTCGTTGATAAAATACTCTCTATTACTTCAAGAAAATTGATAAATGTTCACGTTTACATACTTGTGAAGCCATTAACCCATGAGAAAGAAATAATATTGTAATTGTTTAAACAGATCATTAATCAAATAATCAATTATTTCCAAGCAAACCAGGAAATACGAGTTCTGTTTTATCAGAAAGTGTCCAAGGCCATTTTAACTAGGAAGAGATGAGAGAGAAATGTTTGCTTCGACAATTTTAAATCAATACCATTGTTTTGAGATACGTATATGTAAACATTGCAGGTGCTATACGACATCGACCAATAGTCACCTGTGGGACCTAGAAGGCGTGTTGAGTCTGGCATGTTTGTAGGGTTAGTTGTGCTATATAGCAAACTGTACTCAATATACAGTTGAAGCAAACGTAACGTGCAACGAGCCAAATGAAATCTCTGTGGTCATTCATCAAACCACTAACATTGCATTATAGTACCCAGAGGTTATCAAGATTTTTCGGTCTAGTATCGAAAGTCCTCTGGGAACAAGAATGCTAACCTTGCAGACCATAGCCAGTTAATGCAACTTCATTCCGGCGGTTGACTTCGGTCCCCCCATACGATGTGAATCAGCGATGCTGTAACTAACCCAGTGGGTTAAACGCCGTAGAAAAACTGACCGTTCCTGGAAAGGCTAAATCGCTGGATTTAGCTGTTAACCAGTTAGTAAGCTCATACTTCTCTGTAATTGAGTTACAACTACCCTACATAATTTAGAATCAGTGGTAGGAGAGAGTGGCCGTAGAAATTTTTTATGACCAAGCTCTACAAAAGTATGCTTTGCCCTGGAATTGAACTTCTTACCTATCAATCAGCATACTAGTGCACTACCGACTTTTTCCCTGGACAGCATATAGATAAATGAAGATATAACTGGCCGGTAGCTTTACGTGCGTTCTAAATGTATGTCAATAGGATTCTAAATAACAAAAATGCATAAAAAGAATCCACACTCTAGCACAGTTTAGTATTTGTATAGGATTCTAGCAATTCCAATCGATTACAGACGCGATTTTCAGAAAATGACAAAAATAACAACAAAATGTAACATAATTTATGTATTCAAAATACACGTGCACTAACCTTTTCCTTCATCCTAGCCCTTAACAATATCCTTCTTGTACGACCCTTTCAAATATCCTTTTCCAATATGACATGTGTTGAATCTAAATGAATGGAAAAAGACTGATAAAAAACTACTCGTACATTATACATATACGTTTATTTATCTAACAATTGTTTTCGACTGATAAATGCAAGGGCCGTATTTATTTAGTACAAAAAAAACTGATAAAAATTTATTTAACTTTGCAAATTACAGGAAGTTAAAATTTATCAAATTGCCGGATTTATATTAAGTGAGACAAAATGACTATTATTGTACAGTAATTTTGTAATAAGTAAAACTTATCTAAGTGCTCAATGTGAGCTATTGTGGTCGGTTTATCCGACATCGATCAGTGCATGCGAGCGAGCGCTCATCATTTCGTTTGTTTTTGTTTTTTGTTGGGTTTAACGCCGTAGCAACACATTGTATATGTCATATAACGGCGGTCAGTCAACCTACTCACTCCTCCTGGAAAGGCTAAATCTCTGTATTTAGCTGTTTACCAGCTACTAAGCGCATACTTCCGTCAGTGACTGACAACTGCCCTACATAATTAGGAATCATTGGTCGGAGGGAGAATGGCTGTAGAAATAATTTCATGACCAAGCTCCACGAAAGTATGCCCCGCCCAAGAATCGAACCCACGACCTCTCATTCAGTAGCCTTGCGTGCTACCAACTGAGTTAGCCGGGCGACTTACATCCTTTATTATATAGTATTATATAGCAAAGTTTGGATACTCTGTCTTTGATAGGGGCTACTGTACCGCTATTATGTTGTATAACAATTTATATCTGCTTTATGCAGTCGATGTATTTAGATAACACTTAAATAAATAGTTTTTTACACCAGAGACTTTATTTTAACTCGATTGTGAAACAAGTTCTTACAGCTTAAATTAATCACTTACAATTCCACTTCCTGGTCCCCATGTAACTGAGCTTTTTGGATAAAGTTTCATGCTCAAGGAAACAACGGGGTAGGTTATGGATGGGATTTGAACCAACGCATAGCTGGCTATACAATGGGTACTAGTCAAACGTCGTGACCACTCGGCCACTCCCGCTCCTTATTTTTTTTAGTTGGGTTTAACGCCGTATCAAGACATTGTATAAGTCATATAAAGGTGGTCAGTCAACCTACTTATTAGTCCTGGAAAGGCTAAATCTCTTGATTTAGCTGTTAACTAGTTACTAGGCCCCGCTTCTCATATGAATTATGTATGTATAAATAATAAATATAGAAAATATAATAATTAATTATGTTTTGAACAATGCAGTATGCCTATATGGACATAGTTATTAGGCTTTCAATCGAAATTATGATCAATTTCTCATTATAAAATCAATAATCGATATGTTCATATTCTATACATACAACTGTTAAAAAGAGTACAGAAAGGTTTCGCTGCACTATTGGACCATCAAATTCGAGGGTCTTAATAGCCAAATGGCCGTAATATAGGACCCTTTTCTTCTCAAATCCATGCTCGAACCCAGAGATTATCAGGTTAGTTTCTCGTAAGAACGAGAATCTTAAAACCTCTTGGTATGAGAATGCTTTAAGGGAAAGATGTAGGACTTTCATGGGCGGATCCAGCGGGGGGGGGTTATGGGGTCCGGACACCCTAGAATTTGGAAAATGTACATGTCCATTAGTGTACTTCTTGCTTGTTAGTCATTTTTAAGTAAAATGAAGCAACTTTTCTCGGTGCTTAACATCTGCAAAATGTGTATAATGTGGTTGTGGTTCGAGGTTCGGACCCCCCCTAGAAAAGTTCGGACCTCCCCTTAGAAAAAAATCCTGGATCCGCCTCTGACTTTAAATGCTTTTGCAATAACCATAGTCGTCTTTATAGCGGAACTTTACAGTATTATGTTTTTCAGTGTAGCTTAACTCTTTACTGGTTGCTACTTGTGTTAAAAGTAGCCATTTTTCACGTAAACGCGCGAGGGCTATTTCAAGAGGCTCTTATTCCATCACTTATTAACAGACAGGCATGCAACTCGGCCAACTTGTTCCCTGTGTGACAGCCTTTCAGAAAATTTAAATTGAACAACGCTAGGGCGGATCAAAAAGTACAACAAAATGTAATTTTTGCTCTTTTTCAACCCCCATTCATTTCATTCATTAATATTTTCCGAAATTGCGGTCCAGAGAGCAAGTTCTTTTCAGAGACTGAAAACATGTTTTCTTATCAGCATTTTGAGCCATTTCTCTGCACTCAATGACCCCGATTTTTTCTGCCGATGAGGGGCACTGCGCCCCCTTCAAACCCCGACAAAAAAGGGGACACATACCCCTTTCGAAACCCCTTGAGACATCTTTTGATGTGGGAGGCGTGCGAAAAAAAGGTCATTTTTAGGACAACTTTCCTAGAGTGAAATTCACTAAATACAGTTAAAAGCTCAATTTCAAGCATTGGCGGCCATTTTGAAGGAGGGCCAGACACGTAAAAATGCGGGATTTACCAGTTTAGGACTAATGTTTTTATAATCTTTCGAGTAAACAATACAGGAAATTGTTGAATTTAAAATATACATTGTAGTCAAAAGATGAGAAATTGAATAACATGTATTATTAAAATAAAAATATGGTTGTTGTTGCTGTCAGAATATGCCGATAGTCATCGTCGATACCTAGTTTAATTCAACCAATATTTTGGTTTTAACTATTCGTGAACTAGATGATCGAGCGGTTAAAACGAATACGTTCAATCTTAACCTGCATTGTACTATATTTTTGAATGTAAATATTGGTTTTAATATATTGGTGGATTAAACCTTTTTAATCCCTCGGATAAACAATATAGAAAAGTAGTAAATATTAAATACACCTTTAACACGTTGGAATGAAAACTAACTAAGCTGTATAAAACATATATTCAAAATGGCAAAACTTTCTCGTAATTTCACAATTTATAGGTCCACATTTGTTTTTTGCAATTTCCTTATTCTTAGTGAATCAAAAATCCCCTCTTGACAGTAATTCGATGTTTTTATCACTTCGGGGCATCTTGGGAACATAGACGTACAGTAGGGGTGAGACGAAACGGTCAACACACGATACGATATACGTATCGATACAAAAAGAGACGATATGATAATTTACGATACGATACGGGAAGTTATTGTAAAATGTAGAAAATTCAAACTGTTTTATTTATAATGACGGGTTGTCTATGGGTCGCGTTGTCTCTACCTACAGGTTGAGGTGTCCAAACTTCGGATTGAGACGTCCATGGGTAAAGTTGTCACAATTATTCAAGGATAGCACAAAAAAGAGCGAACTCTTTATTTCCTCTTAGGTTCACGGGTTGACTTGTACCGGATCCGTTTTACACACAGCCATAGAGATTATATCTCTTGAACAAATACAGCAAACCTGTCGAATGCTGAATATACAGTGACTTCAGGGTCGAATCGCGATACATCGTGTCGTGGCCCGATGTATCGATATTGTATCGATATATCGCCATTTCGTCTCATCCCTATTGAGCTTACTTATCGGCCTCGGACGACTTTTACTATTGAAAAATGGTGTTTTATGAACAACTCTAAGTTCTATTTACAATTGGATAAGTGGGGATGATCATGATATTGGTGAACTACTGTACATAGGCTAAGTTTTAATCCATATTTATAAAACAAAACAGTAGTCAAATTCACTTAAAGTAACAAAAGGTCACCCACGTGTATATGACAATGAGTTTTTCCAAGAAACTCTTTAGCGTAAACGATATACTATTAACGTTGATCAAGTTTGTTTTGTATATGTATGTTTTTGAAGTGGATACTATATCTTTAAGGTATACATTCACTAATGTCACTCTCAATTACAACTGGTTTTGAAAAAAAAATCACATGCTTACAAAATATATTATTTCTTAAACTATAAATTCTTCATTTTGTATGGATTAGATTCATTACTTAGCTTGCAATTGCAAAGTAATGTCTCAGTCCCATCAAATCGTGGCTTGTTGGGGACCCGTACGTGCAGACAGTCGTAGGCCATGGGAAGCCTTGCGTATTAAGGAGACGGTACGCATATGGCACAAAACGACACACACGTACGGAGCCGTAGCTGGAAGATATGCAAGTTTAATCCATACTCGGCCACAATTTTGTTCACGATTTGACTTTTAAACTGTTACGTGTATCCTAGGCTCATCTCACGGACCCTGGTAAAAACATAAAAGTCCGTAAGGGAACGCAAGAGTTGGTACAAGCCCTTGCGGAGATTGATCGCACGGCGCCCGTACGGTGCCCTGATGGCTATTTTATGTTTATGGGATTGTATCATTACATGTGTATATGATTACACTTGTCATCTGGAGTAAGTTATTACCTCCCTTGCACATGAAAATAGAGCACTTATAAAATTAATATATTTAAAAAATCTAGTTTGACATACATGTAGTTAAAAAATCTGACATGGTGAAAAAACTTAGAAATACAATGTACAAACAAATATATTTGACTCTAGAATTTTTAGCAACCATAAAACTTAGTTTTTAGTAAGGGACTGTATTCCTTAAATGAGTTATAAGTGGATGTTTTAACTTGGCGCGTCGATTTAACAAAAAGAATGGACTGTCAAAAATAGGGATGGATGAATATATGCAGAAATGTTCTTTTATTATCTTATTTTTTTTTTTCGAAATAAAATTATTTCGTTTTTTTTAAAAATTCCGACGTTCGGCGTTTTTTCGAAATAATTATTTCGTTTATACGAAATAATATTACGTTTAAACGAAATAATATTAAAATACGTTTAAACGTAATAGTTGTGAAAATAAAAAAAGTATTTCAAAATGTCACTTTAGGGGCTTTGTATAATGCTTATATATTAATCTATGTATTATGTAATCACAACTTTGTAAATCATTAGGTTCAATAACTTGTATATCTCCGAATATCTTGGAGGCAAGAAAGATGAACATAGTGTATAATGTTTGTACATGCATAAAATTTACAGAATGATTGATTTATTTATACTAGACTTAGACAAATATTAACTTTTTTAAAGGTGCAAACCAAACGGGTGTTTTTTATGGCCAAATTATGTGCTGAATCTAAACATCACATTTAGAATTACATAGGATGACGTTTTTGTGAAAATTCAAAATGGCCGTCAATGGCCGATTCTGATTGTGAAAGGCATCGCTGATTATGCATCGGAAGCTATATGTTATGATAATTTTACAACATTTCACCCTAAATCACATTTCGTAGTTTAATATATATAATTTCAAAATTGAATCTTCATGATAAGAACGCCATTTACAATCTCTAGCTGCTATGCATTTCAATCTATGAACAATTTAAACCAGTAGATGATTTGTTATTTGTTATTTACGACAGTTTAAAGTCACTATGTAATAAAACAGAAAGAGCGACATGTCTCGCGGTAAACGCAATTTGGTTATTGCTACTAAACAACATGTTAAAGCATGCATGTGAATACTCGATATAGGTGATAAAAATCCCTGCTTACTAACCTTAACAGTATTAAAAGCAGAAAGTCGTATTACCATCGTAAAATGCAAGCTGAAAACCCTATATAAGATACATTGCAAACCGATTTAATGCAAAACTATAGTTTTAGATTGTAATGCAGAGCAGCTCAGGGGCGGATACAGTTTTTTTTCTAGGGAGGGGGTCCGAACTTTTCTAGGGGGTCCGAATTTTTCTAGGGGGGGGGGTCCGAACCTCGAACCACAACCTCATTATACACATTTTGCAGAAAAAATGCAACATATTGATAATTAAAACTACATAACCACTAAAGCTATGTTAAGCACCGAGATAAATTGCAAAATTGCTTCATACTACTTAAAATGACTTTCTAGCAAGAAAGACACTAATGGACATGTACATTTTCCAAATTCTAGGGGGGTCCGGACCAGGGATGGGGTACTCGTACTTGTACTCGAGTATTATGAGTACAAGTACCACTGTTTCCAGTACTCGCCTGTACTCAGTACTCAGGAAAATAAATTGTACTCGTACTCGTACTTACTCAAGTACTGAACTAGCAGTACTCGATACTCGTGAGTATTTCTGAGTACTGGCCATCTTATTTCTATCTAGTTACATTCTTGATTGAGTTTTCCTTAAAACTACTTTAGAAATGATAATGCATAGTACATGTAATTGGTTATCTGATTACAAGTTTTATAGGTAGCTATTGTTATGGGATAATGCATATCAATGGGATGTCTGACACCTTTTTGCAGTTTATACCTCTTCATAAATTGTGAAAACAATGTTTGTCACAGTTTGTTCCTCATATAGCTTATAAATTATTAAAATCATCAGCTAGCTATATGCATCAGTCATAAGAATTTTTTAAGTGAATGACGAGACATTACATTCTCTGAAACAGTCACTTTTGTGGTGAAAAAAACCCTGCACAATGTTTTGATATAAAGTGAGATGAAATGTCATGCAAATTTGTAACAATAGCTAATTCAACAAAGATTTTAGTTTTGTTTTTCATTAAGTTAGTTAGTTAACTAAGTATTAGTTAGATTATGTTTTCATTTTACTATAAGGTTTAGTGCGAGGGGCGGAGCCCCGAGCACTGAACCTTATAGTAAAATGAAAACATAATCTAACTGACTTAGCACAGCATTTTCCCCAAGTTCAACACGCTATAAGTAGGTCATTTTAGAGACACAACTTATGAATCCTGGACATCAAAAGAAAATTTTGGTATAGTGGTTACATCATATTAGAGGTCAAAATTTCAAGTATCACATGTTTCATGACTTTCTGTGCTTGCTGGCATGTGATAAAAATTGAGGCCCCCGCATAGATATATTAATATTGTTACTACTGTATTATGTACTGTATTAATGAATATCTTACAGAATTACGTTTGTAAATTGTTTCTTACATTATTTCATGCTATTATTCTGAAAACAGGTAACTCTGCATCGGGTTCTTAACTGTTTGACATGAAGTCAAAATGAAAACCATATTGAAAGAAATAAAATTAAATTTATCAGACATCATTTAATTGAGCAAACGGCAATTTTGTTAGCTGATCAACGGTCAGACATAATTTTATTATGATAAATATTTTTGAGTGCATACTTACTACTTACACAGGGCCAAACTTGGCAACCAAACCCTCTTAATTGTCCATTATATGGGTTACAAATGGCGAAAATATAACTCGGTAAAACAGAACAATTTAGTTCAGCTTTTCGAAGAAAATGAGAGCCGATTACTATCACTCAGGCGTTGGCATCCAATGTCTCACTGTCTATGTTGGCACACTTAATCACTTAAGCTGTATCAAAGTTTTGATAACTCGAACACGAAACGGCAAAGAACAATGTCAATTAGGGACATTTTAATTTTTATTAATTATTTTTGCTGTTCAATACAAAGATACCAACACAGCATTTGAACTAGGTTCATGCACTCATTGCAGGGCCTCAGTAATTGTGTTCATTCACCGTAACATACTGAAATACTACTGTCATATCTAACCACGAAAAAGCATGCAAGATAGGTGTCTAAATTTAGAATAAGTTGTGTCTCTAAACGCCATACTATACAATATAGTACATGTCTACTATCAACAATCCTCGCCAGCTGATTGGACGAGGGGAAAATGCTATGTGCTAAACAGAGATAACTCAATTATTTTAAGCTGAAACATACTATCAACTGTCTTTTTTCAAAAATCTTTTGTTTAAGTTTAATTTGGATTTAAACTTAATCTTAAACTTCTTCATTTGATTAAACGCCTATTTCTATGTTACATATTCAATGGCGTTATACAAAAGATAAATTATAAAATCTAAATAAGTAAAAAACCCTCCACCATAAATATATAAAATAACACAGAATAAAATAAAATTCATTCGCATGATTTTATATAGTGTGATTATGCATTCAGTTTTCATATGTCAAGTTTATAAGACATATATTAATCTTAGTTCATGATTTGACTTTATTCTTACATTTGTTTTTACTAATTTGATAAGTTGTTATCATGAAACTGAAATGTGGGAAAAAAAATTTGATTTTAGAATGAGAATATAGCCCTTAGACGGCAATGAAACTGACCAAAAATAAACACTTGCATAAAATATTTGCAGCAACATTTTGACTGTCTTGTTTAAAATTGAATTTGAAGCTTGATTTGATGTTTAATTGAATAGACAAATAAAATTTGTCTCTTTTATTTCTACTAAAAATCTTTTATATGCTCATGCAAAACAATCTGGTACTCAAAAATACTCATGAGTACTTAAGTACTACTCGAGTACTACTCAAGTACTGAAGAAAAACCAGTACTCATTACTCATAAGTACGAGTACAAAATCTGAAATACTCAAGTACTACTCGAGTACTGGAATCCAGTACTCGACCCATCCCTGGTCCGGACCCCCTGACCCCACCGCTGGACCCGCCCATGTATATAATCATCCTGTACCACGAGGTTATCAAAATTATATAAATTAATTTACTGGCATATTTTTGTCTAAAGTCTTGGTACTTCAAAATTAAAGCTTAGATCGTAAAATAGGTTCATAAACTAGGACATAGCAGAAGACTTAACAGAAAACATTGTACAAGTCATTTTACTAAATATGTTATTAAACAAGTGATTTGATATATGTCATGCTATTTTTTCAAAGGACAGTCGTATAGCACAATGCCGAAGGCCAATATGTCTGTCCTGAGGCAAAATAACCCAGGGCTAACCGTTTCAAGGCCCCAAGGGCCATTTCCAAAAGGCTTTCCCACTGGGCGTTCCCTCCAGAGGCCTACTATTCGATAGTAATTATGTTTTGTGATCCTACTTCTAATTAGACTATACTGGAAATACCGATTATAAATTATATTCTGTTTATTTTTATTATCATTTGGGATATTAATATACTGAAAAAAATGTAGTGTTGTATATTTGCTTTGTTTCATCCGTAGGATAAAGTTTCTTGCTCATGGAAACAACGAGGTAGGTTTTGGATGGGATTCAAACCAACATGGAGCTGGCTATCCAATGATTACCAGTCCAACGTCGTAACCGCTCGACCACCGTGCCCGCTCCTTATTGCATGTATTGCTATGTATGGCAGCGTCAAGATTACAGGTCAATAAAAGATACAACCCTAACCAAAATTCGCGGGATTTACAGAACAATAAAAAACAGCTGATTGACCTAGATCTAAAATCTTCCTCATGTACAAGTGTTTTAGATTTGTACATGTAAGTCAATAGCTCAAGTACTCGTAAAAATATATTCACTAGCAAATAAAACTTAATATACAAGTATAGTAAAGTTCTGCTATATATAGATTCTCGTACCCCGAGGTTATCAAGATTCTCGAGTACCGAGAATCCTACTACGCTATGGGTACAATTATGCTATATAGACTACTTTGGTTAGAACAAAATCATGCATTTTTGACGTTGTCCCAAACACAGGCTGCCGTGGTCCCAAATGCTTAATTTGAGCATTCTCGTACCCCGAGGTTATCAAGATGCTCGATCTAACGTATCGAGAATCTCGATACCCTCTGGGAACGAGATAGTCCTAAATATAAGACCCTACGTAACTTTTGTATCATTTGGACATTTTTCTGTTACGTATAACAGAAGAACGTCCGTGTGATAAAATAGTTATGTAGGGTTTTATATTTAGGACTGGGAACGAGAATGAATTTTAGAAGAAAAAGCCAGTTTTCTATTGTACTATCTAGATAATCAACTGCGACGTTCCTAATATTGGAACATTACTGTATAATATTTGATTAAAAAATACCTTATTTAAATGAGTGTATCCAAGTTGAGTATCCAATAAATTATAATGCACTCTACGCGTATATTTTCATAAAATAAACTACATACAATTATTCAATCTATCACGCTTGACGTTAACCTTCGATCCTTTTATGTAACATAATATTTATAGTTTATTTACATACATGTATATTAAAATCGATCAAAATGAAAGCACTACATAATTCATGTACAAACAGGCATGATCATTCGAACGGAACCAAAGTCTATTGAACTATAGATTTACTAATTGGTTTTCCCCAAACAATTAAACTACCCGATTGTATATCACAATATACCGCATTGTGTTGATAGACTAGTCCAAAGCCCGTTTAAACAGATAAATGCGGAATTTCAGATTGTTTCAAAAGATTAAAATAAAGCCGGGGATAGATCAATAACATTACAATAAAATTTATTGAAATTATTGATGTGTGTTTATTGACACTTACGAAGTGAGTTGATCTATGAAGAATTACGTGCAGTTTTCATGATTTCTGTCAATGCGAGAGTAATTGTTAATATTTTTCTTACTGCACCTTAGTTTTATACGTTGCGACGATTTTCGTCAATATCTAAACCGTCATACATGGAAGGATCGGAACCAAACTTAAGAACAAATAATTCAACTTAAGTATTTTCAAATTTGTAGTGCAGAAAGATTTCTATCAGCGCACATTTAAACTGTCCGCATTCTCGCATTTCTTAAGTAATATCATTTTAACGGGTAGTTTAAATGTGTGATGGTCGAAAACTTATTACAGTTATTAAAGTAAAGCCAGCTTCAGTAATTTGATCCACCAAATTGAATGTATTTAACCTTAACACTACCATATATGATATGACAGATAATGGTACTTTAATGATTCTGTGGGCATTGAAGCACAACAAATAATCGCAAATCCGAGTACAGAATTTCAAACACAATGTATTAAGATTTAAAAATAGTATGTTCAAATCGTTTGCAGTAATTCTATGTTTTTTACATTTGTGCATTAGCAGAATAATGCATTGCACATAATACACATATTGCAGTAATGTAAAACTATTTAGGCTATCAAAAGTGATGCTCTTAGTAGTCCTTCTCGTACCCAGAGTCTAGTTGGATTCTCGATACTATTAAATCGAGAATCTTGATAATCTCGGGGTACGAGAATGTTAATAGTGGAAGGTCGGAACTTCGTCAAAATCGCATGATCAGATTTTGGAATAACCAAAGTTGTCTCTATGCAGCGTAATTTCACTAGGCTCTATATATGTAATGAGTTTTGATTTAGACTTTCGGCGATATACTTTGTGCATGTATATAAAGAGTTTTCAAAATTTGATTTCTATATTTCAGTTCATGATTAAGAATTAGAATATCAAAAAAATAGGGACAAATATGCGAAGAGTAGATGGTTTAACATCAATGGTTTATATGACCCCTTCACACGGTCGAGTACACAGCTTTTGAAAATTTACTATAAATTTATAAAAATGTATATAAATTTGTATTCAAAGTTGTTCAAGTTGAGACCTGTACACTTCAATTATGAAATTTAAATATTTTTGTAAATAATTTTTTATTGATGTGCAAATTTTATATATTTGACATTGTCATAATAAATAGATTTATGAAGTTATTTTTATGTTAGCATGCTATGAAGGAGAATAGGGCAAATCAAAACTTGTTTAAACGTAAATTTTGACGGATATTTACATTAAATGTTCATGATCTCTAGAACTGAGACTCTAGCGTATGTTTGTCTTTTTATTTGTTTAAACTGTGTGTCAACACAAGTTATATGGTCATTCATGATATATACCCGGAGTCCTCGGTTCAGTCCTTTGGTCATTGTACAGCGACCAGTTTAGCTAACCTAGCTTTCCTAGACCTTTGTCTTTAATCAACAGTCTCCTACCTTTCCACAAGGCCAACTACTTTTCCATATATTTTATGAATGAAAGTATATCCACATTTACACAAGAGGCTATCATGAACTAGCCTGGGTGAGATTTGAAACAACGACAAATTCATTGTTTAACCTACCTGCATAAGATCAAACATCAAAAGGTAGACATCAGTCCTGGAGAACTAATTCAAGCAAGTGATTCTTGAACACGAGGACGTGGGCACATCAAACAACTCAGTACCAAATCAACAGTCCACCACCAGTCCTTCTATTCAAGAACAATACGAGAATGGAACCAACTCCCTACCAGCATCACTGACATCGATACAGACGAAGGTTTCTCAGCTGCCCTGGATGACTTGATCAGAGGTGGCTCAGGGACTTCGTCTTCCATGCTTAATTAAACTGAACAATGTACATAGAACTAAATCTGTAAATATTGATTGATGTTTTATTCTGTATAAAATGGTTGTCTCCTCTCTTGTTCCACTGGTCAAATGTACAGTCGGCAACGACTCCTGACCTTATACAGGAAGAAGTAGAAGAAGAACGACCCCTCAACAACACGTACTAGTTTCGATATCCCGTACGTAGTTTACTGCACCAAGGACCAGTTTTTGCTTTTAGTTAAATAACTTTGTACGACGAGAAGATAACATGCGGTATAATACCAGATCTAGTAGTTTTAATTTTAATGTTCCAAATGTTAACAATGTCAGTAGACAGACTTTTTATTACCATGGTATTTTAGACTGGAATTCACTTTCAGAAGAAATCAAAGCTGTTAAAAAATTTCCAGAAATACAAACTTCTTGTCAAAAAATATTTACTTAAGTAAACAGGTTACAGAATGTACCCAAGATTTTATACACTATTAATACATATGTTTTATTAGACATATACTATTGGTCTGTTTTATTAGACATATGTGTCTGTGATAATATGTGCTTGTAGCATACTTTTAATAATCCTGTTTTTGAACAAAGTCTTGTCCTCAATTATTGTTAATTTTTCTCTTTTTTTTAACAATTTGTTATTCCCTTAAATGGACCCCATTGGAAATAAGCTTTCAGCTTAATGGGTTATCCATAGGTTCTTAGTACTTGATTACAACACATGTCTATTCTAATATATTATTAAAAGTATGTCGAGCTATGGTTGTACACTGTTTTAAGTCATAATATGCTAGTCAATAGTTATAGTTCATCATGTCTTTTCATCATATATACTTGATGTTAAACTTTTATCTGTGATTTTATTGAATATTTCTGTGATATTGTGTTATAATGTGCTAATGATCTTAAATGTCAATAAATAAATACAAATAATACAAATACAAAATCTGTTTATTGTACTATATGGCCACCGGCCCAAAATACACACAGTCTATATAATATAAATTATGGTAACTTTGTATTACAAAAATATAAATAATATGACAATATACACAAAAGCAACGAACGAAATATTCATGTGAGACATTATAACTGAATGAATGATTGGTTATGAGATTGTGGCAAAATGTATTAAAACAATAACATAGTATTAATCATCACAATACAAATAATCAAATATGTAGGCCTACATTACATGTACATGAGTATTATATTAAATATTATTTGCTGTAATGGTACATTCAAAGTAAGATAGGAACAATAATTATTGAACTAATGTTCTGTTAAAGTCCTACGTAGCTCAAATGCAGCAAGTAAATATCTTGAAATATTATAAATATCCTCATCAGCTTGGCTTGACATAACAGAATAAAACAATTGTTTGCATGGTATCTTATTATTTACAAGAGATCTTAGGTATTGTTGTCTTAAAATATCATATGTAGGCAAATATAAATAAATTTAAATATAAATAAATTTATGCAAGTTAGGCAGACTCTCTTTACAAATTACAGGCTATTGCCTACGCGAAAAATTGAATCAACATGATCAACTCAAGGACCCTACAGTAAATACACAATGTTATATATTATCCTTATAATCTACAGTTAGCATGCTATTGAATTTATTTCAATAGTTTCTTTCTCCAAACTCCCTAAAAAATCACCATTATTTTGGGCACCACTATTAACCAATGCTCATAGAAAAGGGCGCAGTGACAGACTATTAATCTCATGTCCTGTAACATAGATGAAGAACCGTGCCAGTACGGTTATGTTTTCCCGTCTCAGACCGAAATCGGACTTTTCCCCATCTCGAGAAAATCTGAGCGTTTCGCGACCCAGATCATAAAATTAACTTTCATTTTCGAGTTTAGAGGCGTTTTGCTTGATTTTGTTTTATTTCTACATTTAAAAATGACGAACTGGACTAGAATTTTGCCCAAGAATGCAACAGACACGTTTGCATTCATTTTTACTTTATTTGGGATCAATTTAATCTTCTTTTTCGAGTTGTGTGTCATGCTACCCCGGACGCTATCATTGTATGAAGACTACAGCAGTATTAAATACTATTTCCACATGTTTATGGGTCTATACATATATCTTAATACATTAAGTTCATTTTGGAAGACAATTACAACTGATGCAAGTGTGAGAGGTCTCCTGTTACCAAGTATTTTGAAACAAGGTATGAACAATGAGAAACACATCTAGTTCAGCGGACCCAGGAAGTAAATATAATTTATAAAGGCAGTGGCTAGAGTTACGGTACCGTAACTCTAGACCCAGGTTCTAGAGTTACGGAAGTTCCGTAACTGTAGACAACCCTGACAGGGCTGTCTAGAGTTACGGAAGTCAAATAACATGCGTATGTTTCAACTTTTTAACATCGAAAAACTTGTTTATATTCAATATCACTCGAAATAAACAAATATTTACCGACGTGACCTATTCAATTGTTATTACACCCGCCATTTTGGATATGACTAATAAACTTACCGGATGTTTAATATACGGCGATATGTCGTTGTCGTCTTCAAAGTGTCACATAATAAGTTTACTTGAGCGAGAAGTGTGGGAGTGTGATTATAATTTGGACTAAATATATATTTTTGTAGGAAATAGTCGATTCTTATAGTAATTTTAATTGTGAATAATTTGCAAGTGTCTAGTAAGAAAGTCGGCGATTTTCGAACATTAAATTGACTTAAATTTCGTGAACAAAAATGGGAATTTAGCTTGATAAAGAGCTTAGTACTTGGGGGAAAACGTTAAATGAATAGTTAGAAAGTCGATGTTTTTGTAAAAGAAATCCAGCTTGTCATTCCTCACCAAATCTTTAAAATTTTAACGAAATATAAACGATCTCATTAAAAAATACCCATTTATATTCATAACCAAAAGTCAACAATTTTACTAAAAACTCGACAGTTATCCAGTAAAAAATCGCTTTTTTTTATCTTTTCAATTAAATTCGCTTATTCCACCAAAAAGGCTCAGTATACTTATCGTACAATATACATGTAAGTAAAACGCTGTGATTCTTTAGTATGCAACTCTTGTGGAAAATTGCCGAGATTTTTAAATTCTATGAATTGGTAAATGTTTTAGGTAAAGATCGCCGCTTTTAAACGTGACAATGTAAACTTATATATCAACATTATTTATCAACATTTTTTATCAAATTGAAGACATTTTGCTTTTGATTCTGTTAAAAAATATGGTCGATTTTGCATTCGAAAATCGCCGTTTTTTCTTACAGGACAATTAAAAAATTTTAATGAAAAATACTAAAGAATCGTCAATTTAATAAAAATATATTAATTCTGTCCAAATTAGACATATTCGGTCCATATTGTAATCCAACTCTATATAACAAATCGCTCTTTAAAAGTAAACTAAAGTATGTGACACTTTGAAGACGACAACGTCATAAAGCCGTATGTTAAACATCCGGTAAGTTTATTAGTCATATCCAAAATGGCGGATGTAATAACAATTGCAAAAGTCACGTCGGTAAATATTTGTTTATTTCGAGTAATAATGAATATAAACGAGTTTTTCGATGTTAAAAAGTTGAAACATACGCATGTTATTTGACTTCCATAACTCTAGACAACCCTGACAGGATTGTCTACAGTTACGGAACTTCCGTAACTCTAGAACCTGGGTCTAGAGTTACGGTACCGTAACTCTAGCCACTGCCATTTATAAATGAGGGTGTGCAGCATGCAGTTTCTATGAGCAGACACGCGAAGGTAAATGCGGCTAATTTTCTGTTTTTATGGGGGCTGCCATTCCACACCCCCGCTGATATTAAAATCGGATAACAAAAAAGCATTTTAAAATAGTTATTAACTTATTAAAAATAATTCATTTAAATAGTGAATAAAAACTGCATTATTAAAAACAAAATGGCGTTCAAAATTTGTAAACAACGCAACGTCCCAGCATGCGCAATAGCCGGGTCCGCTAAACTAGATTCTATCCAACAATGATAGTTTAGAGTTACGGAAGACTTTTATCACGAGTATGTTTCCAACTCCATAACTTAACGTTCAGTTAAACTAAGCATGTGACAATGTCATACCACCATATATCAAATATCTGTTAAGTTTATCATCAATACCTAATATGGCGCGTTTAAATGACAGTAGGATAAGTCACGATGGTAAATATTTGTTTATTTTGATTGATTATGAATATTAACAAGTTTTCTAACGTTTAAAAGTTGAAACATGCTCGTGATATATATCTTTCTTAACTCTAGCCTGTCCTGCAAGGTTGTCTACAGTTATGGAACTTCCATAAGTCTAGACCGTGGGTCTAGAGTAACGGTACTGTAACTCTAGCCCAGCCATTGTATATTGTCTTCCAAGGAAAATATAACAAGGAATACAATAGATAAAGGTTCCTACTTAGATCTTGATTATTATGTGTTGTCAAGTCTAAAAGTACATGTAGATAGCGAATATTGTAATTATTAATATGTTTTCAGTCCAGCATATTGATTCACTTTTCTGGTTCCTGGTAGAGCATAGACTGTGGGCCATCCCAGAATGCTTGGCATCTTCTTTGGTCTCATTCGAGATGCTTAGATGGATTATGCAAGCTCCACAGCTTTTGCTTTTTTGATGCTAGGCACCGCAAATGTCCTTGGCAGTCATCGCAGCAACCAGAAACTTGAGACTTATGGAAATTGAAATGAGATTAGACTTGTGAAAATTTCTTAATGTACTTACTTTTTATGCTAGTTGATAATTTTGCTTTATTACCATACAAGATAATAAGTCAGACTAGTGCACTAAAAAATTCAAGGTGAGTACACATCATGACTGATTCCATAATACTCTTACTCTGCATATGTGGCTGCTGAAAAATTGTGTTTGATATAATGCAACACATTAAAAACTTAAGTAGACTGTAGGAAATTACAGAATTAAGAACTCACTTACTTCTGGCCAGAGGAGAATAATCAAACAGAGATGTATTTTGCTCAAGGAAATAAGCATTGTCTGTTAAAGATTTAAATCTTGTTACTTTGATACTTGGCGACACAAGCCTGCTATTGTTGTTGAATATTTCCTAATTGTTGCTAGATCTACTACTTTTTAAAGTTTAACTTACAATCATATCTTTATATTTCAGGATGGAGGTTTTGTCCTGTTTGTGAATGTAATGCTCCAAGCAGATCGTTCCATTGTTTCACATGTAATACATGTGTATTAAGAAGAGATCATCATTGTGTATTCACTGGTAATTGTATCGGACATTCTAACCACAGATATTATCTCACACTTGTGTTCTATGCTGCTCTGGCAGCTTTTTATGCTAGTGTTTTCAATATGGATGTTGCTTGGGACATAGTGAACACATCATGGTTTCCTTTGTCTATTCTGAGACTGATATTTCCATTCTTTGCTTGGGTAATGGGATTAACAAATTTCACGGACATGCTACAAGCAGCAATGGTTCTATTCTGTATGGCAACGATGTGTGGAGTCTCAGCACTACTGTTTTATCATCTTAGAAATTTATATCATGGACAAATTACACATGAAAATTCACACAAGATTTATACATATGATCTTGGTTGGAAAGAGAATGTGCGCTCAGTTATGGGAGAGAACTGGCACATTTCTTGGTTATCGCCATGGATACCGTCACCTCTTCCTGGTGATGGTCTAGAGTTTACGACTCGTGATCAGTTTGAAAATGCTAAAGATATTTAAGCCTAGTGATATTTATACACTGCACATCAGGGTCTATAGTCATGTGATCTAAAACAAAAACTAAGGAGGTAAACAAAAATTAGTAATTTATCAATTTCTATTTCGGCATATAATTAAATGACGACTAATAAGGCATACAACAACTATTTTCTTCCTTTTTTCAAAAATACCTTCGATAATGTGAGTTTTGATTGCTAGCTCTAAATCTTCCTCACAAAAATTGAATCAAACAATAAATTATGTCATATGAAGTTACAACTTGTGCAGAGAATTCTGTGTGAACAATTACAATTCATATGTTAAGGCCACAACAACTTGATGATATGTTCTATGGATTAGTTCGCACCTTAATTTTGTCAGTTTTTACAAAAAAATAATTTCTATTTCCTCGCTTACTCATAAAAATTTGTTCATTAACCTCTATATAAAGCAACTGAATTAAGATTAAAAAAAAAAAATTCTTCACTCGATCGCCCCATTATTTTCCAGAAAAATTCGTAGAATTAAATCATCAATTTGTTGTGGCCTAATGTTGGAATTTTTTGGACAAGGAAATGTATGTTATTTTAGGCACTATATGAATCTTTTCTGTTTAGGCTGCTGCAGAAATTTTACAAAAGCATGTGTTTTTTTACATTTTGTTGATCATGTGACTATAATATACCCATAATAGTACATCATTCGGAACACCTCGACCTTTCAAGATTGAATAATCTCGGAAGGATTCGTGTGGGGGGGGGATATACCTTGGAGACTTGGGATTTTACTACCTATGCGAGGCAAAGCACATAACAGTTATGCAAAATAGTTCTTGTAGTATACACACAGATCTTTGTCAAAACATATTTCTGTGTTATATATCGAACCATATATTGTTCAACAATATCATTAAACCTGTGTTATTTCAAATTTACGGACTGACAATGAAACATCACTCATCGCCTAAACCATTGTGTATTTGGTTACTTCAACACCGGTATTTTTAAAATGGCACCTAAATATGTCCGAGGTTATTCATAGCGAATGGCCGAGGAGTTCTGAATGTATAGTACATAATAGGGACATCAACTGGTTCATTGATGCATACAGTGCCTTCAACTTCTTGTGTCTTTCACTTGTTGACAATGGCTTATATATATTCCTTATTTTAGTCTGTGTCAAAGGAATGATAACATCCTCACCACTGATTTGAATTAATCAATTAAATTTTGGGGGAAAATGTAAATTTATCAGTCAGATTAGTATTGACATTCAGCCTGTTGGCCAAAAAGAAAATTTGCCAATTCCAATGTTTATAACGAAATTACAAAATTGTGATTTTGTTGTCAAACATACATCAAACAAAGCTGTTTAATAAGATACAGTCTATAAAATCACATTCCCCCAAAATAGAGCTGTCATTGATTGGGCTCGAAGCGTATTGACAATAGGGATATATCAAGAAATAAATATTGACGATACACCGATATAATTATATTGATACCTTCACTGCAGTTCTATACAGACCATTTTTGTTGTCATAAACTCTATTTTTATGTTAGTCATGAATATTATCCCTTCTGTGGACTAGAGCCATTCCTCAATGGTGGTGCTGTCCATGTTTTAGACCTATCTGTTCATATTATGACAGTACACCTGTTTCCACTTATGATAGAAAGTTTGTCTCACAAATTTGCCACTTAATAGTGACTTATATATATTTATCTATATAGGCTTTATTATTGATATTTCAAAACGCATATTGATTTAAATGATTATTGATCAGAAAATGAATATTGACAATACAGCAATATTGTTGAAATCGATGACAGCTCTTCCCCAAAATTTAATGATTCATTCAAATCAGAGAGGGTGTTATCATTCTTGGAAAGTTTTATTTTTTCTATATGTACCCCGTAAGAGTATTTGATCCAAAGTTTATCGGTCACTGGGTCCAAAGGACTTTTGCAAATGTTTTTGGCAAGCACTGGCTGACCAATATCTTTGGCATAGACTGTTTCTTATTTCTGTGTTGAATTTGATGTTTTACTAAGATTATTGTTTTCAATAATTTCATGACATTGTTGCAGTTATTTTTATTTATTACTGAAATAGCCTTTGTCAGTTTTTGACGTTTTATACTTTTTGATATATTTGGGTTTGAAGCCATATCAACACTATTTAAGCTTTTTATGGACACTGTCACACAAGCTCTCCTAACCTACCTTTTGTGGACTTATGTCTGTAACCAATACTCACCTTCCCTTTCACATGGCCAGCAACTTTGCCATTTACCTAATTAATGGAGAAAAGTAGACATTGTTAAATTTTCTTAAGTATAACCTCCTCGGCTGGGATTCAAAGCCATACCTATTAGGGAAACTAGATGAGAAATTCTGGCTTGCTATTAATAGACCTAATCCGGAATTCTAATTTATGGGTTTTCCGTCCATGCACAGCCAGTACAAACAAAGTTTTCAACACATTATTGCTAAATAGCACCGAACTATGGATTAAATCCAATTGTTCTTTGTACACATGTTTTCATTGTAACGGTAAAAATGTGTTTGTACCGGAGGTGAAAACCCAAATATTTGAATTCCAGATATAGTCTTTTATGCTACAATCCTGGGTAAGTTCTTGATGTAAATGAAGTGATGGGATATTTCTATATGTATGAGATTTGTTTTCTATTTTACAATCATGAATACAATGTTGAAAAACATATCGCCTTTCTTGTAGTTCTTTGAACCCTATGTTAGGGTTTACTTAATTATTATTTTGATAAACCTATTCAACTACTAGTGGCTCACATTAACCTCCCTGATTTAAATACTCACTACATAATAAAAGTACATTACTTTTGTTCTCATTATTACTATTCATAGAAATAATAAATCTATGTATATTTCTTTGTGTGGGGATTATCCTACAAATATTGAATATTTAAATCAGGGGGGTCAATGTATGTGTCACTGACAGTTTAATTTAATTTAACAATATTTTTCTCCCGTCCTTTTTTGTTTATGAAATTTATGATATGTTGTGATGCTCAAATTAAATAACTTAATATATTGTTTAGTTTTACAGGATTGTTTAAAATTATGAATGATGAACAAAAACATGTTGTTGCTTGTAAATTAATGTATAGAGTTTGCCATAGAATAAATAGGGGGTGTAATGCATAACCCATGTAACAGTTAATATTGCAGTATTTGCTCTGAACTGTTCTGAACAGACTATAAGTTTGTGCCATACAGATGCTTTTTATTAGAATTGAAATTTCCATGTTTCTTATTGTACTAGAATTTCATCAAATGAATGAATAATTATACTCAAATTCTTTTTCAAAACATGCATTTTTCTAAGGTATTGTAGACAACTAGTCTGTTTTATGAAAATCATTTCAACAATTGTATTTGAGATCATGTGAAAATATAAGCATAATATTATATATGATGTTGATCCATTAAAGACTATGCATGTGCATTAATTCATTCCTGCTTTGCTTATCTTCTTGAATAAGAAAACAATAGATTTTGCTATATACCAGTATTGTCGTATAGTTTTTGCATATGGCAATTTATTGTAATAAGGGTTTTTCATACTGCTGTATGGGTTTTACCATATTGTTACACCCCTTTAGAATTACTGTCAGTATGTGATGCATTAATTTGTTTCTTGCAATCATGTGTCAATTTCATAAGTGATATAATTTTTTAAATCTTAATTATTGTTTTTGAAATAAGTTCAAGTAATTTTTATTATAATATTATTATTTTGACTATGATATACTTTTGTTTTAAAACATCTATGCATAGAAATCCATTTGCTTTTGTGTTTTAACATTGCTTGTTTTTATAACTTTTAATAAATTATTTTGTGTTACATTTCTTGATCTTGTGTTGTAAGTTTATTTAGTTAACTAGCTTTATTATCAGAATTTTAATTTGGCTTGAGTTGGAGATCTAACTACAAAGTATTGTTAAATTTTATTAAACTGTCAGTGGCACATGCATTAACCCTGCTGATTTGAATACTTGATATTTGTCCAACAACCTCTGACAGAGTCTGTTCATGATTATGAATTTTTGCTAATAGTGAGTACAGAAGTACTGTAGTATTTGTATGTACAAGGATAATCTAACAAATATTGAGTATGTAAATCAGCAGGGTTAATGTATGCACCACTGACAGTTTAATAAAATTTAACAGTACTAAGAAAGTAGTCACTTTATTTTATCACAGTGTGTATGTTGATCTCACTAATGATCAAAGGGAGATAATTGCTATGCAATCTGAGGAGGTTTATTATTAGTTATTTCCCTTTGTCCATGAGTGAACAAGTTAGATGAAACACTTAGACTAATGTTTGTACACACAGAGTCGATTGATATCTTGGGAAAAAATGGTTGCCATGATCAAGTGATTTACCATAAGTCACAAGTGTATTCAGAAGAAAACCAGAAGTGGATTTAGTGTTAGCTAAAACTGCTCAAACTACCTCAATAATTGTTCATTGAAGGCAACCACAGTACTTTCATCTGTTGCACTTCATAGGTATCATAGGCCATTTGACTGGGGAAATTCGTTGTTTTTCATGATTATCCATGAGGCAGAGGAAACCATTCTTCTTCCAATGAAATTGCATGTTACAATTAAATACTCTTCAATAACAATGACTTTATACTGGGATATTTTTCACCTGCTTTAGAAAAACCACTCATGGAGGCTGTCATTTTGAATGGTAACCCAAACCTTTGATATGAAACATAATTTCATTGGCTAGTTTTCTACAGTGGTTTCCTTGTGGAACCAATGAAACTGCCTCATTAAATATTCATGATTACAAGATTTTCCAAACTGAATGGCTCAATCCTGGTTTTAGTTTCATCTCTCCAAAAAAAGAAGAGTCTGTCGGTATGCAAATATATTTTAAATTTACTTTTTGGCAATTTTCAAGCAATATTAAGGCTAAATCTGTCAGTTGTTGTCCCCTATAAACCAGAACTGTAATTCTGAAGTTATAATACAGGGCTTGTAGAAACTGGAAAAATTATGGAAACTGAGATTTTCTGGAAAATTCATTGAATTTTGATTTAAGAGAAAGTATCGTGGAAAAGTCATGGAAAACAGGAAAAATCTATTTTATGTATTTTTTATCTGAATCCATAAAAATGAAAGAAAAACATGAATCACCCTTGGGTACGAATACAAGAATTTTACTACATTTTGTACTACACTGTTTTCTAAAGTGAGCTGGCGAAGCCATGTGGTTACGATTTTGGACTGGTGATCATTAGATAGCCATCTCTCTGTTGGTTTGAATTTCATCCAAAACCTATCCGTTGTTTCCTTGAGCAAGAAACTTTATCCTGCTAGCTCAGTACTGGGGGACCAGGAAGCGGACTTGAAAGTGATTAATGTAAGTTGTATTGTAAGGATACTGTGAACAAAGAATCATCATACACCAATTCGACTAAATTTTCAAGCAAATTTTCATATACTCATGCCTTAATAAGTTATCTGCTTTTACGTGTTTACATTTGCACTTGGAAACCACTTTCGTCAAAGGGAATTAACTCTGAATGTTACCAAAGAACACAGTAAACCCAGGAGTTTGCAGTAAACCATGTACATATTTTTCTCCCTTTAACTTCAATGATATAAAATGGCAGAAAAATAACAAAAAGTAGTTAAACATTAGTTTATTAGATAACATAGAAAATAAATATACAAAAACAGTTTAAGATTAAATTGTCCATGGCAAAAATAAACACATTTTACATAAAATATCACCTGAAGATCTCCATTGCATAAAATGCACTCTTCATTAACAGTTACATATAAATGGTGAGCATAGCTTTTTATCACCGATTTTAAAGCGAATGTCGCTTAATATTTGGCATAAAATTGTCAAAACATAACGTTGGTCTAATGCAACATGTACATAGTTAAACTCATTAAAAACAACTTTTCAGTACACCTTTAAACTCAACTTTGTTGCTTTAAAACAAACATCTTTTCCAAATTCCTGTTAGAGCAATGCCACTTGGTCCATAAAATTTAAAATCTGGTCAAAGCTTTTTAGCTTTGCAAGTACATTAGTTTTTGTACTTCTTAAAATTACTTAAAATGCGATAAATGTTGTTGTAATTTAAATGAAAAAGAACATTGTTGCATTAAGTCGACGATTTAAAACACGTTTTATTTAAAAAACAACAACACACAAAAAACAGTCTTTGGGGGATTTACGTTAAAATTCAACTTTATGCTCATATTTATTAACAACAAGAACCCTATATAAAACCTTGCTAAAAAGGAAAGAGTTATGATCTACTCCGCCGATTCAGAGCCTGGGGATCACAGAACTTTTCAATCGAGACCTTTAATGTCAATAGTTGAATCAAGTAACTTAGCTAAGTATATTCAGTCTTAGTTTCACGTCTTGGACGCATGCAAAACCTATGAGTAAACAGGAAGTTGAACGTATATTTCACGCATGCGCAATCGTCATACATGTATCAGTTAAAACATCTTTCTCACTAAAAATCAACTTCATACTTATCAGTACTACGTGAGGCAAGTTATGGCAAGAATTAATTCAAGTTTTGATTGAGCTTATTGTAAATTTTCCGCCATCTTTAAGCGAACGGAAAAGACCGACGTTTCCCGAATGGCATATTAGAATCATGATTCAAAACATGGCGACAATGTGTAAGGGTCACCAGAGCCAAAATGAGACTGGACGTCAAATACTGGCGTTCTATCAAAATAATTGAAAGGTTTAATGATGAAGCCACCATGTTGCGATAGAGTCATCGGTATATCTTCAGCAGACGGTATGTGCATAAATTTATGGTTCATCCAAACGACAAGGTCCTCATTACGTATCGACTCTTCATCTAACATCCGGCCTACCCCTCCAAAGGCTTGATTTGGACTTTGTAAGTCGTACCACGAAGTTGTGCCATGTTGTTCACTAGATTTATATTTAGTAACAGCAAATGTGAAATTAAGGTTATCCCAAGCGTTCAGCATTAAATGTTCTTGTAAGATTTCAGCAGACGACGTGTAGGGTATGATACGGTAGCCACGTTTGTTTCCCCATTTGTTGCGTTTATTTTCGTTGACCACGGACCACTCTTTGGGTTTCAAAGGATTTTTAAGAAAGCTAGTTTCTCGCTCGTGAGTTTCGTATTCAATAAAACGCGTGTTGTTAAAATAAAAATATCCAGGTTTTTTGGTTATGTTTGATTGGCTCTGAAAAGCTTCTAGCGTTGAACCTGTCCGCCAATGGCGAGTCTCAAAACTATTGCTTCTACCCTCAATGTCAAGGTCGATCTTGAATAAATAATTATGATCATGAATAGGACCAAGCAAGTAGTCAGCGATCCTGTAACCAAACGGTGTTTGTGTGTTTGTTTCTTTGTTCAAATATGGGTCATTGGGATCCCATGTTGCACCAAACAGGAAACCGGAAGCGGAAAGAAGCGTTTCCAAGGAACCGTCTAATTTGAACATGAATTCCATAGAATAATCATAGTTTCCTAGATTCATGGATGCACGTACGATGAGGTGATGGTCAGCGAGCCCGTGTCTCTTACTTCGCCACAAAGGTCTCTGACCGTCTGCTTCAAAAACACAGGCCGCTGGTATGTCTTTAAAATTGCCGTGCAAGAATTTTGAAGCTTGAAGTATAGTACCATGATTGGGACAGTCTAAGCCATAAACTGGAGCATTAAAATTCCCGAGTAGGAATCCAGTGTCGCTGAGAGCAGGCGGACCAGCTCCATTGGTTTGAGAAGAATACAGTAGAGTGACGTCCTGCAAAGATATTTCAAAAGCAATGCGCTTCTGTTTAAACCTGACGTCATATATCGCTGGTCCTCGCATTGGGTTGGAGGAAAACTCAAATTCCCAATCCATCCATTTGACACGATGCCCGGATATACTATATCGTACGCCCTCTGGTGGATATGTTCGAGGAGGCGGGATTTCAGAATGCTCTCTGATTGGCTCGGACGTACTTTGAACTAGGTCAAAGTCATTATTATAAAGTGTACGATACATGTCTGGGTAGGTGATATTACGAAGAGTCCCAGCGTTGTATGCGTCTAAAACTTCTTGGCCCGAGTGAAAGGGACCCTGTGACGCGTAGTAAAAATCGGAGGCATACCACACTCTGTAATCGTAGCCCGGATGATGAACAATACACGTGACCGGAACTATGCGTACAGTTCCATATCCGCCCATTTTTAAATATAGATAGACGATGGATTGACGATCTTCCGTGTTTATTGAAGGTAGTAAGCCATATTGAACTTTAATATCGGTTGGAAACGACGCTTTATCAAAACTGTCCTCTAATAATGGGTTCATGGCGGTAAAATGTGTCTGCACCGTGTTGTATATATGGGTATACTCTGCCGAGTCATAAGGTCGAGAGTTAAACGGTATTTCGCCATCTTGTCTTAATTTTTCAATTGTTAAGTCTGAAGGATCATCGGTCAATGGACCAACCTTGTATTCCATGACGTCATCGGACCGACCTCTCATAACGATGACCTTAGCATACCTTCCAGGAAAGGTCCCATTGTTGTCAAGGTAGTCTAGAATCTTATCCTTTTCATTCATTAAAAGGTACATGTACCCAGCTCTGTCGGATGATATGTCTCTACTTGTACTTATGTAGCGTCTCGACGTTAGTACCTTTTTTATATATCCCATTTCGTACTCAGTCAAAGGAGCAAACGGAGAAGCGCTCATAGTATTAAAATTTGTGTCGTATGGATCTCTTTTGGTACACGCCTTACACGTACTTCCGGAAGTAGGAGAATCAACTTCCGGACATGTGCAGACAGGTGAGTTTCCGTCTGTCACTGACTGTGACGTCATAATAGGTTTTATAGTCGTCTTTGGAGGCATTGGCGTTGTTGCAGGGTTCGTCATTTCAATTTTGGCGGGAAAAGTTACCGCGACGTTTGGACCGGATGTTGATTTATATGTGAACCTTCCTATAACAATACCCAACCCTAGTCCAACGGCAAAAATAGACACGGAGACGATTGCATATATAATATGCAAGCGTTTTGATGATGTCTTTTGACTGACTCTGACGTCATTTCCGTCTGTGCCACGAGAATAGTCTGCTGTTGAATTTACCCATGGTCCAGATCCGTTGTGTGGACTTCCGGTGTCCGAGACATCCGAATTTCTGTCCTGAAGAGCGATGTCATTGATGTTGGTAAAATGTCCGTTTTGATCCGACATCGATGTGGGTTGGGAATTCAATGCATCTTTTCTGTAAATAAAAGCAAAGAAGCGTGAGTAGAGATCTTTAAAGGGTTGAGTACGCGAATGACAATTAAATGTTGTTTTGTTTCATTCTAATTACTCTTTTTTAAAGAAAACTAATTTCTAAATAATTTTGGTCACGAATTGCACATAAGGCCATAACGGCATCATTATTACATAAGGCATACACTGTTTTGAAAACAAAAGGATACCGAGGGAATTCCTACGCTACCCATAGATGTGATACTTGTTATACAGAATAGAACAGAACAGAGCAGAACAGAACGGAGCAGAATAGAACAGAACAGATCAGAATAAAACAAAACAGACCAGAACAGATTAGAATAGAACAGATCAGAATAGAACAGAACAGATCAGAATAGAACAGAATAGAACAGAACAGATCAGAATAGAACAAAACCGATCAGAACAGATCAGATCAGAATAGAACAGATCAGAATAGAACAGAACAGATCAGAATAGAACAAAACCGATCAGAATAGAACAGATCAGAATAGAACAGAACAGATCAGATTAGAACAGAACAGATCAGAATAGAACAGATCAGAATAGAACAGATCAGAATAGAACAGAACAGATCAGATTAGAACAGAACAGATCATAACAGAACAGAACTGAACATAACAGGGCAGAATAGAACAGAACAGAACAGATTAGAACAGATCAGACCAGAAAAGAACAGAACAGACCAGAAAAGAACAGAGAACAATAGAATAAAATTAAATAGAACTAAAGATGAACATAAACATGCACTTACAGTCTTTTATACATATACATTATTACATGCACTTTTTGTAGGAGAACTAAATACAAGCAAACTGTCCACAAAAAAAAATCACACAGAATTCATTTGTTAAATACAATGTATTAAAATCCACTGAGTTTATGCAGACTACTTATTTAATTAATATAAAAATCTTAAACGTAGGTTTGTACACCAAAAGTAAAACTATTTCATTTAAGAGGGTTTGTGGGTTTTGGTGCTATTTTGATACTAGAATTTAACTTGTTGTCAAGTACATGCATTTAAGTTCGAATGACTTGAACATTATTGGATGGGCGGATCCTGTGGGGTTGTCATGAAACCGGATAAACACGATCAATTTATAATTCTATAATGAAATCAATAGAAATTTAGCTGGTTCGAGTTTACCTGAGGAATTCAAATTCAATTTAGATATTATTTATAGCCTGTCTGTGTTGACCTGTGACAATAACAACAGCATTCAATATACTTCATACGAGGGGTGATTGATAAATTCGCGGAATTCCCTTCTAAAACATTTACCCTTTTGTCAAATCACATTAAAACTCAAATAAGGGTAAAATAATTCGTTTACGTTTTCACAATCATACTGGTGAACAAATTATCAATATGTAGAAAGAATAAATGGTATCCATTGCAACCACTGTTAGGTCACTTAAAGCACGCTATCTTTTTACCTATTTTGAAAACATTAGACATGGTATTACACATTAAATTTTTATACGAATTTTGTGCCAACATTAATTACACTAGCGAAAAGTCTCGACATCATTTCCTAAAAGTTTCTTGAAAATGCTTTGAATGGTTATTGCATAGCAGATATTTTAGAGTCATGGCTTGGAAACAACAAATGACGTCAACAGATGATTATGAGTTGGGCACAGTCATAAACTGTTGAGTTTGACTCAATTTGTCACCTGCAGATACACTAAAACAAATTAAAACTGCTAATACATTGCCGACATGTGGAAAAACATTTGTCCACAAATGGCATCAGAGATTCAGGGAAGGTAGAACATGGGTATTTGATGAAGAAAGACCAGGTCAACTGACACTGAAAATCACTGTTGGAAAGGCAGCGTGAGTGGAAAAGCTTCTAGATAAGGATTGATGGCTTACAATGTGCTGTATTGCACAAGATAATTATTTATTCATTCAGTGAGGAATACTTCAAGGTTACATTTAATCTGTGGGTACATAGCCATAGAAAGTGTATGGAAATAGTTGGTGATTATGTGCAGAAAGTAAATAGGAAACTTGACTTTGACGTTTAAGTAACCCAATGATGACGTTGGCGTGCTTCAAGTACGGTATACTAGTGTTGTAAAATGTTTCATGAAAACTTTATTTTCCGATGTATCAAGAAAATATTTGGGCTTTATATCAGTCTTTAGTACACGTAAAGAATGATGTATTTTGTTTTTTCCTATTAAATCCCGAGTAGCATTAATAAATAAATTCCTCGAACTTTTCAATCACCCCTCGTAGTTAGTTCAAATAGACTAAAACAAAGCACTTTCAACCCGGGTCGATAGCGCAGTTGGTAGCGTGTCGGGATTTGGAATCTCGTGCCCGAGGGGGTGCGGGTTCGAATCTCACCCGGGGAGGTTATACCCTTCCATGAAAATTTGACAATAATGTCGATTTCCCTCCATTGATTATATAATAAGGAGAAGTTTCCGGCCTTGTGGAAGGGTAGGTGAGTACTGGTTATAGACAATGGTCCAGGAAAGCTAGGTTAAGCGCGCCGGACGCCGTAAAATGACCTAAATTGTGTTGACACGGCGTTAACTCCAATAAATGAACAAAACCATTGTTATTTACAGCTGGTTAACGTTGATCTGAGACAATGATTGAAATTCCAATACTATTTTAAGCTTGTTCTAATAAACCAGAGGCAAACGACGCACTTTCTGCTTAATACTAGTATACAGCTAGCTCACATTGACCTGGGACAATGACTTCCCGATCGGAACTTGCTGCATGATCGGGATGCATTCAAGAGAAACTGCTTCCCGATCAAGAAAGAATTATTAATTCCTGATCACCGAATGTTTAGAAAGGTTTTGGAGCCGCCCCTGTTGATTTTGATGTGAGTTAATCATACATGTAGTTGCTTTCAACTCAGACGGTACTTACAGTAGCATATTTTACTTAAAGTGACAAACGTTTGACAATGATTGACTTAGCTTGGCTATGAAGTGTAAACAAAGTGATTATCTTTGATGAAAAGAGTCTCCTAAATAAATCACCATATTATTCTATGTTGATTAATGTATATCCCTGTTATCTGTGCATAGGTTTATGATAAACTTTTGATTCGTAGATCTTAATCTACATTTATTTAATCAATGAAATTGAAGTGCGATTTTATGCCTGCTTTAATATACATGTTCATTCGACTTTACAATTTTAGCCCCTGATTATTAAAATCACAATCAGGACGTGATCCTTTACATGTCCTCAGGTTGGGATTTCTGTCGATTGCAAAGTGCATGTAGTTCCAGTGTAGGGAGTGTGTAGGAGGAAATTCCGAGATGACTTGCCTCTCCTACCACTGAATCTAAATCATGTAGGGCAGTTGTCAGTCACTGGCAAATATATGCGCCTATAGTAACTGGTTAACGGCTAAATCCAGAGATTTAGCCTTTCCCGGAACAGTGAGTAGGTTGACTGACCAATGTGTTGTTACGGCGTTAAACCCGGCCAAAACAACAGATCATTTACAAAGAGTCAACCGGCTACCCGTAATGGTTGTAATTGATTACACAATATCTTTTATTTTATTTTAAACTGGGGTTAACGCCATGTCAACACAGTTTCAAGCGCACCTAACCTAGCTTTCTTGGACCCTTGTCTATAATCAGTACTCACCTACCCTTCCACACTCTTGGCATGAAACTTCTCCATAAACCTTATCAATGGAGGAAAAATTGACATAATTGACAATTTTTCATGGAAGGGTATAACCTCACCGAGTGGGATTCGAATCCGTACCCCTTCGAGGCACTAGATTCGAAATACCGGTGCGCTACTGGCTTACACAATATCACCTACTTGACCGCTAACCTGTGGCATACCATATAGCCATTCGCACACCTTGATTCATAACCACAAATATTCAGGCAAAATAGATCATAATAATTATTGCATATCTATTATTACTCAATCATGACTGATTTGCCTTGAGCTGTACTGCATTAAGTTATGCACTGAAAAGTTGCATGTACATGTAATTGGTTATAACAAATTATACAAAATATAAATAATTATTGTTGAATTAATTTAAAGTAAATATATTATATTATATTTTATTTATAAGCCAAAAGGTATTGTTACGTGTACTACATGTTCTTTTTTTATGGTGGCTGATTTACGCGACGTCGTATTTTCATTTCTTCGCCGCGAAGATTAGACTTTTTTTCGTCTCAAGTTAAGCATTTAGGCCTTAACAACGTCAAGATCACATGATTTTGCTACGTCCAAGGTTGTTTTTCTGATGGAACTTAACTCTGCTTAAATAAAAACAATGATATTCAATTCATTGAGCATGTGGCTGGCTTTCTTAGACAAAATATGATTTATTAAGTTAAGTACAAAGGGAGGGCAACTATAAAAAACTATTTTCGGTTCATAATGATATAAATACATAAATTTTTGTATTAAAAAAATAAGATACAATGTATTTAGATTTATTTAATCTTGGCATGATTAGGTATATATTTATGTTCTTACACCGTGAAGGAAACAAATAAATTATAATTAATTAAAAGACCGGTAATTGATACAGTTAAACAATGAGGCTGAATTAACGCAATAAATACATCTTAGATAAAACTTAAACTTCGAAGAGACAGAATCAATCCAAATTTTCTAAAGGTTTGTTTAAAAACCGATGAGACACGATACTTTAACCACGTGACTTTATACGATTACGGTGGGCTAGTGGTTTATCATCAACCGATATACCGGTCATTACAAAATGGCTACAAAAATTAATATTGACAATGATTCCTAGTCACATACAGGTACTTGTAGGTGTGACTACAATAAAAAAAACCGGGTCGACAGCGCATGTGGAAGCGCGTCCGGATTTCGAATCTCGTGTCCCGAAGGGAGTACGGGTTCGATCCCACCCGAGAGGTTATACCCTTCCATGAAAATTTGACAATTATGTCAATATTCCTCCATAATTTAGGTATATGGAGAAGTTTTTGGGCCTTGTGGAAGGGTAGGTGAGTACTGGTTATAGACAAGGGTCCAGGAAAGCTAGGTTAGGTGCACTGGACGCCGTTATATGACCTATACAATGTGTTGCTACGGCGTTAAACCCAACAAAAAACAAACAAAGACTACAATAAAATATTTTGACATTGAACACTTAGAAATCCACGTAACACCAGAGACATGGGTAACATGGTATCTTATTCCCTGGTAACACTTAGGCCATGCCAAATTGGAATTTTGTTAAGGGTCAACTCAAGTTTAAAAAACATAGGTACCTATTCACAAAAACACACAAATCGAAAACGAAATCACAAATATTTCACTACTAAAACAATGCATTATGTATATTTTTAATGGAAAAACGCCATCATAATATATGAAATAATGGTCTGAATTACTTATGAAATGACTAGTTTAAGCCCAGACTTAGAGCATATAGTTTGTACTAAAATGACTCGTAAAATATATATTGCAATAATGGCATGGTTATGATAAATTGCTTACGAAGAATAACGTCGTTGCCGAACACATTAGTCCCCGAACGAAATTTCGTTATTGAATTCCGGAAAATTTCACTAACATTTTTTTTGGATTGAGGACTCTAAGGGACGCTTAGCAAAATTCCGACATGGTATGGCCTTACTTGCCGCTGTAGTCGGGCCAATTAATTTTCACTTGAATAATTAGTAATCAAGCATTAAAGTCAATGAATTAATTTTGTACTAGTGCATATCAATCAATCCCTGCAGTGAATCACTAATTAAGGATTAATCATATTATTTTTTTAATTAAGAACAATCAATTATTAAGCAATTACAAATGTAACCGCTGATCTAGTGACGTCACATACATCAACGAACATAGAAACAGTTCATACCGTGCAATTCTATTGTTAGTCAAATTTTAAGTAGGTGTGGTCGAGTGGTACGTGCATACCGCGTAGTAAGAACGTTGTGAAAGTACGTTTACGTTAGATGGTCTGACAATTTGGGTGTTGATTTGAAATTGATCAAATGAATGTATAAATATACGTGCAAGCACACCAATGTATTTTATTTTCTATTTCTAGTTGAGTTTAACGCCATGGCAACTGAAGTCGTTTTTAAAAGTCATATTACGGCGGCCAGGAAACAAAGAACTATCTGAGAAAAATAAATCCTCAGCATTAATTAATCAACATATGATTCAACCTATGTTTTATAAACAAGCTTTGATTATTGTAAAATTACTAGCAGTTTGCATGATCATTTTTCTAAACAAATCATTAATCCAAGAACTTCGGAAGTCACTGTATATGTTTAAAATTACCGTTTTATTTTGTTTTAATCAAACTTTGGCGTAACCAGAGCTCGAATTTAACAAAAAATGGACTTGCAAAATTTCTGCGAGTTGATTTTATTTAAACTTGCAAAATGAAAACAATCACTCGAAGTTTGTTTCTAAATTTTAAAGCATACTTAGTATAACTATTCATAATTATGCAATATAAACACATTGTACAATATATAAATATTTATAGAACACGCGCGTTATTGTGGCATAGACAAGGAATATCGAACATGTTTTACAGTGAATCTTTAATTAATAGTTACCGTTCATCAATGCTGATTTGAGCCTCATTTGTTTGGATAGAAATATTTTTGTGGCAATTTTTTGGCACAAATTTGCGAGTTGAAATTAAAGTTACTCGCAATTTTCAAAATCCACTCGCATTTTGCGAGTATATATACGAGCTTAAATTCGAGCCCTGGGCGTAACTCACTTATCAATACATGTTTTGGCTGAAACTTATCTGACTTGCCCAGAGTATTCTCGTACCCAGAAGTATAACGAGATAACGAGATAACGAGAGGGGTTAGAGCTGAAAGTGGATTGAAGATGATGTCTTGTTTTCAATTAATTATAATTAATTAAAATGAAATTTACATTAGTTTACAAGTGTGTAAGCAGGTGTTTACTTGTGGTTGTACAAAGGTCCATAAATAATTTAACGAGTTCACTAAATTCGATGACATGACTTATTATAGTGTGGTCGAGTGGTTACGACGTTGGTCTGGTATTCGTTCGATACTGAAGATACTTATTGTGGATAAATAGTTTGAAACTGTGCCAACTTTGGATAATTCGAAAGCCATATTTGCAAAGCATAACAAAGTACATGTAATAAGGGACTTTAGCCAGTTATTTCCCCTTGTATACTCTTCAAAATAGGTAGGTCAAATTAGTTGGATTACTCGGATTTTATCCTTACTTTTCAATGTTAATTTGCCAAATTTAATCTTAAATAACTTTTTTGTATATCATTTAATTTGTTTGAAATTCAATCTAATTATTTTTAAGTTGAAGAACTATCTAAATTCCATCACTTCTGTTAATATCTTCATTAACAAGAAAGATATTAGATGAAATATTTTGTTACCCTTACATAGGAATTCAATGATAAAATCAGAGGATTCCAACTGTAAGGACCTACTTACCAACTGGATTGCTTCAGATTTTATCAGGGAAAGATAACTGACTAAAGTCCCTAATTACTTTAGAATTAAAAGCAGCTTGGTTAAAAAAAACACTTATTCATCTTTGATTGTCGGAAAAGTTTAAATGAATCTATCTATAACCCTCAATAGAGCGGTTGACAGTATTATCGAGAACGAGATAGATTAAAATGTTAGATTTGACAAACGTTTAGTAACTGACGCAAGTTATTGTAAAAAGGGCCCATATAAATTAAACCTGGCCATTTACGATTATCTCCCCTGCCTTTTGTCGTCGAATGTTCATAATGTGCGGCACAAAACATGAATTTATTGATAATACCACCTGTTTGAAAATGTATACAAATAAAGCAATTTAATACAAAAACAAAGCAACATTAAGACGTCTTAATGAGTAAACAATAACAATTTTATGACAATATAACACGAGAACAAACTACGTTGTATATGTACATGTATCATTGTTTCGAAGCGTATCAGTTATTCCCTGGTGTACCGCGGTATACGGTGCCGTTCAAAAGTTCTTGGACAAAAACAATTTTGGAAAAGATGTGCATGCATACCTAGCCGCCCGGCAAGCTTAGTTAGTAGCGCACAAGGTTACTGGTCGAGGGGTCGTAGGTTCGATTCATACTTTCGTGGAACTAGGTAATAAAATAGTTTTTAAGTCCATTCTTCCCCATACCATTGATTTTTAATCACGTTTGGCAGTTGTCAGTCAATAACGAAAATATGCACTTAGTAGTTGGTTAACAGCTAAATTCAGAGATTTAGCCTTTCAGTGAACAGTGTAGGTTAACTGACAGCCGTGACACAACACAACCACAAGTAAAATTACTAGAATTAAAGCATGTAACTTAAACTTATCAATACTGGTTTTAGAATACTAAAAGGGCCCATATTCACAAAAATAAATCTCAAGCTCAGACTCAAACTCAGTCTTGAACTTTGACTTTGACTTCTCTGAGCAAATTTTCAAAATGGTATTCATGAATGGTTTCAGACTCAGACTCGGATTAAAATTTACTTGATATAAGCGGCCTCTAACCATTATAAAAATGAAACAAAATGGCCGACATTTCCTTCGATATAATCAAAGATTTGGCAAATTTTATCACAAAAACCTATTGGAGACCCAAAAATACAGTAAATAATCGAAGTGCTATCTAAGGGGAGGTTATAATTATCACTTGAATGTACCGGACTTTAAACATACCCTTCTAGTTTCGTTTCTAAAAATAGAAAATAACGACATTGACAGAAAATTGAGAGAACTTTACATCATTTATCTCATGATTGTTTGGAGTATTTACTCAGAATTTTTGTGAATACCGTTTTTTGAACTTTTGAGTCAGAATCTGAGTCTAAAGTCTAAAACTACTCAGTTTTAGACTCAAAAAGCGATAGTGAATATGGGCCCAGGTTTCGTTTTTCTATGTAAATCATGAACCAATCCATTCTAAAACCGGATTTTGTCAAATAGTTTTTGGAGGGCACTGTATATTTCAAAAGCAAGGATAAATGAACGCTCGCACTGCTTTGTGTATCGTATTAGTAAACGTACACCATATTTATTGATATATTTAATTACATATTAATTACAATAACCATTAATAAATCACATATATTTATTTATTATCATATTTATGAGGGGGTGATTCAGAACTAACAATAGCAATATTCTTATAAAATGACCATGGCAAGTCAGGACAACCATTGTATGGTCAGAATTATTTGGTCTAAAACTATAGTAAAGCTCTGCAATAAAGACCGCCTTATTGTAAAATCATGCAAATTTAGTCACAAATGTTTAATTTGAATCGATAAATGTTTTGATATTAAGACCATTATGTTATTATCTTCATCGAATTGATTGCCCTATTGGTTAAGTTTATTCAGCAGTCAGTGGCGTATCCATTAACTCGGATGATTTAAATAACAACAGTTTTCAGTACTGATAATCGAGTATTTTAATGTACGCCCCACAGTCAGCTGAACAACATTTACAATAATAGTGGAATTTTATTGCAGATGAGTATACTTGCAATCCAAAGAGTATTAAAAATAGTTATTCCTTGTCTGAGATTTTCTGTTTTAACCAACCACTAGTATTGACGAAGCCCCTCTTAGTTATTTAACAACCCACATATTTCTCTAAAAACAAGACCATTTTGAATTGCCTAAAAGCCCTTTACAAACATGGCAATAGATCCTAATCGATCGATAGATTTATAGTGATATATTCTATTGTCATCGATAAGCGAAAGTTATCGCCAAAATCAGATAGTTTACATCAAAATGTATCGAAATAAAATATATTAAGATATTTATCGAAATTTGTATCGATACTTTTAATCGGAAGTGCCTAAAACCAAAATCTTAACTTAATAACTATAGTGAGATCATATTGTAACAGTCCGAACAGAACAGAACACAACCGACACAGAACCGAGCCGAACAGAACAGAACAGAAAAGTCCGAACAGAACAGAACAGAACATACACTTTATTTTCTCCTACAAAGATACAATGTACATGGTACATGAGAAATACTATATAAATAACACATGGCAGTGAGGGTGACAGTACAGATTATCAACCCTTGAAAATTAATATAAACCTCGGCTAGCGCCTCGGGTGATATTATTTTCCTCGGGTTGATAATCTGTACTGTCACCCTCACTGCCATGTGTTATTTGTTTTATTATACCGAACAAAACTGCATTGTTCGTTTTTTTCTAAACTGTCAAAGTTTGAATAATTTCACGGTGAATGATTACACACTATCTCAATATCACGGGTGTTAGACAAAGAGCACGAAGTCACCGTGAAATAATTCATGTTTTGACAGTTGAGAAAAAACGAACAATAACATGTAAATATTTATTGAACAACAAATAACATCACAGTAAAGAAAACTATCAGTAAAATAAAAAAAAAACTGAATCATATCACTAATATACCTTGCCGCGACCAGGATTCGAACCCGCGATCTCCGGATTCAAAGTCAGACATGCTAACCCCTACGCCACGGTCACGGCTATTTACGGCTGCTAATCGTTAATAAGTGGTCTCCCTTAGATAGCGGGTAATATTACCATGTGATCGAACAAAATATCACCCGCTCCGGTATAGGGCTTTAGCATAGGGAAATTCCAGTGAGGTATAATAAAAATGAATACAACATATAGTACAAACATTTAGAAATATCTTAAAGATATAATACACGTACTGCAAAGATGTGACAAAATGATAATTGTTCAATTTTATTTAATTGTCAAAAATATATACATTTACCTCGCAGATTTAAATCGATTATGAATGCAGAAGTACTGCATTGAATATTTAAATCAGTAGGGTTTATGTATGTGCCACTGACAGTTGAATAAAATTTAACATTACTTACAGGGGAATATCTGAGCTTAAATAAATAAGGATCGCCTTATATACAAAATGTTTAAATTTTGCTAGTGCTTGCACCTGCCTTTTGGTTGAACATGAACCGGGATATCAAGACCAGCTATTGATTGCATCGGAAAAGGGCGAGGGTTAAATCCCGTTGTGTTTCGGTGATATGCAACAGTACGAAGCCCATGAAGTGACATTTAGAAATATTTATAATATTTCCACACTTAGTTCGTTTTTACGAAACATTATTGCGTTTTTACCGATTAGCAAAATGTTTCGTTTTTACGAAAAAAATCGTGGGATAAAAATATTTCGACTTGTCACTTTTGAGCTCCTTACAATACTTACAAATGGCCAAAACATTTACACTAATTCATTTAATTGATTTATAAGGTTATACAACCATCACTTAATTTATTCTAATTGCACCAAATTACAAAAAAATATCAAGATGAATTACTACATAAACCACTTTGTCATTTAGATGAATCGCCTTTCGAATACGAAAGCTGATGAAGTATTTCAAAATGTCACTTTAGAAGCACCGTAATGCAGAAACGACATTGGCATATATTATTATATACATATGAATACGTTTTTAAAACTATTAATGTGCATATCATGGATGAATGTAATGTTTAATTTTATTCAACTTGCAGAGGCGCATACATTAACGCCGCCGATTAATTTTTTGATCGGTCTTAAGTACAGAGAAACCGTTGGGAACATTTAAATCAGTGAAGTTTATGTACAATGTATGCACCACTGACAGTTGAATAAGATTTAATAGTTAGAGACATAATACATGTAAAACAAAATACAAATATAGTGCATATAATGTCAAGAAATATTAAAGATTATATTATGTGTAAAGAGTATTTGTAAAGAGTCAAATATAACAAAGCAGCAACGAAATGAAATACCTTGGATATAAACGTACTGGCTAGGGAGTGAAGAGTAGAGAAGTAGAAATGGGAAGAGCAGGGGAGAGACACGCGAGGGAGGAGAACACACTGGGGGATATTTATGAAGAGAGGAAGAGGGGAGAAAAGGGTTGATAGGAGATAGAAGGGCTTGGATAGAGTTACATGCTGCTATACAAAGTAATAATTGAGTGAATCAATACTGCCAACATGTAAGCTTTTCTGACTCGAAACAGGGTTTTATAAAGATAAAGAGTTGTTTAAAGTCTGCTTCCATATACATGTTCAGCCGACTTAACATTTTGTACCATAACCCCCAAATCATTGAAATCACCTACAAACAGTCCTGTCAGGACCTATTTACACCTGAGCTAAACAACTGTATGCCAATTTCTTGCTGCATGAAATTTGCCCAATTTATATATTGGGGTTCAAACCCGGACCCCACGATCTCTTAGCGTGCATCCTACCACTCGGTCAATGCCTTTCCCGATGGCAGTTTCGTATATAATGGGGTCAGGGATATCGGTAGGAGAATATGATAGCATGTGCAAAGCGATAAAAGGCAGAGAATAGCATAAAATCATGAATTTGAGTTGGAAATGGGGGAAGGGGGAAAAGGGAACATTATGACATACCATTTTATACTGCGCTATAAATTATCACCACAGTATGAAATATCGACACGGTGTGATTTTCCATTTTTATTTTATTATACTTAAATAGAGGGCGAAACTAGTACAGTCATATAATCATAGTTTTTATATAGAATTGTGGGTTACTGAAGCAGAAAACTCAACGATTCGTGACAACTATATGGTCATTGGGCACCAAAAGTTTCTTTACACGTATCAAATGTTGATGTTTTGAAGTATACTTTGTTATACATTACATATAGTTAATAGTTTCACAACAAATATACAGTTTAACATGTACAGCCTTTCATGTTTTATGTATTATAATATAAAATAACACCAAACAAAATGTGTCTGCTATATTATTTCAATGAAAAATAAGAATAAGTATGAAAATATTACATGTGTAAAGAAACTTTTTTACCCCAGTGTATATTTATTTTAAATTGTATTTTTTGTAAAAACTCAATATTGTATTTCTGTACCATTACCCAGTTTATGTTAATATAAAATATAAATCAACCTTGCACAGATTGTATTTTATAAAAGTGTTCTACAAACATTTTATGTAACTTCTATGGATAACCCGACATTAACAACTTTAAATGTTAACATACATGTACTTGCTAAAATTCCCTGAAAATGTTTGTTTCATAACTATGACAATATACTTGTACTTGTATATATATAATAAGCACGCTTTGAATAAGTTTAAATTTCTTACCTATTTAATGTTACAAATAATATCCAAAATAAGTAACCACGTGTTTTTCTTCAATGTATGTAATGTTTATATTAACATTAAGTAAACGACTCAGATAATTAACACTGCACACCTATTAACAAAACTTAGTCAACTAATTAATGACGTTTACAGTCACACGCGTCCCAGGGGCTAGAATCATTTGTCAACGTATTCACAAACGTAGTGTAGTAAATTTTAGTACGCTTTGATACGCTCCATTGAGTCAAATATGTGAGCTACTTCCGTATGACTGCGTGCTCTGTGACCCGAACGATGTAAATATAATAGTCAATGAATATAACCACATTAAACATATGGTTAAGATAGTTAAATGGTTTCATGTAGTGTGACAACGATCGCTTGTCTCATACAGGTATTTTGTAGGCGTGGTTGTTATTGTAAATATTTTATTGTAAATGATTTATAGTCTAATACAGGAACTTGCTCTTTGGCATCAATGATCACTAGTCTCATACAGGTACTTGTGGGTGTGGCTACTATGACACTAGTCTCATACTGGTATTTAGTAGGCGTGGTTAAGATGATATATACAGGTACAGATTATACAGGTACTTGTGGGTGTGGCTACATTGATCACTTAGCTCATATAGGTACTTGAAGGTGTGGATACAATGATCACTAGTCTCATACAGGTACTTGTATTTGTGGCTACAATGATCACTAGTCTCATACAGGTATTTAGTAGGCGTGGTTAAGATGATCACTAGTCTCATACAGGTACTTTTGGGTGTGGCTACATTGATCACTAGTCTCATACAGGTACTTGTAGGTGTGGCTACAATGATCACTAGTCTCATACAGGTACTTGTATTTGTGACTACAATGATCACCAGTCTCATACAGGTACTTGTATGTGTGACTACAATGATCACTAGTCTCATACAGGTACTTGTATGTGTGACTACAATGATCACTAGTCTCATACAGGTACTTGTAGGTGTGGCTACAATGATCACTAGTCTCATACAGGTACTTGTAGGTGTGACTACAACGATCACTAGTCTCATACAGGTACTTGTAGGTGTGACTACAACGATCATTAGTCTCATACAGGTACTTGTAGGTGTGACAACAACGATCACTAGTCTCATACAGGTACTTGTATGTGTGACTACAATGATCACTAGTCTCATACAGGTACTTGTAGGTGTGACTACAACGATCATTAGTCTCATACAGGTACTTGTAGGTGTTGCTACAACGATCACTAGTCTCATACAGGTACTTGTAGGTGTGACTACAATGATCACTAGTCTTATACAGGTACTTGTAGGTGTTGCTACAATGATCACTAGTCTCATACAGGTACTTGTATATGTGACTACAATGATCACTGGTCTCATACAGGTACTTGTAGGTGTGACTACAATGATCACTAGTCTCATACAGGTACTTGTAGGTGTGACTACAATGATCACTGGTCTCATACAGGTACTTGTAGGTGTGACTACAATGATCACTAGTCTCACACAGGTACTTGTAGTTGTGGATACAATAATCACAATTAAGTCTCATACAGATACTTGTAGATGTGACTACAATGATCACTAGTCTCATACAGATACTTGTAGATGTGACTACAATGATCACTGGTCTCATACAGGTACTTGTAAATGTGACTACAATGATCACTAGTTTAATACAGGTACTTGTTGATGTGGCTACAATGATCACCAGTCTCATACAGGTACTTGTAGGCGTGGATATTGATAATAATCACTATCTGTTTATACATTGGTATAGATATATTTTATTTATAATATATACACACTATTCACCTTCAAAATTAACCTAATGAGTAAATTTTCAATACGTATTACATCTAGGAGGGGTTATCCAAAAATTTGTGGACTTTCTTTGTTGCGTAAAATAATTGAGATATTGATTTGAAATTCATACACTGCTTAGAAGAAATATTAACAAATAAATAAGAAAAAATCAAGTTAGTAGCTTGTTTTTTGCAATATTATAACATTTTGCTTCGACGCTGTTCCATGTTCCTTTCAAAATGTGATGATTTTATTCTAAAATGAATGCATATGAAATTTCATAGCAATACACATTGAAGTTAAAAATATATATTAAGAAAGTCCACGAATGGATAACCCCTCGTACATACAATGACCTGAATGTCTCAGGTCTAGTTGCATTTAATTAGCTTGACCCAGTAAGTTCACTGTAGTTCATTGATTTAATATATGTTTTATATGTAAATTACATTAATATAGAATTTCTTGCCTCAGGTCAAAGTGAGACGGCTATATTGTGAAGCTAGAATGCCTGGACAGAAAGCAGATGGGAAAACTGTCGTCTTGGAGCAATGTTAGGTTAACCGATAGGTTAAGGTTAAAAGACAAAAACAAGGGTCCTAAATTATTAATGAAATATATGATCTGCCAAAGTTTGTACCTATATATAAGATAAAGTGGACAGTTGCCTGAAGGATAGCTTGATATTTATGACTAATATTTGACCTGCAGAATGAACGTTATAATATCTCACAATATGACACTATACATCATATTGTGACAATTTTAGAAAGACTAGTGAACACTCGTACACTCAAACTTACGATGAAAATCATCGTAATCAATTCTGGAAATAATCGTAAAATAAATATTACTTCTAAACATTAATTCCAAATAGGCAAACAATACTCAGTTGTATTGTATTGTTAAAATTTTAGTAAACTGTCAGTGATGATTAGATTAACCTTGCTGGTTTAAATACTCGAGATATGTTAGATAATCCCTGTATATGAATTGTATCTATTTATTGATTGTGAGTACAGAGATACCGTAGTAAGTATTTAAATCAGCAGGGTTAGTGTAATCAACCCCCGACAGTTGAATAAAAGCTAACATTATATGCATTCTGAAATTATGACATTTCATCAAATCGAGTTTGTAATAAACCGGCTTCATTCAAAACTCCGTAAATTTCCGAAATCGCCCGAAGTGCGATCGAAAAAAAAGTTGAACTTCTGGACGTTTTATTTTATAGTCTGAGACAAACATGTTTCTGGACTTACGGCTATTTTATTGTATGGCTACTTATTGAAAAGGTTAACAAACTATGTTGTGTTTCCTAATAACACTATTTACAATGTTGTATATTTTTGAATATGGAATGAATCATTTAACATTGACTTGCTATAAAATAGTTTTTGTTACACATTAAAGCGCAGAGATAGCTTATTAGTTATATAACCTTTGCTAGAATTTTAAATTGAACATTCATTTTATAATCGCTTTTAATAAGACATGTATTGAATCACAGTTGGCAGAACATCTTAGCTATGAAATATAATCCTAAATTTAGTACATACAGCGCATAAACGAAATTCGCTATAGTTTCAATTGACCAATATCTTGTGTAATAAACTAGGAATTTTTAGTTGTGTTCATTCGATGTATGGACAAAATTTAAAAATCTAAGACCTCCCCTACGATTGAACAGTGTGGGGAATCACGTGACCAAAATGGTTCCTAACACGGCAAAAATGACGACCAGATCAACAAGTTCAGATGCAAAAGGCAAGGTAAATGACATTTATAAATACGTAACTGATTTTTATCAGACCTAGTGCAGTCTAAGCAGCGCAAAGTTTTCTTTCTAGATTGCATCGAGATTTTGAACGAGTCGAGAGATTTTTGGAAGAACTTCGAGGTAATCTAGAAAACAAGAACCGTTGTGGGGTTGGGAGAACTACCGCTAGAAAAAGAATTTTATGCTACATAGACTCTACTAGGTCTGATAAACAACCGGTTACAAATAAATGTCATATACCTTATCTTTTCATCTAAACTTGTCGTCATTTTTGTCGCGTTAGGAACCATATATGTCACGTGATTCCCTACTCTGGAATAACCGATCTGCAAATACGATGAACAAAAGAGATTACAAATGCATATAGATAATATAATGAATTTCATGTTACATGATACATTTCATAACATTTTTATTTCAAATATAATGGGGTTTAATGGAGGAGAAACGCGTGCGAATTTAATGACAGTAAATGTTAAACACAAAACCACTCAGACAAGCAAATTTACCCATTTATCAAACTCTACATATCAAGGTAGCGCCTCAACTGTCAGATGTTTTTGTTAGAAGGGGGACAACTCTGTGTTACTTTCGCGGGCACAAAACAGTTAGTATACATTTATTTCCCTTTTATAAGGTATGACAATACTTAAAATAAAATAAAAGAAGATACTGGCAACCAATATCTTCAGCTGTCGAACTACCGACTTTCGTTTTATGGAAATGGATACACATACGTCGAAAATTGGTATTTCGTGCAAAGGAATTCTTAGGGTTTCAACCCCTACATTTTTTTGAGGAAATGGAACGAACACAAAACTAATACGAGTAATTTCATATTTTTCACAAGTACTCAAACTTTAAAGATCTTTCTCCTTACTGATACTGAAAGGCCATGTAATGTACAAGCGAAATAATTTTAGTCATTCAAAAGGAATGCCAACTTGTTTCTTAAAGATTAATATTACGAGTTAAATTGCAATATTTTTAAACTCATTAACTCTTTCGATTTACGCATTTGACAATGCTTTATTATTTTCGCAAAACGTCGAATATCTTCGTTACCTTCCGTAATTAATCGATGATTTAATGTATGTCTGTTAGTGATGGTAATTATCGTAGTCGTCCGTAATTATTAGTAATAAAACATCGGGTGTTTCCGTATCCGCCCGTAAAGTTGTATTAGCGCAAAAAATACATTGTATTATCAAACATCGGGGGTTTTGGTATGAAATTGTAATGCTCGCATTCGTTTATAACTATAGGTACAATTTCTATAATCAAACATCGGGACCTCAACCATTCATTTAATGAAAATTCGTAGTTTTCGTGTATGTCTATATAATGCGTTATTTAAGAAGTAAAATTATTGTTCTGATCTGTTCTGCTCAGTTCTGCCTTGCTCATTTCCGCCCTGCTCAGTTCTGCCCTGCCCTGTTAAGTTCTGTCCCGTTCTGTTCTGGTCTATTCTATTTTATTCTATTTTATTGTGTTCTGTTCTAGGTGTGATCTGGTTTTTTTCTGTTCTGGTCTGGTCTGCACGGTTCTGTTCTGTTCAGTTCTATTCTATTCTTTTCTGTTCTGTTCCGTAGTGAATGGCCCTAAAATTTCCGTCTGAAAAACGTCCGTAATTTTGCTATCCGGAACAATCGGGTGATTCCGCATCCTTTGAAAAATACATATTCTATGGTTATCAGATTAACTTAATAATTGATAGCATAAAATAATACTTTAGATGCAGAAATAAAAGTATTAAAACAATCTTAATGTTAGCTGGCTTCATGATTATTCATGTAGAAGTGATATGCATGTATAGGAACTTAATGACTTTTTAGCTACGTAACTGTTTCAAAATTGATATGAAATATCAAACTGAATTTGTAATCAAGCGATTAAAATTCAAATCCACTAAGGTGTCCAGAATTTTAAATCAAATGAAAGTTTTAGATTGATGTAGTATTTTAATGGATTTTAATGATATACATGTACATACATGTGATGACAAATGTGTATTAAAGGTTGAACATTGATTTTAACCAAAGGTCTATGGATAGGAACAGTTGGTCAATGGTACAGGATTCGTGCTAAGTGTTTCTGTGTTTTGATCCAACTAGGAACGCTGACTTTTTGCTCGAGTAAAAAACTCACCTGAGTTTGATTATTCGTTCTTCTCTTTTGTATATAAGTACGGTGTGATACACCTGTAGCCTGTTCAATTACCCCGAACGTTTCAAAACGTTCTGTAACAATACATTCGGAACTCCTCGACCATTTGCTGCGAATAATCTCGGACATATTAGACGCTATTTTGAAACTACCGGTGTTGAAATAAACAAATATACAATCGTTTAGGCATTTAGTGATGTTTTTATTTTATTTTTTTGTATTTTTATTAGATTAGATTATTTGCATCGAATGGCCGAGGAGTTCCGAATGTATCGTTACGAGACGTTTTGGAACTTTTAAGGTAATTGAACAGGCTACTGCTTAAAATAAGTTAGATGTGTAAGGCCGGAGAACAAGATCGTAGAGTTGACAAAACATGGTAGAACTAAAATAAACATAGTAAATAAAGCAGCCTTTTTCACCGAATTCTAATGAGTTTAATTTAATCTCTTATTAATTTATAATACAGATTTACAACATAATTCGGATTGAAACAATAAATCGACAATTGTCAAAAGTAAAATTCATTTCAACAATGTTAATTAATTCCACATCAGGATATAAACACAAAATAATAATAAAAGTTCAGTATTCACCACGGTGGCAATACCACGAGACTATGACAACAAAAATCGTCGCCTCAATCTAACAATGTCCTATTTCCATTTTTGAAAAAATGAGATAAACATCCCATGCGATTAGTATGACCGTGTTCTATCTTTTAATGTTTTGACTCTATACATTGTTAATGTGCCTGCCAAGTCCCACGTCTATACAGATTAAAACAATGAGTATATGACTCATAGAAAGCAAAAAGTATAAAACTGGTGCTGGAAATGTGTTGCACTGCAAAAGGTAAAGAAATTTCTGCTTAGACTCGCCTAGGTATCATTGAGATCTGACAAGAATACAAGACTTACATCTCTTTAAAACTTAGAGTCGAGGGTGTATAACTGTCAATACAGACTTTTTATGGACTATGGTGGCATATTTCTGCCACCAGATAACCACATAACTTACTAGATAGTTATCTGGTTAACTAGTTACGTAACTAGTTAACCAGATAATTATCTAGTTAATTAAGTAGTTAACTAGTTACGTAACTAGTTATTTTTTACAATAAAGAAAAGATCATAACAGGAAAAAAAATGCAAGTTAGTGCTTACAACTGCCATTGTGTATTATTTTTACCAATTAAATGTTAAGTGATTAACTAGTTACGTAACTAGTTAACCTCTTAATTAACTAGTTATTTAAATGATTTAATAGTTACCGTAAATAGATAACCACTTAGCGATTATAGATTAGTGGTAAGTGTTTATCTAGTTACATTAACTAGAAAACCACTTAATTATCTAGTTAACTATCTGGTTAACTAGTTACGTAAGTAGTTAACCACTTACCACTTATACAAAATATAGCTAACTGGTTAGTGATTATCTAGTTACGTAACTAGTTAACCAGATAATTAACTAGTTTATTAAGTAGTTAACTAGTTACGTAACTAGTTAATCACTTAACATTAAATTGGTAAAATAATACACAATGGCAGTTGTAAGCACTAACTAGCATTTTTTTCCTGTTATGATATTTTCTTTATTGTAAAAATAACTAGTTACGTAACTAGTTAACTACTTAATTAACTAGATGATTATCTGGTTAACTAGTTACGTAACTAGTTAACCACTTAATTAACTAGTTAGGTTATGTGGTTATCTGGTGGCAGAAATATGCCACCATAATGGACATACTTACTTTTATTGCTACATTTATGCTCTTAAAGGGAGTTAGTTTCTTACAACAAGTGAAAGTTATCATCAAATAATTTTGCAAACACAAGCTTTGCAGTAAAACCAATCAGGGATTTTATATATCAGTGATTTGTAACGATAAGTAAATGTAATAGATTGTCATTAAATTTCACTGTCGTCGCTATTATTTCGGCCAATACGGAAAACAAGTATAACAAGTTTAAATAAAGATATTCACATGAAATTTTGTACCAGTACCATTCAAATTGACATAAATGTTAGGAAAAATGTGTTTCTATATAATTTTGAGGTAAATTACGCTGCCATTTTTAGCCCCAATTTACATCACATAAAGTCATATTTTCGGTCATAATTGCAACACATTTTTGTCAAAAACATTCACAAGTTGCATGGAAGACATGTACAAAAACATAATTCAATTTTTTAAACTCTGGAATAGTTTGTACAGCCTGCTTCAGCCAGTTATAGACAGTGACGACCAAGAAAATTAAATAAGCACTTCGTTACAAATCCCTCAGTTATATACAACCGCTGAACCAATCCATATAAAATGGTAAACGTACGGCAATGTAAAAAATTTGTCATATTTTTTAGGCATGTACCATACTTTTCAAAATCTGTTTTTTAATGTGAGTGGAATTAGAGATTGTGGGCGAAATTATGTATTGTGTACCTAAACAAAGCAGAAACAATCTAAACAACGCCATTTTAATTTAATATTTCTGCCAAAATCTTTAATATTCATTTTGAAACCATCACACGTGATTTTATTTCGTTTTTAATAAGCAATGAACGCTAGTTATTTCTTATTTACTTTAATTCATCTAATAAACAATTTTAAATTCTATCGAAATATTTTCTAAATAATGACGTTGCCAAGCAACAATTGCATGCGGATTTCTTTGGTTCTTTTCGTTGTTAGAATTTAATTGTGTACATTCGAAATTTTACTAGTAAATCTTTGCTTAGTCTACGAAAGCTTTTCCCAGAGAATGTATTTCCCTGGCGTGAAATAAACATGAAAAGCTTGTTAGAATCTCGTAATATTTAGAGGTTTTTTAAAAACGCTCAAACATAATTTCGCCTAACAATCTAAAGGATATTATTTGTGATTTGTCAAAAACTGTCATAAAATTATCTGTAATAAGAATCGGAGAGATTGTAATCTCGTAAAATCACGTGTGAGTTAATCTTATCGCGAGAGTTTGGTTTTACATGAAATACATTTAATCTTTTTTTGTCTATAGTCGAGCCTAGCTGAAAATCTTAGAGACATTAAAATCCCATGTCTGTGGTTTTTATAGGGAATGATTGTTTGGAACATTTTTAATGGTCTTTGAGATTTTGTCATTCTTTTATTGTAAGAGGGTTTAGCATATAATGTCAACGTCTCGAATGTAGATGTTCTACTCTTGGAGTCTGTATTTGAAAATCTGAAAATTCTATTATCACGCATATACTGAAATACTAAAATTTCTGACGAAGGCGAATGTCGGCGTTTTACACGAAACAGTTGTTTGGATGTGCCTTTGTGTGAGATTTGCCACTGGCTTTAGAAAGCGCTTCGATAGTTTTCAGGTCATCTCGCGCACCTTTCCACCGAAAAAGAAACGTTTCCCTAATGATGAAGACAAGATTCGAGGAAAGCTAGATTTGTGGACCGTGCACTTTAAATATCTTTTAAAATGTTGGTTAACAGAGAAACTAAAACTTTATCCATAATTATATGCCTCAGCTGGCTTAATTTGAAAGCTGACTAAAGAACCAAATGGATCTTTGTAGATAAATCAAAGCGCTGAAGGCACTGAATTTGTTTGGGTTTGAAAAGTGGAATTAGTTTCCGGCTCCAACAAAACATTTGTTTACAAAGAACAGATCAGTGATATTAGTTTGATAGGTAGACCAGCACTGTTCCAGTTCAAAACACTTTATACAATCGATTTATAAATACAACAGGTAAACCGGACAGGCGAACACACTACTGATTTTTTTCACACAAACACCACAAGTCAAAGGGGTCATTTTTAAAACAATCAATAACTGCCGTTTAAAAGTTATCATTCATGCACATTTATTCTACTGCATCTGAATGTAAAATAAATGAAGTCCACTATTCAGACACCATTCAAAGTCATTTACTACGATCTTTAAACTTTTCCTATAGAACAATTCTATTACATAAGATGATGTAACATCTCTACAGACAGCTGGCACAAAAGATGGGGCGTGACTGAATCGTTGATACCATTCTTTTAAATAAGATGACGTTATCATCCCTACTGAAACGCACAACATAGCAGCAAATATTCTTACGATTGATATACGAGATACGTATAGTTCGGATTCCTAGTGTATTAATGCGCTCGTCATAGCAGACGATCTTTTTGAATTGCTCTATACATATATACTGAGGGACTACTTCTGGATTCGGTAAATTTTCAAAGTGGGAAAGGGTGTGAAATACGGTAAATATATTTGTTCAGGACTGAAGTGCCGAACAAATAAAAACTAACATGTAATAGTAACACGATATAGTCAATGTCTGCACATGTCAGAACCATTCGGAACTCCTCGGCCATTCGCTACGAATAACCTCGGACATATTTAGGCGCCATTTTGAAACTATGTAAACAAATTCACGATCGTTTAGACGATGACTGAAGTTCCGTTTTTAATCCGTAAATTTAAAATTACACAGTTCAATGATACCGATGAACAATATTTGCTTCAATTTAAAACAAATAAAGATGTTTAGACAAAGATCTGTGTGTAAACTACAAGAACAATTTTGCGTAACCGTTACGTGCTTCGCCTCGCGTAGGTAGTAAAATCTCCAAAATCCAGCGAAGACCCCCCACGAATCCTTCCGAGATTATTCATTCATGAAAGGTCGAGGGTGTTCCGAATGATGTCAGAACATGGAATTTGAAATATATTAAAAATGTTTCTAAGAAATAATAGCTTACATGTTAAAATCTTTGTTTTTTTTCTTTGACGGACTGTCTCTTGTGTATCACACAATTACAACTAAAAACAGTGTTAACTAATGAAACGTCCATTAAGACCAAGCAAACATAATGCATGAACATGTCTAAGTAATAGGGCTGTCACAATATACCGGTATACCGGTATATTGCAATACGCAGCTGCGGCAATACGTACCGCGATACGATTTTAACGTACCGGTATTTGGCGATACTTTTTATTTTATTGGAAAATTCTTTCCTTCGCGAAATTAAAGTAGCGAAACGTTTCCATCGTTCACTAATTTAACCGTAAGTTACAAAAATTTTACGATTTGGGCGCATCACAGTCCTAAATGACCGTAAATACTTAAAGAGGCTAGATTCTATCAGTAGCTACATGTAAATTTTGCATTGTTTCTGTTAAATACAGCGGCGGCACAAGGAATCTAAAAACCCACAATATATCGTGGTACGTATCGCGATACGGTGCCAGCGTATTGCAGTATATCGCGATACGCTTATGGCGTATCGCGACAGCCCTACTAAGTAATATAGTGTGATTAATGTGATTGACCTTCTGATCCCTGATTCTGCAGGCCAATATCTAAATAGTTTGCTTTTATTTCCAGTCAGTACATTTAAACACATTGCTGGCTGTCATGCAATTTTCTATTTACACGGTAAAAGTAAAATAAGACGCCTGAATTGTTAAATTGTTATTCAACTGTCAATACGCTTATGTCGCTTATTTTAATACTCGCTACACTATTCCTGTACTCACGAGCGATATACATTATGTAACTAGATATACGTATTATGTTCAAATATCGAGTATTTAAATCAGCGATGGTAATGTATGCGCAACTGACAACTAAATGACAATAAAGCACTCCATTGCCTTAAGCTAGCTCCAATGGTGACTAAGTAGAGTATTCGCTTACGCTTACGACTCGGAAGGTCGTGGGTTTAATGCCAGTTCGGACCGTGGACTTTATCAAGTTACACTTTGAAGCTAGCTTGGCACTCTCAACTCTGGATTAGCGGCGGCATGTATAAAGTGGATAAAAAAGTTACTCAAAACTTGGGTTTTGTTTCAATAAAAAAAAACTTGAGCTTGACTCTCTGTCAAAAGTTCTAATTCGCACGCATGTACCTTCGCACTTACCCTTTATAACACGAACGCTCGTGAACGCCATCGTACACACAAACACACAAGCGCATGAAACAAATAATACAGTTTACTCTATACTTTCACGGTATAAAACGTTTAAACTCAGTGTTTCATAAATATATGATTTATAAAATAAGTTTTAAAATATTCATAGTTGTCAATGATTCCTTATAACGCAAAAAACTAAACTTTTAAATCAACCAAGCATTTCATGATAGTGAGAAAATCAGTGTATGATTATTTCATGACAATGTTAAGTGAACTGTAGTTAATGTATTAAACGCCCTGTCGGCTGGTAGGGGTATTGGTCAATTTATTGGGGAGAATGGAGTGGGAGTTGAAGAGACTATGATTTTGTGATATTTTAATATTTTAGCCAAACAAATAAAGGCATGGGTTTTAACGATGTCAACTGCTAATTGCATGTTAATATCCATGCAACTTTTGCTTTCTTCACTGCGCATCATGTACGTTGAGATATGGATGAACTTAATAAAACTGTTAAAGTTGAGTTATCCAATCGCCGTGTCGTGAATTTTTTAAGAATCACCCATAAAAGGGCATGCTTTGATGAAGATTAATGCCTTTCTCCAATAGCTGTCAATCATTGGATTGCTTTTCTTTATGAATAATTTTGAAATGGCCGAGTAATTTAATTGCTTTAGATACACAATTGCCGGCGCGCATGCATTTATAATTAGGATCATTTCCGTAATGAATTACGTTTCAACACTCGGGTCAAAACCGGGTCAACATGCCACCACTCTGAACACGACCAGGTCACAGAAAATGCCGGGTTTTTACGTTTGACATGCCACCTCATTTGCTCAAGCATTAGACCGTAGTAGGCTGTTACCGAGCTTGCAAACTTGGTCAGCTGCGCGCGCATATGCGCATTTGTTCCTATGCGCACTTCAGATTAGTACGGTAGTTGGAAATCGATTTTAAAGTGATAGTTATACGTTTGAAAAATCAAAGCATTTTTTATAATAATTTTATGGAAGTTTTACGTAGGTTTGCGTAGATTTATGAGTATAAGGTATCCACAAGTTTCATACAGTATTCATTATGATAAAATATTTGGACATGGTAACTAAACATACATTGTTTGACTTGTTTCTGTCAAGGATTGAACGCCACAGTTCATTGAACACACAGTTCATGAAGTATCAACCTGATGTTCCAGTCAACAGGCTTTTTCCAAGGACTTGATAATCAAAGCGGCAAAAATATTTTTATGATAGACATTTGTTTTAATTATTCATGACCATAGTTCGAACATCAGTGTTCATATATTGAAAATGTTAAATATGCATAACAAAATACGACTTTGCTAGGAAAATTTTCTGGAACAAGTTAAGAATCCATATATTTTATTGGCTGCATATATTTTCCATATTCAAGCTGTCGGGGTAATAACTCCCATATCAATACTAAATATTTACATTTGTTATAAGGTAAAGTACCTTTCTGTAAGATTTGAAACAATAGTGTCACTAGTGCATTGTACGTTAATGCTTTTGTACTCAGTTTATTTTGATCAAGTGATAGACAGAACGATCCATCAGAATAGAAAGGTCGTAACTACAAAAATGTGTTTTTGAGAAAACAAGAAAAAAAACTGTGTACAATTTAAAAATGAATATTTTCTGCTAAAACTTGCTATATGTATTTTCAAGAATTTGGTTCTTACTCTTTCAATTAAATATTCCATGAGTAACTTATCATGTATCAATTATTGTGTAAATGTACAAAATCTACTAAAAACTTAAAACTACCTTTTAAGACTGACGTTTTTGTACACGTTTTGTTTGGCTGAAAGGTCGTAACTGCATGTCTGAAAGGTCGTAACTGTCCCTTACGACCTTTTACCAACAATGTTATGCATTTGTTTTTCCATTAAAAAGTCGTATGTGATTTGAAATATTCAAATTATAAATGCAATAATATTATTATTGTAATGTTTATTATGTGTCATAATTAAAATGCTCGTTTTACTGACTTATTTTTAGTCAGTACAGCATCAAAAATATCTACATGAACATCAATAATTAGCAATTCACAGATACGACCTTCTTTTACGGACCAATTAGAGGATGTGTTACTTACGACCTTTTATTATTATATGTTATGGTTAACATATTGCATCGCAAATAAATTGAAGTAAATATTATCAGATGCGACTTTACCATACAGATTCCAAATATGTATTGGTCATATAAGGTCGTAAGTAGCACTTACGACCTTACTATTCTGAAGGGTCGAAATTTAATTTCTGAACATTCTTAGGAATCTAAACCTTGAGCGTGACCATGCGTTTGTTCTGATAGAACAGGTTATCCATTTTATCATTCCATTTTGGTTCAGTTTGAATCAAAACCGTACCCCATTTATTTGTAAAAATGGGCTTCAGAATGTATAAGCCCCCCCCCTTCAAAAAAACTGTTCATGCTTTCGGCAAGAAATTTTACTATAATTATAGCCCGGTCATGTAACATAGTATGAGTCATATGTTGAATGAAATAAAAAAGTAATTTTGGAATGTGAAAGACTGTGATCAGAGCTTATAAAACTTGAAAATGAGCTCCATGTTCAAAACTTAGTTTTATCCCCAAAGATTTCTTCAAAAAGTATCAATGACATAAAATTAATGCTAAATTTTCAGAAACAAACATGCGTAGATCCATTTCATAAATACGTCGCATTAGGTCTAATAATGTAATAAATGTTTTTTTCATCGCCATTCAATATTCTTGGAATGATTGCAAAATGTAATGAACGCAATCTGATTAAAACCCGATCTACAATTTTACCGCTCGCATACTCGCTAATGTACGACCGTGGTCTACTGGATATGTGTTTACGCAGATTGTAATGAACGCTGCATAAAATTCAATATTTTTGTATTTTGACGATTTTTCAAAAATATCTATGTAATACAATGTATATTTGACTTTTTCTCATTATGAAACGCTGAAAGCCGCTAGGCCATGCAGCTTAGCTGTTAGCACGCAAGTCTACTTATCGAGGGGACGTAGGGTCGATTCCTGGGCGGAACATTCTTTCGTAGAGATTGGTCATGAATCAAAAATTGGTCAGTCGCTGACAGAAGTATTTGCCTAGTAACTGGTTAATAGCTCAGCCCAAAAATTTTAGCCTGTCCAGAAATAGTTCTTTTACTGGGTTTAACGCCGTGTCAACACAATTTAGGTCATTTTACGACGTCCAGCGCACCTAACCTAGCTTTTCCGGACCTTTGTCTATAATCAGTACTCCTCTACCCTTTCCCAAGGCCGGTAACTTCTCATTATACCTTATTAATGGAAAATTAAAATTATTGTCAAATTTTCATGGAAGGATATGACCTCCCCGGGTGGGATTCGAACCCGTACCCCCTTCGGGACACGACCAAATCCCGGCGCGCTACCAACTGCGCTATCGATCCAGGTTCCCAGAAATAGTTAGTGTGTTGACTGACCGCCGTGATATGACCATCAATGTGTTGCAACGGCGTTAAAGCAAACAAAAAATAGAATGTTCTACTCTGAAAAAGTTAAAAACCTGTATAAAACAAGTTCATAACGTGTCGAAGTTTAAAACAATCGTTGATTTGATTTGTCATGGTTAATTGGCTATGGATGCTCGACTCTCCAAATGAGCTCCAATTTCAATGAAAAACCAATCAACCATGACCAAAGATCAATTATTTACCCTGTCGACATCTGGGTGACGTATGCCTCGTCATTCATAAAATTGAATTTTACTGATTTATTTTGAAACAATACTGAAGTTTTTTAATCGAAATAGATCTAATTATTACCAGAATTTCGTGGTTCAGTGACTTTTCATAATGAAGGCATATTAATGTTTAATGTGTTTTTTTTCAACGTGACGTGTTAAGGCCATTCTATGATGGAATATGACTTCAAGTAATTGTAAATGGTATAAAGACAAAGGTTCAATGATTCTTTAGTGTGGAAGTCAAATACACATGTAAATGATCAACATTTACATAGCAGTACACGTGACCTTTAACCCGCGCGCACTGTTTCCGCGCGAACAATTAGTTGAGTAGTACTCGGATGGAAAACATATCGGACACGAATATATCCCAAGAGTGATCACTATTAACATGGACAGAAACTTAGACTTACGATAATGGGATTTCTCACAAAACTTGTAAAAATCACAGAGCAAGCGAAAACCTTTTAAATCTCGACTGTAACACCGACTTCTCGTCCGAAATGTGTTTTCAAGGGGCTTTTCACTGGATGTCTTCGAATGAATAATTGATCGCAACTAAAAGAATGGATACAGACAAGAAGAAGTACAATTTGATTTTCGGTTGTTTAAATGTGTGGAACAAAGTGGAATCATTCCGATAGTGATTGCCTAAAAACATTTGTAATATTTACATCGCAGTTTTCCATCAAACGAATTGACAATATATATTCTAATTACAGGCCCACGTGCTTACGTACGTATGACGCATTTGTTTTGTTAAATAGATTTCATAAGTCTGGTCTCCTATTTATTCATAATATTAGTACTTAGTAGCACTACTTAATACAAAATAATGGTCACCGTCTAAAATGTTTTTTCGTTCTACCTTGGTTTTTATCGTGTAAAAATTCACATGTTGACGCCGGGCGTTTTCCCCCAGAAAATAACGCTGACGAGCGCAAAGAAGTTATGAAATGTTAATTATAGTTTATTCCGAGGAAAATGAAGTCTATATGCGCCAGCCCTGTTGATGTTTTAATCCCAATACTTAAGTCCAACACACAAATTTGTTTCTATTTTGTCATCTGTCACTCTGTATGTTTATTTTAACAGACGTTCGTTTGGCTCAGCCGATAACGCACAAGTCTACAGATCGAGGGTTTGTAAGTCAGATTCCCGGACGGGACACTCTTTCGTGGAATTTGGTCATTAAATTATTTCTATGGCCATTGTCCCATCTATCCCTGATTCTAATTCACAAAGGACAGTTGTCAATCATGGACAGAAGTAAGCGCCTTGTAATTGGTTAACACCTAACTCCCGAGATTTAGCCTTTCAAGGAACAGTGAGTAGATTGAATGACCTCTGTAATATGATCTATACAAAGTGTTGATACGGCATTAAATCAAGCCAAAAAAACTCCGAGCTCGATAGGGCTTTCCCAATGGAAACACGATAACATCCGAGTACAGTTACGATTGACGAAGAGCTTAAATACTTACTTCGCTTTTCCGTAACCTGAAAATAGATGTATCTTCATTGAAGAAATCAGTTCGAATTCCGATTTATTTGACCATATTTCCTGGATGTGCTTTGTTAAATTGTTATGCCAAACAGAAATTCCTGATTTGTTTGCAAAACATATGTAGCATTTGCTTTTTTGTATATTCCTGTCCGAGTTTTCATATGTAACAGAGAAACTGTGTCAAAATAAAGTGATATATTTTGTAACTTCATTTTGTCTCTACTGTTACTTTGACACTTAAAAGTTTAGTGTATTATTAAAAGCATTATGTCACTCCTCATTTCTGTAAGTTTGACAAAAGTGATTTTCGCGCCATTATACAAAGTAAACCTGAATATTTCATAAAAGTATCAAAATTTGAGACATTTAGGTTTTTCATGCTAAGTTGAATCAAGTTTGATTAAATCTTAGTGCATATAGAAAACTATCAACAAAGTGTCTCGTCGTTCTTCGGGAATCTCCGTAAAACCGTTTCATCGATATTTTATTCTTTAACAACATTGGTACGGAAATTCTCGAACGTTGACGTAAATAAACGAACCCGTATAAAGTGAAAACATTCATAAAAGATTCAACGACGAGAAAGTGGTTTAAAAATTTTGGAAACAGTAAACGATTTGGGATTTACTGCAACTTTCGTGGAAATCTTTTCAAATTTCAGATAATGCGTTCGACGTGTGCGTATGTCATTTTACCCCTTCATTTTTTGCAACAATTGCAATATATCGAAGCATCTAAAAGTATTTGTCCCGCGTTGAGATTATTAATTATTCAAAATTCTAAGTAAAATATACTTTACACAAAACATTTAAAGTACCTGCACTTATGACAAATTGACAAATATTACATGAGACATGGGTAAAAAAATCCCGGATTGTCACTTTATACCGTACTGATTTAGGGTGACGAAATACTGGTTTTTATACACGCCTTGAATCGACGCCATGTTGGATTGTCCTGAAATCGTAAGAATGCTTGATCAAATTTCCATAAATGTGTTGCAAAACTATTACTAAAATGACAGACAGCTTCTAGAATGCGTGGATGTCCTAGCTGAGTACAATCAGAAAGTGTCGCTTGTCAATTGTGCTCCATTTTAAAAGCTTTAAGGCATAAAACTAATTAAATATGTACTCCCGTAAGTGACGCCGTGATATTTTCAGGAATTATTAGGCCATAGTTTTAAAATCTTTGATTTCTGTTTCAAGTACTTACTTAGCGCTTCAATAGCGGTCGGTTGATTTTTTTCAGGAAAATATTAGACCTTGCTTATAATAAAAAATTGATGTCGGTTTTTAGGATGTGTGTTGTACGTTAATGTCGGTCGGGAGAAAAAGTGTTTCTTTTTTAAAAGACCAATGCATTTTTACCATGATTATTTATCCCATTAGCGAACTTGTAGGCTTCGCTAGAATTGGTTATATTGAAAATCTTTCTCTAAATAAATAGTTTGTTTCCATTTACGAGGATTTTTGACTGTACCAAAGAATTGTAATCAATGTTTGAAAATTATAAACATTTAAATATCCGCATGGGATTGCCGAACGTTGTCACACAATACAAGTAGGATAATTTTACAAATTTACGTATAAGGGTATGGTAATCACGTGATTTTCAGAAAGTAAACAAACACGTGTATTAAGTCGTAATCTTGCTCTCGCTAAAATACTTCAAAATGTAAATGTAATGTCTAAAAAAAATTACTAATACTTTTCTCAGTCCAAAAATCTGTCCACAAGCCCATGTATTGCAATTAATTATTCTGAATCCTTTGCACAAAAAAACTATTTTGCAAATGGCCCAGTTTGTCTCTTCACTCATTTTTGTGCGCAGGATTGAGAGTTAACGATCAAAATTTACGGAACCGATTGGGTACTTTTGAGAAGAGAAAATAAGTACAAGCATTTTCCACGCTATAATATGACATTCAATTATTTATCTAGAAAGTGGAACCAGCGCAAGACTATGGGCACGTTCCACAAGGCGAGCGTACAAAGCGATTTCCTAAGGAACGGTCTGCTACGATCAAGCAGATTGAATCGCTAGCTAGCAATACGCATTCTCGTACCAAGAGTCTAGTAGGATTCTCGATACTAGCTTTTTTATATTAGATCGAGAATCTTGATAGGAGAATGGAAATATGTAGCAAGTTTTTTTTGCTAGCCGTATCAGTCGGAACTCTTCTATTTTTTCAAAATGGCTGCCCCTGGAAACGTGTTACTGATAAATATTTATTTAATGGGTATATTTCGTCAAAGTGGTAAAATAGAATAATCATGGTGACAATCGATATGAAAGTTTTTCATTTGTTAAATTTTTTGTCAGAAAAAGTCGCCATCTTGAATTTGCTAGCTTGAAGCAAAACGTTCCGTAGACCTCTTATGCTACAAAAAGCGCTTTCAAAAAGCGCTTGATAGCGATTGCCTCGCGGAACGTGCCCTATATGTGTTTTCTATTTTAGTTGTTGTAGATCACGTGACAATAGACTCTGATATCTCGGCACAAATTCACATTTTGAGCAAAACGAAAAAACCTTTCTATTCAATTTTATAATCATATGTTTGTTGGATTTAATCAACAATCAAATTTTACAATAAATATTCAAAGTCTTAATTGCGCGAAATAAAACTATAAAAAATGCGCAAATCCGTGAAAATATAAATCATATCAAATTAAAGTCAATCAAACATAAAAGCGTCATTCAAAATTGTCAAAAACGTTGCAAATCTAACGAGCGTGAAACAAAACATTTAATTTGTAAGCACATGCAGTTGTTTTAAAATAAATGAAATAGTAAATGACGTATGTATACACGTTTTAAATGTCTGTAAATACATACTGTCATTACAAAGGATAATTATATCTAAGCATATTCTAAGGGATTCAAATTCTGATGCTTTCGATATGTCTTTTGTTGCATTTTCATGTCCGTGTATGAACATTTGCAGAATTTATACATGTGCACAAAAACTTTTCATATAAACTTTGTTTTCAACTTTTTTGTGTGAATACATTCTGTTCCATTCTAGTGAAAAAATGACATGTGACCCATGGACCCAGCTAGAATTTCAAGCCATTAGCCTCATTCTAGTTCATATACATGTACTATGTACTTTGACCCCTTTGCGCGCATGTTATCCGAAATGTTTTATCCGAATTCCCTTCAACTTTGTCTCTAAGAACATAACCCGGATTCTTTATGTTTTCGGATGTCCAGTTTTCGTTGAAAGGCTCGTCCACATTTATCACAACTGAATGGTGTGTATCCAGAGTGTTTTCGGCTGTGGGTGATAAGGTTTGACGATTGACTGAATCGTTTGTCACAAACTGTACATCGATGAGGTTTCTCCCCTGAAAGTAAAATAAAAAATAATTTTCAATAATGATAAATGAATAATAACCGCTCCTACCATGGAAGATGGTATTCGAAACTACTCGGTGGTTTTCTACGTAAATATTTACGCTTCGTAAATGATAGCCGAGGTGTTCCGAATGGCCCGTGGTCATCAAACTCATTCCATTATACCCAAGGTTTTTAGGCTGGCGGTATATTATTCGAAGGACCGAGAAGCGTAGATGCCTTCAGACACTCCAAAGCAACTGGCCCGAAGTAAATTGGACAGCGTATGAATATATACTATCTAGGATAAAAACAATTTCATTCTATTAGGGCTTGTCCTCAGACAACCAAAACATTGCCATAATTTTATTTTTTTTCTAACACATACCCAAAGTTAAAACTGTATACATGTACATTTTTGTAAACATTGAAATTTGAATAAAATGGGTTTTTTTGGCTTTTTAATTGTTTACAATGGTATGTGGTTTTATACATAATGAATTTCCTTACTGAGATTTTTAATAATATTTAATGCAGTACTTTTTCCAAGTCTTAAAAGAACGGAACTATTTTTCTCCGCCGCGTAGACCATCCTTAAATGGCCCAACAACTTCATACGCACAACTATTTTGTAGTAACATTCAATCTATGTCACAGACAAATCTAGCATTTACAAAGTCAAGGATTTCCAATTTGTTGCTTACATTGATCACGTGACTCTCAATCGTTCTCTTTCATTGACAACATATGACGCAATAAATCAAAGATGACGTCGTTATTTAATAATAGTTAACAAACAGTGTAAACTTTAAGCACCGATTATACTTTAATCCTTTTGATATAAAGAATAAAAACGAATCATTCATTATTTTCTAAGACCATTTAATAAAACAGGTTTTAAAATTAATGGTGCGAACATTTTTCTAATGTACATTATTATTATAAGTCCCCATAAACCGGAAAAGGAAGGGAGTTAAAACGATTACAGAGCGCATTGAAAAAGTATCGGGTAATTTGCAGCAGTCGTCATAATTGTTGCCATTGAAATGTACACGCACTAGACATGTGCTAAGGTGCAATTACTGCAACACCATGTCACAGTGCCTCTGAGCATCAGTTAACACGATCTCTATATTCATTAGATGTTTTAACCTAGTCCCTCATTTCAAAACGGCGTATCTTTTGTTCAAAAGCGCTAGGTTCGATTTTCACTAGAGCCTCTTTTCCCCTTCTTTTAAATTCCAAAAATACTTGCTCAGTCTCGAAATTTTCAAAGAAAACACGCTTTTACATGTAAATACCGATTTACCGATCTTTTTAATCTATAATAAAGGGCTGATTATTTACCGAAATGACCAAAAGCGCAGAAGTTTTTACCTGTATGTATGTAGGTGTGCTTCTTCATATCCGACTTCTGGTGAAACCGTTTACCACAATAAGCACATGGGTAGGGTCTTGTATCACTATGAATCAACAGGTGCGTGTTCAGGGTAGATGAACGCTTGAAAGTCTTCCCACACTCTCTGCATCTAAACGCTTTACCGGAAGCGTCACAGTTCGCGCCATACATTTGAGAAATGGACGCGGCAGGGACACAAATATTTTTCAATGAATGTCCGCCTTGTGTTTCATCGAAGTCCCTCGCAAAATCTTTGAAACTTGTTCGTTTAAATGGATTTGAGTCGCTGTTATTTGAGGAAGTGCTCGACGAGTACATCTCTAGAGTCGGTGAAGATTTCAAGCTTGGAGGTGAAATTGACACACTGTCAAGGTAGTGATCGTTTCCAAACAGTGGGAAACTACAGTTCCAACCATTCGGTGAAACTCCGCCCCCAATAGGTTGGTACATGTCGTATTTTAGAATATTGTTGTTGCTTTCAGTGACGTAGTCTATATTATTCACTTTCTGTAGGTGATTTTCAGTTTCTATATCATGAACTTCTGCCTCGAACTCTTTCCTCGCAGTTAAACAATCTGAAAAAAAGAAATATGTTGTTGGTTTTAGGTTAGATCAAAATTTGCATTAAAATTTCGTGCGCCCGTAAGATGTAAAGTAGTAACTCTAACCTTGAATATCTAAGAAATGCGAGTAGTCAAAATGTTTGTCTTAAATTTTACAATATGTATCAAAATTTCCAATTTATTGTGACGTAATTTTATCAGATTTTCTGATGCGCTTTTTTACCAGTGAATAATTTTGGTAACCCTTTAACAAGGTCAATCGTCACATTAACTCACTAAAAATTACTTATTTTATCTGGTAGCTTTTGATACTTTAACACTTTTCACCAATAAAACTTAATAAATCGGGCCAGTAAAGGAGAAATTTTAAGGCGATAACTGCAAGACATTATTATCTTTCATCTAAACGAAACAGATCGCCGCTATTGTCGAAATTTCATTGGAAGTAAGGATCTGCCGTCGTCGCGAATTTTGATTTTAAGTAGAAATCATCGTAAGCCAAAAGCAGGAAGAATTCATAGAGTGTTCAGTACTTTCCCTATCAGTTCAATATAGGCTTTTAATAAATCAAGCAGAATATCGTATGCCTTTATGATATAATTATTGTAATTAATATGCTAACGTTCTGCGATAATTTTTACGCAATAGGCGTACGATGATTTTTATCGTAAGATTTTTCGCGTAAAGATTAACAGATTGTTAATATGCATTAAATTTATGAAAGTATTGCAGCAATGCGTCACACTTGATGGACCAAAATGATTAGCATTTTGATTGATGCTTAAAATGCTTCAGATATGCGTCTAGCAGAAAACGATTTAAATTTAATAATTTAGTGCCCATCATGTTAATTTGAAACAGTTAAGTCTAGAAATGAGTGTGATTATCCTTCTGATGCTCATTATCTGGGAATAAGTTTATAAATTTATAAAATATAACTGTAATAGCATGAATTTATAATGAATTTAAGGTTGTTTAAACATAACTTATGGCAATTTGGCGGTGTCGATAGAATAGGAAGTTGTGATACTGTATAGACCCCTTCATTTTAGATCATTGCGGATGCAAGCAGTCAATGTTGCACTACAGTCTATACTACCATAGGAATAAATATTATTTTCTTAGTGTTAGAATCTATGGTGGCATATTTCTGCCATCAGATAACCATATAACTAACTAGTAAATTAAGTAGTTAACTAGTTACGTAACTAGTTAACCACTTAAAATTAAATTAGTATTTAATACACAATGGCAGTTATAAGCACTAACTTGCATTTTTTCCTGTTATGATCTTTTCTTTATTGTAAACAATATCTAGTTACGTAACTAGTTAACCACTTAATTAAGTAGTTAGTTATGTGGTTATCTAATGGTAGATATATTCCACCATAAGAATCCTCTCTCTCGATAGATATTATATTTTACTTTGCTTTGTTTGTTTCGTTTTTGTTGGATTAAACGCCGTAGCAACACATTGTGTAGGTCATATAACGGCGGTCGGTCAACCTACTCACTGTTCCTGGAAAAGCTTAATCTCTGGATTTAGATGTTAACCAACTACTTAGCACATACTCTCGTCAGTGACTGACAACTGCCCTACATAATTAAGAATCATTGGTAGGAGGGAGAATGGCCGTGGAAATAATTCCATGATCATGCCCCGCCCGGGAATCGAACCCACGACCCCTCGATCAGTAGACTTGTGTGCTGCCAACTGTGCAAGCCGGTCGGCTTATTTTATCTTTTACGTTAAACCCTAAGGGAACAATCTTGATCCGTACTTGTGAATTATGAAACATGTTTAAAAATATTGTTTTAAAACATAAATTTTGATGTCACACTTTTTAGTAGTGATTAATCATTTGTCTTTGAGTGTTTAATGATCGGAGCCATGACGTGCATTCTTAGGCTAATATAACCAGCCATGCGGAACATGATTTTCATGAAAAGGCATTCTACATGTGAATAATACATGTTATGGGTCTTTTGTTTGAAATTCAGGTACGTTGCTTTTATATGGTTTAGGTGATATCGAATGTTAATGTTTCCAAAATTAAGGTTAATAAGCACCTTATGTTATTAATAATTAATAATATTAGTGTGACATAGTCGAGTAGTTACGATGTTGGAATGGTTATGTTTAGATGGAAGGCTTCGTGTTGTTTCTGTCCTATTCAAGCTAGAGCTGTCATCGATTCCAACGATACCGCTGTATCGTCGATATTCATTTTCCGATCAATGCATTTTGAAATATCGATGATAAAAGCTCCAATAACTTAGCACAACATTCGACGTTCGATATTCGATATTCAATATCGAATATCGAACCAGTTCGACGTTCGACATTTGCGTAATGTGCCAATATCGAACAGAAGTTGAATATCGAACCAGCTCGACGTTCGACATTCATTAATAATAGTCCGAATGTAGTTCTGAGGTTGAATATCGAACCAGCTCGACGTTCGACATTCATTAATAATACTAATGCGAATGTAGTTCTGAGGTTGAATATCGAACCAGTTCGACGTTCGACATTCATTAATAATAGTCCGAATGTAGTTTTGAGGTTGAATATCGAACCAGTTCGACGTTCGACATTCATTAATAATAGTCCGAATGTAGTTCTAAGGTTGAATATCGAACCAGTTCGACGTTCGACATTCATTAATGATAATGATGCGAATGTAGTTCTGAGATTGAATATCGAACCAGCTCGACGTTCGACATTCATAAAAGATAGTCCGAATGTAGTTCTGAGGTTGAATATCGAACCAGTTCGACGTTCGACATTCATTACTAATAGTCCGAATGTAGTTCTGAGGTTGAATATCGAACCAGCTCGACGTTCGACATTCATTAATAAAAGTCTGAATGTAGTTCTGAAGTTGAATATCGAACCAGCTCGACGTTCGACATTCATTAATAATAGTTTGAATGTAGTTCTGAGGTTGAATATCGAACCAGCTCGACCTTCGACATTCATTAATAATACTAATGCGAATGTAGTTCTGAGGTTGAATATCGAACCAGTTCGACGTTCGACATTCATTAATAATAGTCCGAATGTAGTTTTGAGGTTGAATATCGAACCAGTTCGACGTTCGACATTCATTAATAATAGTCCGAATGTAGTTCTAAGGTTGAATATCGAACCAGTTCGACGTTCGACATTCATTAATAATAGTCCGAATGTAGTTCTAAGGTTGAATATCGAACCAGTTCGACGTTTGACATTCATTAATGATAATGATGCGAATGTAGTTCGAGATTGAATATCGAACCAGCTCGACGTTCGACATTCATAAAAGATAGTCCGAATGTAGTTCTGAGGTTGAATATCGAACCAGTTCGACGTTCGACATTCATTAATAAAAGTCCGAATGTAGTTCTGAGGTTGAATATCGAACCAGCTCGACGTTCGACATTCATTAATAAAGGTCTGAATGTAGTTCTGAAGTTGAATATCGAACCAGCTCGACGTTCGACATTCATTAATAATAGTCCGAATGTAGTTCTGAGGTTGAATATCGAACCAGTTCGACGTTCGACATTCATTAATAATAGTCCGAATGTAGTTTTGAGGTTGAATATCGAACCAGCTCGACGTTCGACATTCATTAATAATAGTCCGAATGTAATTCTAAGGTTGAATATCGAACCAGTTCGACGTTCGACATTCATTAATGATTTTGATGCGAATGTAGTTCTGAGATTGAATATCGAACCAGCTCGACGTTCGACATTCATTAATAATAGTCCGAATGTAGTTCTGAGGTTGAATATCGAACCAGCTCAACGTTCGACATTCATTAATAATAGTCCGAATGTAGTTCTGTGGTTGAATATCGAACCAGTCTGACGTTCGGACGACTTGTTTCAGCGGGGATACCTCGATTGGGCCCTTGGCCGCGCTTGAATCAGTGGAGCACGGCCTGTTTCTGCGGGGAAAACCTCGGCTTGGCCCTGGGCGGCGCTGGAATCAGCGGCATGCGGCTTGGATCAGCGGGGGAACCTAAGCTGGGCACTCGGACGGGGCTTCAGCTGGCTCTGTGGGCTCTGTGGGCCTTCTACCGGGGTCTACGCGGCCTGCCGCTAATACCTGCCTGGTTGGCTTGATTTTAGCGGAGGCAAGCAAGGGACACCGGGGTTTACCTCGGCTGCAAGCCAGGCGCGCTTGTATCAGCGGCGGATGGCTTGATTCGGCGGGGAAACATCGGCTGGGCCCTTGGTCGCACTTGAATCAGCGGAGCACGGCTTAAGCGGGGAAAGCCCGGCTAGACCTTCGGCCGCGCTTGAATCAGCGACGGACGGCTTGTTTCAGCGGGGAAACCTCGGCTGGATCCTTGGCCGCGCTTGAATCAGCGGAGCACGGCCTGTTTCAGCGGGGGAACCTCGGCTGGGCCCTGGGCGGCGGTGGAATCAGCGGCAGGCGGCTTGGATCAGCGGGGAATCTCGGCTGGGCTCTGCTCGACGTTGATGCGAATGTAGTTCTAAAGTTGAATATCGAACCAGCTCGACGTTCGACATTCATTAATAATAGTCCGAATGTAGTTCTGAGGTTGAATATCGAACCAGCTCGACGTTCGACATTCATTAATAATACTAATGCGAATGTAGTTCTGAGGTTGAATATCGAACCAGTTCGACGTTCGACATTCATTAATAATAGTCCGAATGTAGTTTTGAGGTTGAATATCGAACCAGTTCGACGTTCGACATTCATTAATAATAGTCCGAATGTAGTTCTAAGGTTGAATATCAAACCAGTTCGACGTTCGACATTCATTAATGATAATGATGCGAATGTAGTTCTGAGATTGAATATCGAACCAGCTCGACGTTCGACATTCATAAAAGATAGTCCGAATGTAGTTCTGAGTTAAATATCGAACCAGTTCGACGTTCGACATTCATTAATAATAGTCCGAATGTAGTTCTGAGGTTGAATATCGAACCAGCTCGACGTTCGACATTCATTAATAAAAGTCTGAATGTAGTTCTGAAGTTGAATATCGAACCAGCTCGACGTTCGACATTCATTAATAATAATCCGAATGTAGTTCTGATGTTGAATATCGAACCAGCTCGACGTTCGACATTCACTAATAATACTACTGCGAATGTAGTTCTGAGGTTGAATATCGAACCAGCTCGACGTTCGACATTCATTAATAAAAGTCCGAATGTAGTTTTGAGTTTGAATATCGAACTAGCCCGACGTTCGACATTCATTAATAATAGTCCGAATGTAGTTCTAAGGTTGAATATCGAACCAGTTCGACGTTCGACATTCATTAATGATAATGATGCGAATGTAGTTCTGAGATTGATTATCGAACCAGCTCGACGTTCGACATTCATTAATAATAGTCCGAATGTAGCTCTGAGGTTGAATATCGAACCAGCTCGACGTTCGACATTCATTAATAATAGTCCGAATGTAGCTCTGAGGTTGAATATCGAACCAGCTCGACGTTCGACATTCATTAATAATAGTCCGAATGTAGTTCTGATGTTGAATATCTAACCAGCTCTAAGTTCGACATTCTTTAGCAATAATGTTGCGAATGTAGTTCTAAAATTGAATATCGAACCAGTTCGACGTTCGACATTCATTAAAAATTGTCTGAATGTAGTTCTCTGGTTGAATATCGAACCAGTCCGACGTTCGGACGACTTGTTTCAGCAGGGATACCTCGATTGGGCCCTTGGCCGCGCTTGAATCAGTGGAGCACGGCCTGTTTCTGCGGGGAAAACCTCGGCTTGGCCCTGGGCGGCGCTCGAATCAGCGGCATGCGGCTTGGATCAGCGGGGGAACCTCGGCTGGGCACTCGGACGGGGCTTCAGCTGGCTTTGTGGGCCTTCTACCGGGGTCTACGCGGCCTGCCGCTAATACCTGCCTGGTTGGCTTGATTTTAGCGGAGGCAAGCAAGGGACACCGGGGTTTACCTCGGCTGCAAGCCAGGCGCGCTTGTATCAGCGGCGGACGGCTTGATTCGGCGGGGAAACATCGGCTGGGCCCTTTGTCGCACTTGAATCAGCGGAGCACGGCTTGTTTCAGCGGGGAATGCCCGGCTAGACCTTCGGCCGCGCTTGAATCAGCGGCGGACGGCTTGTTTCAGCGGGGAAACCTCTGCTGGACCTTTGGCCGCGCTTGAATCAGCGGAGCACGGCCTGTTTCAGCGGGGGAACCTCGGCTGGGCCCTGGGCGGCGCTGGAATCAGCGGCAGGCGGCTTGGATCAGCGGGGAATCTCGGCTGGGCTCTGCTCGACGTTGATGCAAATGTAGTTCTGAAGTTGAATATCGAACCAGCTCGACGTTCGACATTCATTAATAATAGTCCGAATGTAGTTCTGAGGTTGAATATCGAACCAGCTCGACATGTGACATTCATTTATAATAGTCCGAATGTAGTTCTGAGGTTGAATATCGAACCAGCTCGACGTTCGACATTCATTCATTATAGTCCGAATGTAGTTCTGAAGTTGAATATCGAACCAGCTCGACGTTCGACATTCATTAATAATAGTCCGAATCTAGTCTTGAGGTTGAATATCGAACCAGCTCGACGTTCGACATTCATTAATAATAGTCCGAATGTAGTTCTGAAGTTGAATATCGAACCAGCTCGACGTTCGACATTCATTAATAATAATCCGATTGTAGTTCTGAGATTGAATATCGAACCAGCTCGACGTTCGACATTCATTAATAATAGTCCGAATTTAGTTCTGAAGTTGAATATCGAACCAGCTCGACGTTCGACATTCATTAATAATAGTCCGAATGTAGTTCTGAAGTTGAATATCGAACCAGCTCGACGTTTGACATTCATTAATAATAATAATGAGAATGTAGTTCTGGGGTTGAATATCGAACCAGTTCGACGTTCGACATTCATTCATGATAGTCCGAATGTAGTTCTAAGGTTCAATATCGAACCAGCTCGATATTTGACATTCGTTAATAATATTAGACGTATGTATTTTTTTCAATATTTAGCACATTGGTTGTTGACTTAATTTCTTTGGATCGAAGTACTTTTATTCATGCAATATTTGTTTTTAATATTTTTGTTGACACAATATTAAGACATCTAGCTAACAAATTATATAGTCAATCACATGAATAGACTATATCCGGAATTCAAATTTTTGGGGTTTTATTGTCCGTTTTTTCTCAACTGTCATAGCTTGAATAATTTCACGGTGACTGAATGCATTGTTTTTGTACTGGCGGCCTAATTGTTATTAAAAATATCTCGACTAAAACATATCATACGGCATAAACAGCTTAACTTGATCATAATACACGCTTTCGGAAACTCATGGATGTTTTACAACAATGATTTTAATAAACGCATTCACCGTGAAATTATTCATGTTCTGACAGTTGAGAAAAAACGAACAATACTTGTGGTATAAACAAATTTTTGTGTTAGTTGCGTGTTTGTTTTGTTGGATTAAACGCCGCAGCAACACATTGTATAGGTCATATCATGGCAGTCAGTCAACCTACTCACCGTTCCTGGAAAGCCTAAATCTCTGGATTTAGCTGTTAACCAGTTACTAGGCGCTACTTCCGTCAGTGACTGACAACTGCCGTACATGATTTTGAATCAGTGGTAGAAGGGAGAATGACAATAGAAATTATTTCATGACCAAGCTTCACGACAGTATGCCCCGCCCATGAATCGAACTCACGACACCTCGATCAGAAGACTTGTTCGCTACCGACTGAGCTAGCCGGGCGGGCGAACTAACTTTTATCGTTACAATGAAAGTATGTACAGAGAACAATTGGATTTATTCCGATTTTGTACCGCCTGTGCACGAAACCAATAATTTGGAGTTCCGAAAAAGCCTATTTATATGAAGCGTCGCTGTGCTGCACGAGAGCGATCATCAATCGTGCATCAATGGTGTAAATAAAAGAACAATGAATAATTAACTGCACTTTTTTAGTCGCCGAAACGGGTTGCGACCAACAGAGGAGGTATATTCGGTGTCCCGTGCTTAACCCCGCTTAAATCAAGTGAGCCAGGCCGATATCAGCGACAATCCGCGTAGACCACAGTAACGGACCCGCAAAGCCCGATGAAGCCCCGGCCGAGTACCCAGCCGATGTTCCCCCGTTGATCCAAGCCGCCTGCCGCTGGTTCAAGCGCGGCCAAGGGCCCAGCCGAGGTTTACCCGCTGAAAGAGGCCGTGCTCCGCTGATTCAAGCGCGGCCAAGGGCCCAGCCGATGTTTCCCCGCTTAAACAAGCCGTCTGATGCTGATTCAAGCGCCCCTGGCTTGCAGCCGAGGTAAACCCTGGTGTCCCGTCCTTGCCTCCGCTGAAATCAAACGCGCCAGACCGATATCGGAAGCAGGCCGCATAGACCCTCGTTAAAGGCCCGCGGAGCCCGATAAAGCCCCGGCAGAGTGCCCAGCCGAGGTTTCCCCGCTGATCGAAGCCGCCTGCCTTTGATTTAAGCACGGCCAAGGGCCCATCCGAGGTTTCCCCGCTGGAATAAGCCGTCCGCCGCGGATTCAAGAGCGCCTGGTGCTGATTCAACGCGGCCAAGGGCCCAGCCGAGGTTTCCCCGCTGATCCAAGCCGTCCGCCGCTGATTCAAGCGCTGCCAAGGGACAAGCTGGGCTTTCCCCGCTGAAACAAGCCGTGGTCCGCTGATTCAAGCGCGGCCAAGGATCCAGCCGAGGTATCCCCGCTGAAACAAGCCGTCCGCCGCTGATTCAAGTGCGGCCGAATGCCCAGCCGGGCTTTCCCCGCTGAAACAAGCCGTGCTTCGCTGATTCAAGCGCGACCAAGGCCCCAGCCGATGTTTCCCCGCCAAATCAAGCCGTCCGCCGCTGATTCAAGCGCGCCTGGCTTGCAGCCGAGGTAAATCCCGGTGTCCCTTGCTTGCCTCTGCTGAAATCAAGCCAGACAGGCGCGTATCATCGGCAGGCCGCGTAGACCCCGGTAGAAGCCCGCAGAGCCCGCTGAAGCCCCGACCGGGTGCCCAGCCGAGGTTCCCCCGCTTATCCAAGCCGCCTGCCGCTGATTCTAGCGCCGCCCAGGGCACAGCCGAGGTTTCCTCGCTGAAACAAGCCGTGCTCCGCTGATTCATGCGCGGCCTAGTGCCCAGTATAGGCTTCGCATCATCATTGTTAATGAATGTCGAACGTCGAACTGGTTCGATATTCAACCTCAGAACTATATTCGGACTATAATTAATGAATGTCGAACATCAAGCTGGTTCGATGTTGAACTTTAGAACTACTTTCTGACTATTATTAATGAATGTCGAACGTCGACCTGGTTCGATATTCAACCGCAGAACAAAATTCGGATTATTATCAATGAATATCGAACGTCGAGCTGGTTCGATATTCAACATCAGAACTACATTCGGACTATTATTAATGAATGTCGAACGTCGAACTGGTTCGATATTCAACCTCAGAACTGCATTCGCATTATTATCATGAATGAATGTCGAACGTCGAACTGGTTCGATATTCAGCCTCAGAACTACATTCGGACTATTATCAATGAATGTCGAACGTCGAGCTGGTTCGATATTCAACTTCAGAACTACATTCGGACTATTATTAATGAATGTCGAACGTCGAGCTGGTTCGATATTCAACCTCAGAACTACATTCGGACTATTATTAATGAATGTCGAACGTCGAACTGGTTCGATATTCAACTTCAGAACTACATTCGGACTATAATTAATGAATGTCGAACGTCGAGCTGGTTCGATATTCAACCTCAGAACTACATTCGGACTATTATTTATGAATGTCGAACGTCGAGCTGGTTCGATATTCAAACTCAAAACTACATTCGGACTATCTTTTATGAATGTCGAACGTCGAGCTGGTTCGATATTCAATCTCAGAACTACATTCGCATCATTATCATTAATGAATGTCGAACGTCGAACTGGTTCGATATTCAACCTTAGAACTACATTCGGACTATTATTAGTGAATGCCGAACGTCGAACTGGTTCGATATTCAACCTCAAAACTACATTCGGACTATTATTAATGAATGTCGAACGTCGAACTGGTTCGATATTCAACCTCAGAACTACATTCGCATTAGTATTATTAATGAATGTCGAACGTCGAGCTGGTTCGATATTCAACCTCAGAACTACATTCGGACTATTATTAATGAATGTCGAACGTCGAGCTGGTTCGATATTCAACTTCAGAACTACATTCGCAACAACGTCGAGCAGAGCCCAGCCGAGATTCCCCGCTGATCCAAGCCGCCTGCCGCTGATTCCAGCGCCGCCAAGGGCCCAGCCGAGGTTTCCCCGCTGAAACAGGCCGTGCTCCGCTGATTCAAGCGCGGCCAAGGGTCCAGCCGAGGTTTCCCCGCTGAAACAAGCCGTCCACCGCTGATTCAAGCGCGGCCGAAGGTTTAGCCGGGCTTTCCCCGCTTAAACAAGCCGTGCTCCGCTGATTCAAGTGCGACCAAGGGCCCAGCCGATGTTTCCCCGCCGAATCAAGCCGTCCGCCGCTGATACAAGCGCGCCTGGCTTGCAGCTGAGGTAAACCCCGGTGTCCCTTGCTTGCCTCCGCTAAAATCAAGCCAACCAGGCAGGCATTAGCGGCAGGCCGCGTAGACCCCGGGAGAAGGCCCACAGAGCCCACAGAGCCAATTGAAGCCCCGTCCGAGTGCCCAGCCGAGGTTCCCGCGCTGATCCAAGCCGCATGCCGCTGATTCCAGCGCCGCCCAGGGCCAAGCCGAGGTTTTCCCCGCAGAAACAGGCCGTGCTCCACTGATTCAAGCGCGGCCAAGGGCCCAATCGAGGTATCCCCGCTGAAACAAGTCGTCCGAACGTCAGACTGCTTCGATATTCAACCACAGAACTACATTCGGACTATTATTAATGAATGTCGAACGTCGAGTTGGTTCGATATTCAACCTCAGAACTACATTCGGACTATTATTAATCAATGTCGAACGTCGAGCTGGTTCGATATTCAATCTCAGAACTACATTCGCATCAAAATCATTAATGAATGTCGAACGTCGAACTGGTTCGATATTCAACCTTAGAACTACATTCGGACTATTATTAATGAATGTCGAACGTCGAGCTGGTTCGATATTCAACCTCAAAACTACATTCGGACTGTTATTTTTGGATGTCGAACGTCGAACTGGTTCGATATTCAACCTCAGAACTACATTCGGACTATTATTAATGAATGTCGAAGGTCGAGCTGGTTCGATATTCAACTTCAGAACTACATTCAGACTTTTATTAATGAATGTCGAACGTCGAGCTGGTTCGATATTCAACCTCAGAACTACATTCGGACTATTATTAATGAATGTCGAACGTCGAACTGGTTCGATATTCAACCTCAGAACTACATTCGGACTATCTTTTATGAATGTCGAACGTCGAGCTGGTTCGATATTCAATCTCGAACTACATTCGCATCATTATCATTAATGAATGTCGAACGTCGAACTGGTTCGATATTCAACCTCAGAACTACATTCGGACTATTATTAATGAATGTCGAACGTCGAACTGGTTCGATATTCAACCTTAGTACTACATTTGGACTATTATTAATGAATGTCGAACGTCGAACTGGTTCGATATTCAACCTCAAAACTACATTCGGACTATTATTAATGAATGTCGAACGTCGAACTGGTTCGATATTCAACCTCAGAACTGCATTCGCATTAGTATTATTAATGAATGTCGAACGTCGAGCTGGTTCGATATTCAACCTTAGAACTACATTCAGAGTATTATTAATGAATGTCGAACGTCGAGCTGGTTCGATATTCAACCTTAGAACTACATTCGGAGTATTATTAATGAATGTCGAACGTCGAGCTGTTTCGATATTCAACCTCAAAACTACATTCGGACTATTATTAATGAATGTCGAACGTCGAACTGGTTCGATATTCAACCTCAGAACTACATTCGGACTATTATTAATGAATGTCGAACGTCGAGCTGGTTCGATATTCAACCTCAGAACTACATTCAGACTATTATTAATGAATGTCGAACGTCGAGCTGGTTCGATATTCAACCTCAGAACTACATTCGGACTATTATTAATGAATGTCGAACGTCGAGCTGGTTCGATATTCAACCTCAGAACTACATTCGGACTATTATTAATGAATGTCGAACGTCGAGCTGGTTCGATATTCAACCACAAAACTACATTCGGGCTATTATTAATGAATGTCGAACGTCGAGCTGGTTCGATATTCAACCTCAGGACTACATTCGGACTATTATTAATGAATGTCGAACGTCGAGCTGGTTCGATATTCAACCTCAGAACTACATTCGGACTATTATGAATGAATGTCGAACGTCGATCTGGTTCGATATTCAACCACAGAACTACATTCGCATTATTGTTATTAATGAATGTCGAACGTCGAGCTGGTTCGATATTCAACCACAGAACTACATTCGGGCTATTATTAATGAATGTCGAACGTCGAGCTGGTTCGATATTCAACCTCAGAACTACATTCAGACTATTATTAATGAATGTCGAACGTCGAACTGGTTCGATATTCAACCACAGAACGACATTCGCATTATTGTTAATAATGAATGTCGAACGTCGAGCTGGTTCGATATTCAACCTCAGTACTACATTCGGGCTATTATAAATGAATGTCGAACGTCGAACTGGTTCGATATATACCATTTCATTTCGATATTCGAATGTCGAACGTCGAGCTGGTTCGATATTCAACCTCAGAACTACATTCGGGCTATTATAAATGAATGTCGAACGTCGAACTGGTTCGATATTCCATTTCATTTCGATATTCGAATGTCGAACGTCGAGCTGGTTCGATATTCAATCTCAGTTCGATATTTGGATAATTTTGGCGAATGTCGAACGTCGAGCTGGTTCAATATTCAATTTCAGTTCGATATTCGCACATTATGCTAATGTCGAACGTCGAACTGGTTCGATGTTCGATATTGAATATCGAATATCGAACATCGAATGTTGTGCCAAGTTATTGGACCTGATGATAAAGCCTAGATAGGTAAATATATAAAAGTCACTATTAAGCGACAAATGTGTGAGACAAACCTTCTTTCGTAAGTAGAAACAGGTGCGCTGTCATTATGTGACCTGATAGTTCTGAAACATTGACGGCATCACCATTGAGGAAATAGCGTTAGTCCGTGAAAAATATATACATATATTATGAGTTTATGACAACATAAATGGTCTGTAAAGAACTGCAGTGAAGGGATCGATATATCGGTGTATCGTCGATATTTATTTCTCGATATATCGATATCGTCGATACGCTGCGAGCCCAATCAATGACAGCTCTAATTCAAGCCCACCTTGTTTCTTGGGAGTATAGTCCAGTCCACACTGTTCCATATTGTTATTTTACGGAGGTCAGCGCACCTAACCTTAGCTTTCCTTTGATTATAACTAGTATTCACCTACTCTGTACTAATCTATGTGTTCGGCATCTTTTCCACAAAATGTAGTAGTAAAACAAAGTTAGCATTATTGTCAAATTTTCACTGAATGCTACAACCGCATCCGGTAAGATTAGATCCTTTTGGGAAGCTAGATTCGAAAACCCTGCACGCTATCAATCTAGATACAAATGTGTTCAATATTTAAAACAAAACTGTATATGATAGTCTAAATGACTAAATAAGTCATAAATGGACTTCTGTTACTTAGATAAACTAACTGTAGTGTCGATATATTTCCACATAAAAAGCGAACCATTAAGGTCAAATTTACTTATGGAATTGAACAATAAATAAGTAAGCATCGTGATGAGATTTTTTATCAAATATATACATTAACATCGGGCATCTGGATTATCTTTAATCGCGTCTTTTACGAGATCTGTCGAGAAAACAACAACGACAAAAACAATGAGATCTCTAAGTCGATATAAATAATATAAAAATAATACTATACATCATCGGCAAATATTCCCTATCGCGCGAAACATTAATCGGTTTTGTCACCATATTTCGCGACGTAATGCGAAAATCGGACGGATGTCGATTAAATAAATAAACCGTTATGAGAACCTGTTCATACACACTGATTTATATACTTTCTTGAGAGAAATTATATTTGTTGTTGAAAATCTCAATTCGGTGATAAATTTAACACAAAATACAAACAGAACCGATTGTTATGTATGCAAATACGTGGGGAAGGCGCGTTTATTGAAAATTATTGTTCCCGCGAGAAATTCAAATGTCATTTTCCACCAACTTCGGACTTATTAATATAAACTGATTCAAAGTGGGATAAAACAATGGAAAGAAACAATTGTAAATTTGTTATTACATTTTGTAGACGTTTTGATGTTGTCGTTTGTGTTTTGCAAGAACTGTTTTTGTGGGGGAAGGATTTCTCGAGTTTTATTTTAATTAAATTGAGAAAAATCACGGCCAATTTTTGTTTTTCGGTAGTAGCATTTGGATATTTAATTTTAATGAAATGTATTAATGTTGTGTCTTTATGTACATTTATGATAGCATCTGTCTTCCCAAGATAACTGCATAACTAACAAGTTAAATAAAAGCTTAACTAGTTACGGTAGAAATATATGCTATCATAGTATTTCAGTGGGGATAGTTTAAAATAAAAGAGTTGCTTAAGATGTCCAATTTGTTCTATTGATAACATTCGAAAGCGTGACCTTCCTGTAGTGGTTAGTTATTTTGACTCCAAATCCGGCGACTCAGGTCCGATTCCTGTCTGCGGGTCATACCCTTTCACATATTAATTCAGCCGTAACATCATTTTTCCTCCACAATTATATATATGGAAAGGTGGGCAGCTCTTCGTAAAAGGTAAGCGAGTGTTGGTTAACAGGTCCAGGAATGCGCTTAAGAAGGGGTGGTCGCCTTAAAAACCATGATATAAGTTTAAACATGCGGCATATCATTAAGTACCACAATAATGTGGTAAATAGTGTCAAAGCAATGTGGTTGAATTTGTGTAAAAGACAAGACGGTTACATTGTGATATGGAATTTTGGCTCATTGCGGCATGAATATAACTTTGTTGCTTTAACTAATTTTTGAATTACACTGCCCTCCATAAGTTCCTTCAAAATTTTCAATTTACATTGTTTGCTATGGAGTTTCAAAAAGTTTTAAAACAAAATATTGTTAAGTGATATTTAATTTTCCTTTTTCAACTTAGTGAAATAAGGACATTTTTCCTCAAATGTGAAAAAAATATCTAAAACTTGATATTGGTTCCTTACGATACATTGCTTATACTTTTGAAGGCTGATTGGTAACCGTTGCTGCAACAAAAAATGACGCCTAAAAATTTGTTTTCATTCATTGCATGAATAAGGAATTAAATAAACAATGATATAACAATTCTTTAAAGTTGAACTTAAAATCTGTGGAAATTAACTTATTTGTACTGGGAAAGAACTTTTGGTGGGCAGTGTTTAACTGTCTTGATTCTTGGTAATAGTTTGATTTATTTTTTAGAAAATTTGTGCCAGAACTTGCAAGATCTATTTAAATCAATGCATCAGTTTTCACCAGGTGAGTACAAGAAATAAAAAATACAGAATCCATTATTAAGAGACCTTAGTCAGTTATTTCCTCTTGTTTACTCTTTAAATAGGTATGTCCAATTAGTTGGATTACTCGGATTTTACCCATACTTTTCAATGACAATTTTGCAAAATTAATCTTAAATAACTTTTTTTGTGAATCTTTTAATTTGTTTAAAAATCAAGTTAAGTATTTCTAGGGTAAAGAATTTTCTAAATTTATCACTCCTGATAATATCTTAATTAACAAGAAAGATATTAGATGAAATATTTTATTATCCTTACATAGGACTTCAATGATAAAATCCGAGGATTCCAACTGATAGGACCTACTTACCAATTGGATTGCTTCAGATTTTATCAAGAAGATAACTGACTAAAGTCTCTAGTTTAGTTTAAACTTATTTTATTGCCCGTAATACATATTTACAATTACAGAAATACAACAAATATAATAATAACAAATAACTATATGTATATACGGCAATCGGGTTGAGCCACAAGTTCTGTAACTTAGTTACGGCTCTCCCCTTAAGGTATATACAATAAACATCTGCAAAAAATAAAGTAGTCGGGCAATAGGAGTGGTTACAAGATTGAATTACATGAAAAAGTCTCTCATTGCGTTAGGAAACAATTTATAAGACATGTTTTTAAAATACGAGTAATATACATATTATAATTTATAATTATCGCCATTTTTCAACTTTCTTTATACCAAAGTTGATATAAACGGGAAACTATCATAATTCATGATCTGAATTAATTTATCGTTGAATTTTGTTGCAGGCAATTTGTAAATTTAGGCAATTTGTAAAATGCCTAAAACTCATACATTTTGTAAATAGCTTAAATGCATCAGGCATTTTGTAAAATGCCAGAAAATATTTAGGCATTTTACAAATTTACTGAAATTTCAAGGGATTTTCTTACAAATTGACTAAAAGTGCCAGGAAAAAAATATTTGAATTAAAGTAACGGTTGAACATTATTTCATCCAAATAATAATGGCTAGAATAGGAAACATTTACAATCAAGTCATACATTTTAATTGGAGCGCACCAACATACCATATTGCAAAATAAATGCAATCCTCGAACCTCATTATCATTAACTATATTTAGTCAATGTGTAAAATATTGAGCTAATTTTTCAGGCATTTTGTAACTTGCTTATCTATTTGGTACTCTTCACATTTGGAGGTGATATAGATTATCTATTTGTTCACAGAATTTTTGATGTTTGAAAATTATCTGTGAGAGTCTGTAATTGTGTCAGGAAAATGTTTCTATAATGTTTTAATACAATTTAGAGAGATTAAAAAAATATGATATTTTAATTGAAATGTATGTGAAGTAGAAATTTTTATGAAAAATATGTCAATTTATTGTATCATTGTAATTATAGATATTTTTTTTATATTTTATATCTCTTTACAAAGAGTGGCTAATGTACATCTATTATGTTTTATTATACTTTTACAGAACAGAACAGAACAGAACAGAACAGAACAGAAAAGGACAGAACAGAATTTTATTTAGAAAAGTACAAAGTACATATTTATAAATAAATACAATAATTAAAGCATAATTACACATAATCAATATAGTAACGTATACATGTGAATTTTACAAGAAAGTGAACATATTTTCAAGTATATATATATTTAACTAGTAGTATCTCATGTATTTAAAATATATTTTTGAAATTAAAACGATTAAATTACAAAATATTTAAATGAGTTTTTATTTTTAAAGCTTCTTTAACAAAAATTGAGACTTTGGTTTATACTATAGCTGTTTGATGCAGTCAATGCGTTAAATCACATACGACAGATTGGCCGAATGCACGTCCGTCATAATCATGTTCAATTTACTAAATAAATATTTGCACTATGAAGTCAGTTAGCGTTTGGGTCTCAGAGTAGAAACATGTAGTTTATGATAAATAAGTATTAGGCTGTTGGAGCGCTGTTAGCGGCTCGAATATATAAGTTAAGAACATTGCTTTGAATCTGGACTCAGTTTATTATAAGATTGGATTTAAAACTTATAAAGTATGTTTGTAAACAATAACGATCACGGACCATTATTACATGTCATATACAAACTTGTGTTGTTATAAACTGTATCCTAAGTATTAATTTTGGTGTTGTGAACCAGAGACATGATTCGAACAACAGTGTGGCAAAGTAACAAACTATAGCACACCGCCACGCCACAATAGGTAATACTCAAAATGAATAAATAATAAATGAACAAATAAATAAATGTACAGAACTCACCAAAAGTTTGGAGACAAAAGAATTTACCATAATTTATAATTTTTGATGATTAATTTTGTAGAATCGTTATTTTTTATTTATTTAAGAATGGTTTTTGATAAAATGAAAACAACTTCATAAATGCTACTCATTTATAAGATTCAGCATCTGGCATCCTTAAGCTTCCGAAACCATGTTAATTGTAATTATATTCCATAACATAGATTTTATGCTATTCCAGTTATGTAGTTTCAGATATAATTATAATGATAACCAAAAAAATAAAGCAAAACGAAAAAGCAATTCAAAATAAACAGTTAATAAATTTTGGATAAAAGTTATTCATTTGGCCTACATAAGAAATTGTCTCCAAACATTTGGAAGGTACAATATATAAATAAATCATACTTTCCACTTACCCTTTTCAATGACTTGTATGAAGCTGTCATATTTCTTATAATCTTTAAATTTCCTTCTTAGTCTTTTGTCCCATTTCACTCTGATCATAAATGATCGAGGCATTCTTTGTAATATTCCTTGCTTCCTAAGTCTAAAATTTAATTTCTTCTTACGCGTTCCCCACCGGTTCGATGCGTTGCACGCTATTTTTAAGTCTTATAAAATGAAACAATTTCTTATTAAAGTTTTTTATTATTTGTTATATTTATTACTATTATATTTTTTTCAATCACAACACGTTTTAAAACTTGAAGTTATTATCATTTGACTTTACCCAGTCGCTTTATTTTTACGTTTTCAGTCAATCACTACAGAGAATTTAACAAAGTTTACAAAATTTCTCTTAATAGATATTCAAGCATTTAATAACACTTAGATAATATTATTTTCGTAAGCAGGTAAGCATGTCTCCGCACAAAAATCTCGAGCTAGTCAATTGTTCAAAATTTGAAGAAAAAATATAACAAAATCAAGCCATCAATTCAAACGCTATTAGTTGTTGATTCCAAGTTAAAGCAAACACAACATTGTCACGTGCGCGTTGTCCTGGAAAAATATTTGGCATTTTATATACCACGACTTTCCGATATGTTTCCGTAACGTCCAATAAAAATTGTTAAATATTTATGAATTTTCTTCGAGCTTATCATATGAGAATACGAAATCAATGCCTAGGATGCCGCAATCCCTATTCTCTATGCTATTTCATTTCTAACTCATTTGTCGCTTTAATTTTAAAGGCATTATTAATAACTCTCTTATTCTTCCATGAAAAAAAAGATGTTTTAATAATTACCGGCCTTTTACCGGGTCTACCGAGATTTATACCCTCTCGGGAGGAAAGGTCGATAACATTAACGAATAGATTGTCAGGAAAAAACGGAATGCATTGAATGGGCTTGGTCGGTCATGCGTGGCCTTCCTCTGACTGAATAAGCTCAGCCAATTACGATTGCGACGCTTATTTGATGAATAAATAAATAGATTTTCTAAGTGTTCGCAGAGTTATGATTTAAATCGACTTAAATCATAAAATCAAATTGTCAACTTTGAAATCTCGCAAGATCACGTCTGTGATCAGACTCTGAGAAACGCTTAGAAATTATGTCACGTGACCTTGTTATTTGATCATTTTATGGAATCGGATGCTTCGGCTATTATCCATTTAACAACAGCACGCGTATTATTATTTGAAAATTAACAAATCAAAGGAAAATGGCTTGTTGGACAATAAGCCATGTGTCAGAACAAAACAGATCAAGTTTTATTTTGTCACGGGATTTTCCTTCGGGCTGAATTTAGCGCATTAAGACCAAGATTTTAGTTCTACAGCCATGAATCCGGTACACTTTGCATTGTTAAATGAAATAATTAAAATTTCGCTTTTGTTATAATGATGCAAACAGTTTTTATTATTGATGTGAGAATCTTCTAAAACGACAACATAACGATTTGTTTCTTTATATGGAAGTACATACCATGAAGTTGTTGGTGGCTATTTTTTTCTCTATTATCACAGCACTCTCCTAATCATGTCCATAAAAGGGAGTCTAAAACATATCAGGATATATCATAATAGTGTCAGGAAAAAAGACAATAAAAACACTGTCCTATATCAAAGCAAAGGGGGTGTTTTATTAAGAGCGGGCGTGCCCGAGTGGTTACGACGTTATACTGGTAATCATTGGATAGCCAGCTCCACGTTAGTTCGAACCCCATCCAAAACCTACCCCGTTGTTTCCTTGAGCAAGAAACTTTATTTTACTGGCTCAGTACTGGGGGACCAGGAAGCGGACTCGAAAGTGATAAATCTAAATTGTAAGAACTAGTCTCACAATCGAGCTTAAATAAATTAGTATGAATGAATCTATTAAGAGTTTAAAACCTAGTTATAAAAGGGCCACTGCAAACAAATGACGTAGACAAAAACGGACGATGGCAAAATTTGCGACTGGTGAGTTAAATAAGGTACTAGGGTGCACCGATGTCACTCTTGCACCTAAAAGATGAAAAATGAATTAACAAATTGTCTGAGTGAAAAAAAACCCTTTACCCTAGCTCCTATCATTTAAAGAGTTTCGGGTTGGTGGCGCAGTTGGTAGCGCGCCGGGGTTTGGAATATTGTGTCCCGAAAGGGGTACGGGTTCGAATCCCACCCGGAGAGGTTATACCCTTCCATGGAATTTTGACAATAATGTCAATTTTCCTCCATTAATAAGATATATGGAGAAGTTTCCGGCCTTGTGGAAGGGTAGGTGAGTACTGGTTATAGACAAGGGTCCAGGAAAGCTAGGTAAAATGACCTAAATTGTATTGACACGGCGTAAAACCCAATGATAAAAAAGTTCCAGATCGGTTCATTATTGGTGTACGAGAAGGCATAGCAGCGGCTACTGCATGGAAAAGCTAAAAGACTCAATAAGTTTCCGTGTATAAAACTACGCATTCATAGATATGATTTTTTGGTACTTTAAATTTACTTCTTGGGATCTTTAATTGCTCATTCTCGTAACACTGAGTCTAGTAGGATTCTCGATACCAGTTATGACTCAGTCGCATAAACTCGTGGCTTGTTGGGGACCCGTTCGTGCAGACAGCCGTGGGAAGCCTTGCGTATTAAGGTGACGGTACGCACGTGGCACAAAACAACACAACCGTAAGGAGACGTAGCTGGAAGATATGCAAGTTTAATCCATACTCGGCCAAGATTTTGTTCGCGATTTGACTTTGAAATTGATACGCGTATCCTGGGCTCATTTCACGGACCTTGGTAAACTCGTAACAGTCCGTACGGGTACGCAAGAGTTCGTACGAGTCCTTGCGGAGCTTGATTGCACGGCGCCCGTACGGTGCCCACCGCGGCTATGTTTATGTTTATGGGACCGTAGCATAAGATGGAGAATCTTGATAACTTCGGGGTACGAGAAAGAATTTGTTTTGAGTAAATGAGTTTTAATATTTTAAGGCACACTGACCTATAGATTGTAATAAAATAAAATTATTGTACACCTTTACAAACAAGGTATATGATTATATACATAGAATTGCCATCTTTTACAGTTAGGTGTTGATTAAAAAATAAAATTAAAAAAATACTTAATTCATAATCAGAACACTGTTTCCAAAATGGTTCTAGTTATGTAACAATTATTTCGACACTGTCTATTTCAAGGCGGACATCTCTTGGGATCCTGTTTTCGTTCTTTATTTGTGGTGTCCTTTTCATAACAAAGTTTAAAAATCTAAAACATCCCCCTCTCTTTGCTTTGCTACTGGGGTTTCAATCAGATTTTTGGGTGCAACAATCCCACACAGTTGAACCAATACCAAGTAAGCTTATTACAGCAACTCTCGAGCCCGGTCGCGGTAGGTCATACCCTATACATGATTTGTCGGCCTCGTGGTAGGGTAAGTTAGTACTGGTGATAGAAAAGTATCCAGGAAACCTGTAGTAGGAAGAGCTGGCCGTCGTGTATATATCCTAAATATGTGTTGAATATGACGCTCTTAACTTAAATACTTTTGTGGCGAAGTTCACTTCCAAAGAAAACATTGAGATTTAAGATTTGACCAGAAATAATATTACTTTGGGTTTATCAGACTTCTGACGACAGTTGATTACTGACATAGTTGCAAATGTTTTAAGTTGAATGGAAGTCATATTGATATCAATTAGCATTTATGATAATTATAATGTAATCAATATTGTTCTAATACAGTCATTCGTCAGCGTTTTAAGTATTTCCAGAAAAAGACACATTTTGTGTTAAAATGATTACTTGGCGAGTGCATAGCAGTGTTAACAAACCGTGCCAAAACTTGCTTTAATGATAAAGGCAATATCAAAGGGGAGTAACTTAATTATATTTCCGTTATCGTGCCGTCGAGAACGGCATTTATTCGCTCCACGCGACCTCAAACGTAAAGAAAGTTGCCAAATCTAAAATTATTATGTGCAAATGTTTTATTGTTTCAACAGAAACACTTAGTAAATAAGCATTCAGTATTGGCCAGTTCAAATCAAATAACTATTCGCACAGTGAGGCGGTCGTCTGGAGGTCTCCCTGGGGAGCAGTTACTTTCTAGATAGGAAACAATGAATATCAAACGTTTCGGCTTCATAGACGGATACCGAGTTTTATTTTCTTATTAAAACAAAGAGATTTACTGTAATAGTTCCGATGATTTCATAACTGTCACATATTACGGCATTCAAAAATGATTATCACGTCCCGGAAGGACTGGAATTCAGTACGTCCATGACGGACGTATCTAAAAACAGGTAGTTCCGGTATTAAATCTTACTTGGCTCGGTCTTATCACCCATATTGCGTAATTAGAAATAGTTACTATCGCGTAGTGATATAAATATTATATTTGGCCAGTAAAATACACAAAATAGTCCCCTACAATCGGGCACCTTTCCACTTTATCGCTCAATTATTGTATATAAAATAACTCTTAGAATGGTATATGACTTTTTCTACGCTATTGTTAGTCATATAGTCTCGACTTTTGGTTATCATTATGCTGATAAAATTCAGCATTATGCAACTCAGTGGTACACGTTTATTACTAGCAATGCAACTGCACAATATTTAGTGCCAGTTTCAACAACTGTTTTATTCAGATTAAATTATCTATGAAAGAAATAGTGATATATTAATACAGTTATGTGTTGCCTTACCTCGTACCTTTCCAGATCATTTCATTTTATCAACCATGAACTTAAAACCCTCAGGTCGCTTAAAATCTATATAGTATGTGCAAATTCACCCGAGACCGATGGATATCATAACAAGCTTCTGTAACTACATCACTTATACCTTGTTTGTTTGTTTTTGTTGAATTTTACGCCGTAGCAACACATTGTATAGGTCATATAACGGCGGTCAGTCAACCTACTCACTCCTCCTGGAAAGGCTAAATCTCTAGATTTAGCTGTTAATCAACTACAAACGCAACTTTCGTCAGTGACTGACGATTGTCCTACATAATTCAGTATTATTTGTTTAAACTGATTTAATACATTGTATTGTTCGTTTTTTCTAAACTGTCAAAGTTTGAATAATTTCACGGTGAATGATTACATACTATCTCAATATCTCGAGTGTTAGACAAAGAGCACGAAGTCACCGTGAAATTATTCATGTTTTGACAGTTGAGAAAAAACGAACAATATATGCAAATTATATTGATTTTTGTCTCGGGTCATTAAAAGCCTGACCGCTTGTACGATGTATATATTAGAACTCAAAATTCAAACATCCCATGAAACGAAGGTTTGCATTTACCAAGTGGCCAGGTAATCTTGACTGTCCAGTTGTGCTGATTTTTTTCAATATTGCACTTAAAATGTAGTGGACTGTCAGTCAGTCGGTAGCTCAAAAGTCTATCAAACTAGGGGTCGCGAGTTCGATTCCCGGGTGGGACATACTTTTGTGCAGTTTGCTAATGAAATAATTTTCATGACCATTCTCTCTCCTACCACTGATTCTAAATCAAGTAATGCAGTCGTCAGTAACTGACGCAGTCTGTGCTAGTAACTGGTTAACAACTAAATCCAGAGTTTAAGCCTTTCCAGGAACTGGGATACGGTTAATTGACTGCCGAGTTATGACCTATACGATGTGTTGCTTCGGCGTTCGACCCCAAAGTCAACAGGGTGTTTGTTATATCGAAGTATCCGATATACTGAGATACCATATAGGCAAATTTTATTGTATAATGTAATATACATGATCGTATCTTCAGTTCAAGTTATGATTCATAAAGCAGGTTTATAACTCTTGAGCTGTGATTAATCACTGTAAATATTGCTCTACTGGGGATTCGACCTTATCCCAAGATTGACTTAGTTAATGAAATCACAGGGGCGAATTAAGAAACATGCCCAGAGTGTTCAGAACAGAACAGAACAGAACAGAACAGAACAGAACAGAACAGAACAGAACAGAACAGAACAGAACAGAACAGAACAGAACAGAACAGCACAGATAATTTACTAAAGATTTGTACGACAAAGGTAAATCATCATACAAACCATTCAAATGCAGCAACACTGAGTTACGTCACGTAGGGAGCCGCCTGGCTAGCTCAGTTGGTAGCACGCATGTCTACTTATCGAGGGGTCGTGGGTTCGATTCCCGGGCGGGGCATACTTCGTAGAGCTTCGTCAGAAATTATTTCTATGGCCATTCTCCCTCCTACCAATGATTCTTAATTATGTAGGACAGTTGTCAGTCACTGACAAAAGTATGCCAGAGATTTAGCCCTTCCAGGAACAGTGAGTTTTGACTAAGGAGGTTGACTAACTGCTGTTATATGACCTATACAATGTGTTGCTACGGCGTTAAACCCAACAAAAACAAACAAGAACAAAATCGTCACGTACGAACATGACACCAATCAGTCGTTGCTACTTAGCAATTTCCTTGACCAGATTTTATCAAAGTCTGAAAGAACACCAATCAAATATTATTATTTTAACATCGATGTTTCAACATTTTTCTAATTTTTGCAAGTATCAATTGAAATGTAAGGATACAAGGCCCCTTAAGTCCCTGATAGAACCGATTTTCAAGGTATTCCTAATATTTGCCAGTATTTACTAAAATCCAGGGGGGATCAGGACCCTTTGGTCCCTAATAGAACCAATTTTCAAGATTTTCCTAATATTTGCTAGTATTTATTCAAATCTAAGAGGATCAGGGCCCTTTGGTCCCTGATAGATCCACCATTTTATTCGAACATTACAAAATAGAGCACAAATCACAGAACATTGGTCAAGTCAATATCATATAGGATACGTTGTGATATAATTATGAAAAGTGACCAGAATTGATTACAGTTATAATTAAATAATGTATTCCATATAGACTGATACATTGGATTTATTAGCAGCGATTTTCCTGTTTCAACCTCGGTGAGAGGTCGTTATACTATAAGGCATGTTTGTAAGTATATCTGAGCATTTCGGTTAATTGCGGAGTTCTTCGGAGCATATCGTAACAATTCGGGATATTTCGGAACATTTCGGTACACTTCATGATGTTTCGCAGTACTTCATTTTTTTTCGGAAAATAGCTGTATATGTCGGGATATTCCAAAAATTTTCTATCACTTTTGTCCCTTAAAACACACCAAAGAGTGGTCAAGAAGTACGGTTTGCTGATTAGCTGAATCTCTTGTGTTTACATTCCAGGTCAGTATAAGTCACTCATAGACTTGATGAGCAGGCATGGCCTTATGGTTAATACTTTAAATTGGTGATCATTGAATTGCTAGCTCCGCGTTCGTTCAAAACACATCAAAATCTACGACTTAGCTGTTTTCTTTAACAAGAAACTTAGTCTTCTTACTTATGATTTTTTGACCAGAAAACAGATTTGAGAGTGAGTATGGGCCCCTATATTAGTAATAACACTGTTCATTGACTGTAAAGAAATAAACATATATCTGCAAATAAATATTATTTCAAACACCTCTAACGAAAATAACAATTTTGAACTATAATTATATAGTCAGCGTTTTCAAAAGAAATCTACGAAATATTGTAAGGTTAACTGATCAATAGATGGTGAGAGATTTAGTTTTAAATAAAAGTAAAAAAAAAAACCACTAAAATCATCTATACCTTTACTAAAGGGGTATAGTTTTATACATAAAATCCCAATCTTTACAGTTGTTTGTAAATTTGCACCAACAATGTCAACAAGAGCTGTCAGAGGAGACAGCATGCTCGACTTAGTTAGTGTTTGTCACAGGAGTAAAAAATATGTATAAGGAGTTATAAACCTAGTCACATGGGATGTGGTTGATAATAAGAAACATATATTTAAAGTTTGAAGTCAATACCTTAAGAAATAAAACAGTTGCAGTAAAAACAAACATTTTTTAAATTTCAAGGGGAGATAATTCTGAAAAAATATATTTGGAATTATACACCTTGTCACATGAGATGTGGTTGATAATAAGGAATGTACATTTAAAGTTTAAAGTCAATACCTATAGAAATAAAACAGTTGCAGTAAAAACAAACACTTTTTAAAGAAAACTCTAAGTTCAAGGGGAGATAATTCTGAAAAAATATATTTGGAGTTATACACCTTGTCACATGAGATGTGGTTGATAATAAGGAATGTACATTTAAAGTTTGAAGTCAATACCTAAAGGAATAAAACAGTTGCAGTAAAAACAAACATTTTTGAAAGAAAACTCTAAGTTCAAGGGGAGATAATTCTGAAAAAAATATATTTAGAGTTATGAACCTTGTCACATGAGATGTGGTTGATAATAAGAAGCATATATTTAAAGTTTGAAGTTAATATCTTAAGAAATAACAAAGATATAGGAGAAAGTATTTTACTGCACAAAAACTTTAATCTGTGCACAAAAACTTTAATCAGTTCAAGGGGAGATAATTCTGAAAGAAATGTGTTTGGAGTTATATACCTTGTCACATGAGATGTGGTTGATAGTAAGGAACATATATTTAAAGTTTGAAGTTAATATCTTAAGAAATAACAAAGATATAGAAGAAAGTATTTTACTGCACAAAAACTTTAATCAGAAAGGTGGACGCGGACGCCGACGCTGGGGCGAGTAGGAGAGCTCTACATTACTACGTAAAGTCGAGCTAAAAAGGTTTTGTACAATTTTTAGAGTTTTAGAAAAGTTGATATTTAAGTTGAAATCTGTGGATAAGTAGCTTTAATGAAAATATGTGGTTTTTCTGTTTGTCTCCTGTCATTTGAATTTCGCCCTACTCCATTTTGCTCACTGAACAAAATGAAGCGTTATATATAAGTTTTTACGGGAATGACAACCAACAGACACAAAAAAACATTTGTAGCCAATACGTACAACCCAGACAATTAAATTTGGTCTTAATTCGTCGTTATGGTTTAATATAAACATATAAATAGATTTGAGACCACAATTTTATAGTCACAGACGAATTTGCTTGATATGAATCAGTGTAAATTTGATATTTCGGCATTTTAGTAGAACTCGTCAATTATATTAAACCCGTTTATGTGTTTATTTAACTATTTTTATCATTTTTTCATCACATCGTATTTATTGCTGAGTGATCACGAATCATCGCCATTTTTGGTCATCCAGGGAATCTGTTATAACGTATGAACGGTTTTTATACATAATTTGTCTAATTTACGGGTTAACGTCCGTACAGTACGGTGTTTATACACACATATATCGAATTTTAGAGTTATTGCCCTTTTATTCTATCTCGACATTTTTATTGCATTTGCTTCTGTATCATGTCAGTGATTAGTAAGTAACTTTTGAGTTATTTTTTTGCGAAATATCATAAGAAATAACTATAGCTTAATCACGTCGCTTTAATGCCGAGTAAAATATGGTTATCCGTGGTCGTATTCAGTGGAAGCAGTAATCCAGTAAAGTACAATCTGTGTTATCAGGTTTTTCCGGATTCGAATTCCTCAGGAGATACTTATAAAAAGAATGTCTGAGCTGTGAACCGTCTTGTAAACTCTGGACCGTGGTTTACCGTCAAACGGTATATACCGTGGCAGCCCTTCTATAACCCCAATGGTTAAAAGGAACTACATTTGTACATACTTTCAAGCCGATGAGCGTCCGGAAACACTGATGAGTTTTATGTTTTAATCTGTAACGCTATTCATTTGAATGGAGCTATGGGTAAATTAAAACACAAACAAACGATTATGATGAATATACATTTATTTAACAATGTTCATCTTTTTTTTCTCAATATTTTAATGATAAAACAAACATAACAACACATTTTACTGGTCAACTGACTTAGTTAAGTAAGCATATATACACAGTACATTGTACAGTACCCACCGAAAGTTTGGAGACATTTTCACTTTGTAAGCCTACTTCATAAGTTTGAACAAAAAATTAATCACCATTTATTTTAAAATTCTTTTTAGTTTTTTTTCTTTAAATTTTGGGTATCATGATTATTATAACTGAGACTACAAAAATAGCATACAATTTTTGTTATGGAAAATAAATACAGTAAACATGGTTTGGGAGGCTTCAGGATATCACATGCTGAATCTTAAAGATGAATTGCATTCATGAAATTTGTTTTTATTTTATCACAAACCATCTTTAAACATATTAAAAATCATGATTCTACATCAATAATCATCAAAATTTAAGAATTGTAGTAAATTTTGTTTGTCTCCAAACTTTTGGTAGGTACTGTATTTGTTAATAGCACAATTCTTAGCACTTGATTTAATTGCTGTTTTTATCAGGAACCAACATGTATTTTTAACTCTGATTATAGATTTAGGTTTTCCGAAAGTTTGGTGACATTCCGTTTCTTTGATAGAAAATTTGCATATTATAAACTTTAAAGAAACGTTTGGTAATTCTAAAGTTTTGTGATCTTCAGATGCAGCAAACACAATAGGAAATGATTTATGATAGTTATTTTATATAACTAGGAACTTTAGTCAGTTATCTTTCCCTGATAAAAATTGAAGCAATCCAATTGATAAGTTGGTCCTTACAGTTGGAATCCTCGGCTTTATCATTGAATTCCTATGTAAGGAAAACAAAATATTTTATCTTATATTTTTATTGTTTATGAAGATATTTACAGAAGTGATGAAATTTAGATAGTTCTTTACCCCTAAAATACTTAGCTTGAATTTCAAACAAATTAAATGATTTACAAAAAAGTTATTTAAGATTAATTATGGCAAATTGACATTGAAAAGTAAGAGTAAAATTCGAGTAATCCAACTAATTGGACCTACATATTTGAAGAGTATAAAAGGGGAAATAACTGACTAAAGTCCCTTATTAACTCAAAGTACAGTATAACCTTTTTCAACACCACGTACTGGGGGACACTAAAGTGTATTTCCGTTTAGAGGTTGTTTCTCTGCAGTGGTTAAATCAACTTAAATTTACACCTTAGGAAATTATCAAAAGTTATTGTTGAGCTGAGAATTTACATGTTCTGTAGAGGGTCTCTTTACATAGGTTATACTGTACCGGTAATAACACAATAATTAAGAAAGTTCTTAAACTCGTATGCATAATTCATCTTACAATGATTACTAGTCTTATACAGGTACTTGTAGGTGTGGTTCCAATGATCATTAGTCTCATATAGGTAATTGTAGGCGTGGCTACAATGATCATTAGCCTCATATAGGTAACTGAGGCGTGGCTACAATGATCATTAGCCTCATATAGGTAACTGAGGCGTGGCTACAATGATCATTAGCCTCATATAGGTAACTGAGGCGTGGCTACAATGATCATTAGCCTCATATAGGTAACTGAGGCGTGGCTACAATGATCATTAGCCTCATATAGGTAACTGAGGCGTGGCTACAATGATCATTAGCCTCATATAGGTAACTGAAGCGTGGCTACAATGATCATTAGCCTCATATAAGTAACTGAGGCGTGGCTACAATGATCATTAGCCTCATATAGGTAACTGAGGCGTGGCTACAATGATCATTAGCCTCATATAGGTAAGTGAGGCGTGGCTACAATGATCATTAGCCTCATATAGGTAACTGAGGCGTGGCTACATTGATCATTAGCCTCATATAGGTAACTGAGGCGTGTCTACAATGATCATTAGCCTCATATAGGTAACTGAGGCGTGTCTACAATGATCATTAGCCTCATATAGGTAACTGAGGCGTGGCTACAATGATCATTAGCCTCATACAGGTAACTGAGGCGTGGCTACAATGATCAGTAGCCTCATATAGGTAACTGAGGCGTGGCTACAATGATCATTAGCCTCATATAGGTAACTGAGGCGTGGCTACAATGATCATTAGCCTCATATAGGTAATCGTTGGCATGGCTACCATGATCATTAGCCTCATATAGGTAACTGAGGCGTGGCTACAATGATCATTAGCCTCATATAGGTAACTGAGGCGTGGCTACCATGATCATTAGCCTCATATATGTACTTGTAGGTGGGGATACATTAATAGATATTGAGGTTGACATTAAAATGTTAAAACCAAAAAGCTATTAACTTAGACACTATATTTTCAAAGGATATATTTACGATAGTGTCCGCACCTACAATCATCCCCATGGGACTAATTATTTTTGGTATTGCACTGAAGAACGCAGAAAATCACAAAATAATCAATTTAAACAATTAATATACGTATTGCCAAATATCATTGACCGCTTGTAACAGAAAGATGACCTTACACACGTCGTTCTTTTTTTAAATTGGCTTATTCACATACCAACTGAGACAAGAAATACCAAATATGTATAATTTACATATATTTAGTCAGTTAGTCACAATGTTTTACGAGTATTTCGTTGAGTAAAATATTACTTTATTTCAGAACAATGTGAACGGGCTATGATTTTTAATAAATCTGTTTGATAATCATGCACATTTTTTGTAGGGGAGATAATTAGAACATACTATAAAACAAATGTTAGTACTCCGTAAGAGTTGTCTCCCTTGAAAAGACAAACTAAAGGTAACTACATTGTACATTGTGTCTGAGGCTGGGTACTGTCAACTTGTTTTATGTGTTTCGTTCACTCTCGTTGTTTTGTTTATTTTCATAGGTTTGTTTATTTTCCGAATCGTTTGTAGAGTTATCCGTCTTGGCTGAAAATAAATAAAAACATGATTAGAATTATTTGAAAACAAAGAAATTTGAAATTTGCCGCCTTCTAAAAGTATCTGTAGAGTAAAAGTTTATCAATACTTTAAGTCACTGTAATTTCTTACTAATAGCGAGTGCATGAGTTGAGCCAATCTTCCTTCGTGTGTGGTCATTTTCTTACAGGGAACTTGAATAAAGTTCTCGTGCGTCTACTTAACAATGGTAAGATGACCTCTCCGTCGCAAATGCCTCTGTTTTAAAATGTCGTTTAACAAAACTGTTTGTTTTTCTATTTTTAAGACAGATATAACCATTCAATGTGATTACAACTGTTCACCACTAAATCCTGCTGACTAACTCCATATTTAGTAAGTATAAAGGCATTTATTCATTGGAAATAAACTATCTCAGTCATATAAAGCGCACACTAGTACTTCGTTACATGGAAATCTTTATCTTTATAAGTCTATTTATACACTGCCATCCGAAAATTCCTTCACACATTTATAATTTACATTGTACTCAATGGAGTTTTAAAAAGTTGTATAAGCAATTTTTGTTAAATGAATTTTAATTTTGCTTTTGAAATCAGTACACCTTTCTATTAGATGTGAAATTACAAAAATATCTCAAACTTGATTAGATTCATTATGGTACATTAACCATAGTTTTGGAGGCTGATAGATAAGTTTTGCTGCAACTCGAAAATGAAATGTACGCATAGAAATTTTGTTTCCATTGTATTAATAATTAAAAAAATGAACAATGATATAATAACTTTGCAATGTTGAACTTGGCATTTGCAGCAGTACAATTAATTGTACTGTGAAGGAACTTTTGGAGGGCAGTGTATATAAATGCAAAAATACTGTGCACAGGTTTTACGAGTTAAAGCCAAATTCCGCGGCGCGAGCTACTGAAAAGTTCAGCTATAAAGACTACATTGGTTATCAAACAATTAATGCGATTTTGACACAAAATGCTTAATTTGAGAAGAATACGTCAATATATTTAGACCATTTCGCTATTAAACGAAATTCTCGTACCCCGAGGTTATGCAGCTAGCATCGAGAATCTTAATATCCTCTGCATGGGTACGAGAATGTTAAACTCATAGCTTTTGATGGTTTTAATAGTGGAACTTTACTGTTTGCGTTAACTTTAAATGACCAATCATCGAGAGAAACAAATTTTCACTTACATGTGGGGAACAACTGATAAGAGTTGTATCTCCTTATACCCTGGTCAGTCTCTGGTTTCAAATAGTCATCGTTAGTGTCCACTGGCTGAGCGTAAGAATACTTAGCACCAGAGTTCAAATCTAAATATTCCGGCGGTGCCGACGGCGGCGGTGGTAGAGGATCATTTCCTGACCGCCTTTTGTTGTCTTCCGGTCCCCTAGAAATAAATAAATCATGAAATATTGTCAACACTGGAATTGATAGTTATACGTGTTGAAGAAATTAGTATTCTTCAAAATTCCAATTGGTTTAGACGTTGGTACAAGTACTTTACTTAAGTAGTTAATAAATTCAAATATTGTTTATACGACGTTGCCATACGCAACATACATCATGCTAGCTAAAAAGATTTCGACTTTTTTAAAGATAAAAATATTTTGATAAAATTCTGACCTTTTCTGTATCCATAACGATAGCAAGCACACAGAAAAAATGACATCTTTAGAAATCGCATGATCCAGATTTGAGCAGACAGACAGACGGACGGACAGAGCATAGGCGGATCCAGCGGGGAGGGGGGTCAGGGGGGTCCGACCCCCTAGAATTTCCAAAACATACCTGTCTATTAGTGTATTTCTTGACTGTAAGTCATTTTTAAGTATCATGAAGCATTTTTTTTCTCAGTGATTTATATAGGTTTAATGGTTATGTAGTTTTTATTATCTATTTGTTGGATTATTCTGCAAATAATGTATAATGTTTATGTGGTTCGAAAGTTTGGGCCCCCCTAGAAAAGTTCGGACCCCCCCCCCTAGAAAAGTTCGGACCCCCCACAAAAAATCCTGGATCCGCCCCTGCAGAGGACAAACATATAGTCTCCTCCGGTGGGAACATATGTAGAGACTAAAAGTCTAAGTACTATGCAATGAGATTAATTGACAAATACAATACCAACTCAGTCTTTACTCATCTAATTAAATATGTTAATTCAATGTACATGTAAATCCTACTTACTCAACTTCATCCGGATTGATATAAGCATACTCTGCACTATCTTTTCTTTGTAACCCCTTTGTTTTCTCTGTACTTAAAGGTCTAGGCGGGGCCATAGGGGCTCGTTTACTGAGTTTATATTCATTATACATCTGAAAAATACATCAATCGAAATTAAAACAAAAATTTGCAAGTGTACTCGTGAGTGACAGCATACTTTAGTCTATAGTGAGTATAGTGGATTTGAAAGGTAAATTAAGTTCTATACTTTAATATAACTTGTACAGTCAAGCTTAAGGTTTAATTTGGGAGACGGATTGCACTCTTGTAGACAACAATACGAATTGACATACAGGTTAGTTTCAAATTGGTCCTATTTCTTAGAACAGCAAACTGAACACTACCAGAGGACCGTAAGTGATATGTGGTGTTTGTATTACTGAGAAAGATAATATGTTAGCAAGACCAGGAGCCCATATTATCAACCATATATGCGGGCCAATTATATAGTGTTTTGACTCGGAACCGTACCGCTCATGTTAAGAACGGTCTTACGATATATTTTAGTCGTAAATCGTTCTATTCTATATTGAAATGCATGTTTAATCGTTAGATATTTGATAATACACAGCACTAGAACCTTTATAACCAGTGGTGAATACCCCCAAAAACATAATGTGGGACTTTTGTCAGTTATCTTTCCTTGGTTAAATCTGAAGCAATCCAATTGGTAAGTTGGTCTTATCAGTTGGAATCCTTGGATTTTATCATTGAAGTCCTATGTATGGATTATAAAATATTTCATCTAATATATTTCTTGGTGTTAATTATGATATTACCAGGAGTTGTGAAATTTAGATAGTTCTTCACCCTTACAATACTTAGCTTGATTTTCAAACAAATTAAATGATTTATAAAAAAAGTTATTTAAGATTAATTGTGGCAAATTGGCATTGAAAAGTAAGGATAAAATGAGAGTAATCCAACTGATTGGACCTACAGTGTACATATTTGAAGAGTATACAAGGGGAAATAACTCACTAAGGTCCCTTATTATATAGTTTTATACACACCTTTTCATCTATAGGTGATAACAAATCTTGTTTTGCTCTATTACGTCTAATTAAAACTATAACAATAATTAACAGTAATAAAACAATTAGTCCACCAATACTGACAGCAGCTGGTATGACCCAATCTACAAAAGATAACAAAACAATGTTATGACATGTACATAATTAGAATATAGATTTTTGCACCGTCTGTGCCCGACATTGTAAATCCAGGATCGGTCTTCACAGCCACAGAAGACGATGTTCTACCAAGTCGCATCAGCGCAATTCATCTATAATATAATAGACGGAAGGAGGCCAATGAACCAATAAATAAATACGTGTATAGATTGATAATATTAATAATAGGCACATTCTATTGACGGGGAAACTTGCATCATGCACTGGGCATGACTGTTCCGACAGAACTGAACTATAGTCATAGCCACACAACTTTTCAGTGTAACCCTACAATTCAATTTTCAATATGGCGGAAGACGTTTCAGAACAAGATTGGACGCAGAATGAGGTAAGCTTCTAAATGCAAAACAATACATGTAAATTATTACCCAATGTTTTCATAGGACGGGAATGCTGCACCCATCCATTAGCGATTTTAGTTTTTTTTCCCAAAACATCACATGCCTTTCTATATGTGGAAATTACGCTTTATTCTCAAAAATTGGTGCACAATTCGCGAAAACGTTTAAAAAATGAACACTTGTTTTCTATTAGCAATGTCTTATTAACACTTTACTCTCATGAAAAATACTTGGAAAAACACATTTATGTTTCTGACTGCCACTAAAAGAAAGCAGACATGTATTATAGACTTTTAGTTTAAAAAAATCTGTAATTAATTGTGCAATACTGGTCAAGTTTTATGATTTTCGTCGACTTTTTCAATTGTGAAAAGGGCTAATTTCTGCCACATTTTGAGACAAAAATCACTTATTAGAAGCAAAATCACTTGGGGCCTATCCATGTAAATCAAAGTGTAATTTTTATAGAATAATGTGAATTACTTACTAGGTATACCAGTCTGACCTGAAACAGACGGGTTCGTTGTTCCATTGGTTGATTGATAACGTGGTGTTGTGTAGAATAACCATGATGTTGTGGAACTTTGTAGCGTTCCTTGTGACGTCATTTCCTGTGGTGGGCACGTGCCACAACAATCTCTTAGGCGTTTATAACCATAAGTGTGACATCTGGAAGAGTCACAATCCGTGATTTTGTCACCATAGGGACAATCTGTAATGGAGACGAAATGCATTTTAAAAATTTATGAGAAGATTTATTGCTTTTGTACACAAATATCACGGTCGAATGTCTAGGTGTGCTTGCTTCAGATTATGTTGATGTTAAGTACATATTTGAAAAAGAATCTTACGTAACTATAAATTGATTCAGTTTAACTTAGCGTGTCAATGAAACAAAAAAGGATTTATTGGTCAAAAACACGGATGGTGATTTTTTTGGAAGTTTTCTAGAGACATATAAATCACTTCTATGTCTATGGTGTAAGGTTAATGCCACTGTATGTAAAGGGGCAGAGCTATTTCAGTTAAAAAATCTAATCGGTCAACCTTTTGGACGCTAAAACTAGTTACAAGGGGAGCATACTCTGGTAGTTCAAGTCTCTATGCATGTTTCGTGGTTGTCTGGTTCCCAGTTGTACTTTGACTAGTAAAAGTACGTCAGGCAAACCATGATCATGGCCGCGCCCTATTTAATGAATTAGATATTGGATAACTATGTTTTCAAATGAGCATTTTCACTACACAGACCAAAATCAAAGGATCATTGTACAAGAATTGCAGTGGATACCCTTTTTAGCTGTTCAGTTACATCAATTTAATGCAAAATAAAGTATCCGAAATTCTTACAAGACGAATCCACGTCCGAATTGTGTTCACTTGAGACATGTTTTCGTTAATTGACGGCTAAATATACGTGTAACCTGAAAAATCGAAATCGAATGTCCTATATAGTACCGCACTCCTACTGAAGTAACTTTCGTCAGCAAATGATCATGCAAGATTAAGAAAACGTAATAATAACTGAGGAGGCCGCCACGATTCCCGTTTGCCTGACCCGATAACGATAGTGGTAAGGGGCAGGTAATCCAGACTAGTTTCGTGGTTGTTTTTAAAGACACAAAATCGGTTGCCTAACATGCCTAACTAACGTTAACTGTAATGTTGCGAAAATAATTGTTACTGGTCATTCGTGCTGTCAATTTACAAGTCTATTTTACAAAATGAAGTTATTCATTCATTAAAAGGAAATAGCCGCTACGAGGAGATTGTTGAGTGACATGCTAGTCTGGATTACATGCCCTTTACCACTATCGTTATCGGGCCAGGCAAAGCACAATATTGGTTGCGTCCTCAGTTATTATTCAGATAATAAAAAAATTCGTTTACGTTTTCTTAATTTGCATGATCATTTGCTGACGATAGTAATCGTGATTTTGGTAGGAGTTCGGTACTAGATAGATCATTCAAAGTTGATGTTTAGTACACAAATATATATTTAGTGAGCGATTAACCAAAAAACATGTCTGCAAAGTAAACAATATTTAGACGTGGATTAGTCTCGTCAGAATTTCGGATACTTAATTTAGCAAAAATGTAACCGAACAAATAAAAAAAGGTACATGTATCTATTGTTATTCTTGTACAATGTTCCTTTGATTTAAGCCTGTGTATTGAGAAATGTTCATTTGGAAACATAATGATCAAATGCCTATTGCATTACATCGGGCGCTGCCATTATCATGCTTTGCCTGACTTACTTTTACCTGTCAAAGTACGGCTGGGAACCAGACAAGCGACATGCTTACTACATTCGGAACTCCTCGGCCATTCGCTACGAATAACTTATTACTCATTCATGAAATGTGGAGGTGTTCCGAATGATGCATACTACTTGTACCTTAAATACAATATTACCCCACCCACCTTGATTTCCTGTTTCGCTACTGAGACAGGATCCACAACATCTATACCTGACACTTGAATCATAACACAATCTACCACCATCTACATCACATGATTGTACACGATCACCAAATTGACAGTCTGTGAAAATATAACAGTACAATATAAGGACCTTCAGCCGGCTGTACGATCACCAAATGACAAAAATATGAGAATCTTCAGCCATGTCCTTGATGACCTGGGCAGCATAGACGATCCCTTAATTACTTTAAATATAAACAACAAACCTCTCTCAGTATCTCGCCCTGGACCTGGACGTTCCATCTCCGACTTTTTGTTACATAAGAATTTATAAAGCAACTTCCAAATTTCCCTAAATCCCTTGAATTTTTTAAAATGTCCGGTTTGTTTTCACAAATCATTGAAAATGGCTTATAAATGTTATAAGCTTTTTTCTTTGTCATACACGAATAGTTAATGGCCGAAAACACTCGAAACTTATTTAGTATTTTCGTACGATATTTTTCTACTACATCACGGAGTTAGCCTAGGTCTGCCGAGTGTTGTCGAAAATTAATTGAACCATGATAGTGATAACTTTTATATTTACATCAATTGTCAAAAACTTGTTTTTCTTTTCAACTGACCGGTCAATGGATATCAATGGTATATTATCACCATCTATTCAAATGAAACAACACTGACCAAAAGCTGTTTAGATAGCAATCTGTAACAACAGTATTACAATGCTGTAGGGTGTTATTGTTATACGGCTAAGTAGACATTTGTTGATATTAAATTGTTGCAATTAAAACAAGTATTAATGTATCTACATATTGGGTCATTATGTACATACAGATTATATGATAATCCGATTATGATCTATATTTGCACGAGTTGTATTGTTGTTACATAACATACACAAATATCAAACAAGTACACATATCATTAACACATATTATTAGTTACACAGTCAGTTACTGACCGGATAATACAAACTTTATTTGTATTTACTTTATTTGGATACGGTGTGATACCGGGTCAGTAAATCAATATTGGGTGAGAGCGTAGCTCGAGCCCAATATTTATTCACTGACCCGGTATCACAACGTATCCGGTCAGTAACTGACTGTGTAACGAATTTATCTTACCGAGTACCCCCATCTGAGTAGAAAAATAAGGTTTCGTCAGCGCTATCATTTATAAATTTTGTTACTGACTGGATATTAGACCTGGCTGACTGGGATAATACATGGTCAGCACGTGACCGCTCTCGGCCAATGAAAAACGAGTATTCTGTACGTGGTAAGATAATATCTAATACAGGGTTCAAGTACCGAACATCCAGCCAGGAAGCATTCCCATTCAGAGTTACACACTGCTGTCTGGGTGTCTAAGGATCAACCTTCCCATCTGGCTGGTGGGGCTACACTGACCAAAACTATGCCGCCCTCTATCAACATTGATAGAGAGCAGTATTTGCTAATGGCCACTGGCTACAGACATGGTTATTCATTGTGTAGCTAATTAGTAATGTTCTATTATGTTACAACTGTGTTTAATTTTATGCATCTTTCAAGCCAAAATCAGTCATCGCCTTAAATTGTTTTTCGAGCTCTAGCCTGATTTATTATGCTATATCAATATAGTAAAGTTCAAAATTATCAAACCGACTATATAGAGCTCTATACACAGGTGGCCGGCACGGTCTCAAATCAAAAACACAATATATACGAGTACATATATAGTGCTTTTTATTCAGGACCGTGCCGGTCGCCTGTATTCTTAAAGTAATTTTCACACGACGGGCTTGCGGCTTGTGGGTCAAAGCGATGACTTAAAATTGGTCTACCAATTAATAACACAAAAGAGAAATTTTGAGATATTTTATGTTTGTCTCCTTCAAACTAGCATTCTCGTACACTGAGTCTAGTAGGATTCTCGATACAAGCTAGATCGAGACTCTTGATAATATCGGGGAACGAGAATGTCAAACTAGGTGCTATATTTCTCCCGAAAGTAGACCAGAAAAAATGTCTTCTGGAATATTTTGTCAAGAACTGCGCGTTAGTAGTTTCTGATGACGCCACCCTCGAAATGGAATGGTTCGAAGTTTATTTCCGGTTGTGGTTAAGTATAAAAACCCCTCACCTGGTTCTTCCGGATATGCGACTTGGTCAGCACATGATTGGCAGCAATCGTTCCATACGGTGTGACCATAACATTCCCACGCATTTATGTCATCACAGTCGATTTTGTCAGCAGTACAGTCTGAAATAGAAACCAAAAGAAACGAAATTACAGAAAAGTTTCATAAACAGTCTCCAAAATGTGTATTTTTTTTAAGAACTGAATGTTTTTGTGATCGGTTAAGCCTGGTGTACTCATTTAAAAATATACACAGGAATTTTTGCTTGGCAACATCATTAGAATTTACATTTGATTTAAGTTAGCGAATTCAAATCTTGTAGAGGCTTGAAAGTACGATTTAAAGCGTTTGCTGAATCTTGAAAGTAAGACTCTTTACCTCTGATAGGACCTCTACGTCTTTCCATATGGATATACGTCCTACTTTCACTATAAATTTATCATTATCTTTCTGCCTTAATAATTTATGATATTTTGCAAGTACATGTCATCATGTTTGTTAGACATGCTCATTGAAGCTAAATACAATCGTATATAAAACGTTGCGACACTGACTTTCAAAGATTTACTAATAGTTTTGAAAAGGTTTAAACGCCAAATATGCTAGCCTGTATTACTGCATTAACATTATTGCCTAAATTGCTTAAACTTGCCACCGGGTTTAATCAATTAACCAATGCTTTCAAAATGAAAAATTTGAATACGTCATGAAGGCCACGAAGTGAACTTTTACAAAATTTAGTATCAAAATTCTACATATAACCGTTTCAGATACCACCGAACAATACATTTATTATATTAAGATATTAGGATACATTATCATAAATATTAAATGCCAGTTTTTGTGAGGGCATTTCTCGATTTATAAACTATTTAACACGACGTGCAAAGGTCGGACTATAAATTTAACTGAGGTACAATGAAATGCCATTATGCCATATTGTTTAAGATAATTGTTTTCCTACAATATAAAACAATGGCTACGTCATAAAACATCGTACGACAAATAACACCTTACGTCTTACTATTTTATGATATTGTCGTAAGATTTTTTGTGTCTAAAATACAACTTTCGTATTGGTATGTTTAGAAAGTTATTATATTATATTATAATAATATATATTATATCTTTCTATGTTATAAACATCCATTCCTATGGAGTCCTAGAAGTGATGCGATATGGGTTTTTTTAAATTCTCTTGCACTAGATATAATTTCGTTTTTATCAAAATATAATTTCTTAAAAACAAAATAATATTGAAAAAATACAAATGTCACTTTTTGTGAATCCGTAATTTCGGAATTAACTCGAGTTAGTTTTGTACAAATTTGCCGATGATTTTCAATACTATTTTGTTGAAGATTTTATAAAAAAAGGTTGATGCGTGCCGTCATTTGAGCACATTCGTCATAAACATGTTATGTGGTTTAAACCAACACATCACCGAGGTTTATCATACAAGTACATTGTTGTAGGCTGTCAAAATTAATATGAATGGTTAAATATATAATGATGCATTTACTTGACAGGTGAGCATCCTTTCTTAAGTAAGGTTATTTAGTGTTTTCTGACGTAACACAAATATACTTACAAGGGATATTTATAATTCTTGTCTTTTTATTTCTTACATGAATATTATAACGCAAGATTAAGTATTCAAAAATGCCACTGCTTGTTAAAATTGACTTTAGTCGAGACGTATAGTTGAAAATTATTTATGGCTCCTTCATATTGGTGAACTACCCAAATTAAGGTGTCCATCAAAATAAAACATTTATACAATGAATAAATGTACCAATATATGTTTTTAACTTTTTTACACATTTAATGTTATTTAAAACTTCTCAAAATTGACCCGAGAAAAAAATACAATCATTTTGTCTTAAAACATGAAGTATTTATGTACATATATTAGTGCTAATACACTAGTCAACACACAAGCTTTGCACAATATAGTTTTCATTAAGCTTTATGTATACTGACTATCACAATGCTGGAGGCGATCGTGGACCATATGATATCTATGTACGAGTATTTTATACACATGTACGTCATTTATGACGATATACATGTCGAAAATACATAATAAAATATCTTTGATGATGTCCAGCTTCATGATACAGCCCGTCCAAAAGTCCGAGGACAAGATCACGTTTTGAGGATAAACTAATCCAATTTACCAATAAAACGAAACAAATCACCTCAGCAAATTTAAAAATTGGCATTGATTTGTTTATTCGATGTAAAACACAAATTTTGTTACACGAATAAGCTTAAATTACAGTAAAAATACTTGCTGTATGCATTATGAGTTATTCCAAAAATTCATTTATCCAACAACTTTTGTTGTGCACTGTATCATGTATGTACATGTAACACTAAACACGCAAGAATCCCACAACTTCAGCCTCTGGCTTAAAGCACAATGACATGTACCTATTGTCATCTTGAAAAGTATTGTTTACGCCTTAATAAGAATGTCCCTTCCAGTTGTGTTTATAGTTATTACTGTACTACCATTTTGCGAAACCTTGGCATGTTGATTTATTTATTTACGCTATATTATTTGCGCAGTTGAGGGCATTTTAGCTCGGACTAATAATGACATGATCCTTGCGCTTTTGAAAGCCTCAAAACTCAATATAAAAGCTTTCAGGACTTAAACATGGGACGTGCAATTTCCTGCATGTTCCTATTAAATAGCAGCAACGGTACAGTGAAAGAACGTTCCCTTAGGGATCGTGAGGTACCGGGTTAGAATCGCACTAGGAGCATCGCTAATTGCCTTGTGCAATGAATTTACCTACAGTTGTTCCACTCCACCTAAAGTGAATAGGTATTGTGGGGGATCATCTGCCTCAAGGTGTTTTAGTGATCAGGGCTTATCATACAAAATTGTGAAGTTGGCCGAACATATATATGAAAAGTACGGAGCCCCTAAAAGGACATTTTGAAATACTTTTTTTATTTTCACAACTATTTCGTTTAAACGTAATATTATTTCGTTTTAACGAAATATTATTTCGTTTTTTCGAAATATTATTTCGATTAAACGAAATAATATTACGTTTAAACGAAATAATATTTCGAAAAAAACGAAATAATTATTTCGAAAAAACGAAATAATTATTTCGAAAAAACGAAATAATATTATTTCGAAAAAAACGAAATAATTATTACTTTTAAACGAAATAGTTGTGAAAATAAAAAAGTATTTCAAAATGTCCTTTTAGGGGCTCCGTAGAAAAGAGACTTTAAACCACACTTAAACTTAGATGATTGAAACACCTAACTAAGTGTATGAACATTAAGAACGACATTTCATAGATCCAACCGTCTACGTTCAGTTAAGAGTTTCTAATATTTTAAATAAAATTTTCAAACGTGTATACGAGTTAAAATTAGAATTGAATACTTTTATTGGATTAAAGACTTGCTTCATTTATGAAGTACATGTATCTCACGTTTTATTACCAAAAATAACTTATGATTCATTTAAAACTAAAATTTATGACTATTTACTTTTATATATCGTGTCAGGTGCCTTGTGGTTAGTTAAATAACCGAGGTAAAGGTTGAACAGTTTGTATTGTCATAATTTTAATGTCTGTAATCATGCATCCAATGTGTGTATTTAAGACTTTGTAAATCATGACATTGACTTGAACAAAATAAATAAAGGAACACGATGTACAAATAACAATGCCATGCATTGTTTTAAAAGTATTTATAAACATTACAGTACAAAAACCGATAAATCCGCAGATAATCCGTACCAAACAATATGTTTTAGTGTAATGGTTTTAGGATTTCTGTTTTTCAACGCGGGATTCCCCGGGTAGATAACACAGTTGGTAGCGCGCCGGGATTTGGAATCTCGTGCCCGAGGAGGTGCGGGTTCGAATCCCACCCGGGGAGGTTATACCCTTCCATGAAAAATTGACAATAATGTCGATTTTCCTCCATTGATTAGATAATATGGAGAAGTTTCCGGCCTTGCGGAAGGGTAGGTGAGTACAATGTACTGGTTATAGACAATGGTCCAGGAAAGCTAGGGTAGGTGCGCTGGACGCCGTAAAATGACCTAAATTGTGTTGATACGGCGTTAACTCCAATAAATAAATAAATAAACAATGCGGGATTCAGCTGTTCTGTCGTTGTTAATTAGAAGTGGCGTTACGAGAGGTTTTACTGTAGGCCTACTTTTAAAATATGAAATATGGCAGTATACCTTTTTAAACATATTAAATTACTAAATGATCGCTGAAATACAATGTGAGAAAAGTATACACCCAGATTTATAGATGTGTTTGTATGTTCATTCGACTGATTCACTTGTAACAAGTTCTTAACGTAATGGTGCTTGTTACAAACGTCGTAAAACTCAAAAATAAAGTTGTTAGACAACTTAACTTACTTTGAAATGATGAAATATGACAGTAATGTTTCGCTATTAAGGCCGCCGATGTTCTCGCAAGATTACGCGAGCCTTTTTTTATTTTTGAGACCGAGTTGCTTAATTTGAGAAAATAGCTATTATTAAGTCCATATCGCAATTAAGACCATCGAGTTTTTGGGTTCCTTACAGAGGTACTTTACTGTATTACAGTTTTAAGCTATGTGACTTTGCACGCATGACTTCATAATTAACATGTTATATAATAGCATGAAGTCAAACTAACAAATTTGAATCTTGAATTTTATAGTTAGATCTCTAAACCGAAACATGGTAACTTTTAGTCAATTATATTGTTAGATTTTATTCAACTGAATGTGGCGCATACATTAACTCCAATGATCAAAATTATCATTTTTTATCAATTGTGAGTACAGAAATACTGTAGTGAATATTAGGGCTGTCACGATACGCCAGAATCGTACCGCGATACGTACTACGATATATTGTGGGCTTTTAGATTCGTTGTTCCTCCGCTGCATTTATCAGAAAAATGCAAATTTTAGCTAATAGAATCTAGTCTCTTTAGGTATTTACGGTCATTTAGGACTTAGACGCGCCCTAATCGGTTAAATTCTTGCAACTTCATGTTACTAGATAGAATAAACAATGGAAAAACTGACGTTTCGCTACTTTTATTTCGCAAAGGAATGATTTTTCCAATGAAATAAAGATATCGCCAAATACCGGTACATTAAAATCGTACCGCGGTACGTATTGCTGCAGCTGCGTATTGCAATATACCGGTACATCGTGACAACCCTAGTGAATATCTAAATCAGAGGAGTTACTAGCATCTGACAATTGAATAAAATCTTTCAATTCTAATAATGAAACATTTAATCGTGTTGTTAGATCGTAGGGCTGCGGCGAGTATCCGAGTACTCGGATAATCGCGATCCCGACCAGAAAATCGAGTACGAATATTCGTAACGTTCGAAATCGTCGGATCGCGATCTAGTTTAGGAAAAAATAAAAGAACATTTTCAGCTTAATTACCACTAAAAACGAGTCGCACAACTAATTAAAACTTTAATTTATGTAGGGACCGAATTATCTTGTGTAAAAAATTTGATTGATACACATTGGAACAAAACTGTTACCACTGAAAATGTCCAATTAACGTCTGATAGTAATGTTTGGAGTACATGGTTTCCCATATAGTAAAAACTTCTGTAATGTTTCACTTATTTCTGTTATTTCATGAATTCCTGTATGCTTTTCCATAAACATGTGATTTGTGGTTCGATTCGTGAATCGCTACACATGGATAGTGGTTCGAATCGGATCGCCACTTGCTCAACGACCCACAGCCCTATTAGATCCTTTAATTGCCCACTTACATATATCAGACAATATGGCCAGCATGGTCGAGTTGAAAAGGTAACCCTGTCACCCTTAACATCGGGATATATATATAATATATTATTGAAAATACATGTATAACCATAGACACAGCGATATATTATGTTATCAAAAAGGTGACTCTAAACCTCGAAGTAAATATTATATCATTATTATTGAAAAAATGACCATAGACACCGGGGTATATTTCTAATTAAATTCAATAGTATATCCATTGTATGTTTATGAACAAATACAGTTCCGCTACTCTGATCGCCTTTGTTATTGCAAAGTCATGCGATTTTGGCGAATATTTATACCCATACACTTAATTTGAGATGAAAATGGTCACTATTTTAAAACCAAACGGCTATAAAGACCATCTATTTTGATGGTCCTAAAAGTCGATCTTTACTGTACAACTTGAATACGAACACCGAAGCGACAACATTAATAAACACAAAAGAAGTTAAAATAAACATTTTAAAGACACCATACCTGTAGGTTGATTTATAACCATTTTGCTTCAGCGATTCAACACGAACTGGTAAAGTTATGAAAATATATACATGTAAATGATATACAGGTTACAAACTAGTAAATCCAAATTATCGACGAATTACTTAATTTCAAAAGACGTATGTAAATTGTTAACGCCTGACAGGTTACACCGGGTCAATATTATATCGGATCAAATATTTCATTGAAATGAGAAAAACTAAATATAAACTATGAGTGGTTGATACTGTGAAACTCTCACTTCACTTAAGGCTATCCAGTCTTGTCGACATTATTAAAGTCATGGTCTTTCCATGTAGAGTATGTAAAAGCAACAAAACTTTACATGACAGGTAAAAAGTAACGTCACGTTTTTGTTACGCGTTAAGTCCACTCAGTAGAGTATGAAAATATTCGGATTCGGTGTTATGAAATTTGAAAATTCTTTAGCGCTTAAAACTTAGCGCCCTATTTCAAACGGTGTCTTTGTGAATAAAGATAAGTAAGAGCAATTATGAAACATAGGGCAGTAAAATGTAGAGCTAGGACGAGTCTACCTGGTTTGCTCGAACTTTGGGCACAAACCCTGGGGTCAAATTTTAAAACGTATACCGTAATTTGACAGGAAAATATTTTTTTTGCTATATGAGTGCCCACAGATTTTATAACCTCACTTAGTTTTTGCAAACCTCGTTTTATATGACTGTCTTAACACTTTTAATATCTCTTAATATGTCTACAACATATTAAACGCATAAAATTAAGGGTCCATTTAAAGGGGATGTTCGGACACCTTTGGGCCCGGATGTAATAAAGTCCCTTTAAAGGTGATGTTTAGAGACCTTTAGGGAAATGTCTGATCATCAGTAGCATCGTATAATATTGTTCAGGACACCGAATTTCACAATCACATAAATGTAAACAAAATTAAGAATTTTTGAAAGTCGAGACATAGACATTTTTTTAGAAACGGAAGTATTTGTGATGTCATAGTCACGTGGTATTTCCACCGCGCATGTGCATTATTATTTTCATCGCGATTTTCAAGTACTACGATGTTGTTAAACTTTGACGCTGTTTCTTTTTCGCCCAGTGTAAGCATACAATGGCTGTTTTAGTTTGTACCTCTGACATCCGAAACAATTAACATGACATGACATGACGAGCGTGACGTCATAATTCTATTTATAGTTACAGTCTCAATACGTCCATTTTAGGCATATATATGTAGTCAAATATGGAAACAAACGCGCAAAAATAATTAACAAACTTGACAACTGTCATTGACAAGTAGATGAGACAATTATGTTAAAACAATAGCGGGAGTGACAACCGTATGATTAGAATGTTATGTTGAACTGTTGACCGCAAGGAAAATATCTGAATTGAATGTCGGCGGGACATATTGTTAGATTTTATTCAACTGTCCATTGCGCTTACAATAACCCCGCTGATTTAAATACTCGACATGTGTTCGATAATCTCCATACATGAAACGGATGTATATTCTTATCAACTATACAGTGTAGTGAATCACGTGACCTATATGGTTCCTAACACGGCAAAAATGACGATCAGATCAAGAAATTTAGATGAAAAAGACAAGGCCATGACATTTATACGTAACCGATTTTTATCAGACCTAATGCAGTCTAAGCGGCACAAAACTATCTTTTTAGCGGTAGTTCTTTCAACCTCATAACAGGTCTAGTTTTCTAGATTACCTCAAGGTTTTGAACGAGTCGAGAGATTTTTGGAAGAACTTCGAGGTAATCTAGAAATTTAGAACCGTTGTGGGGTTGGAAGAGCTACCAATGGAAAGAGAATTTTGTGCTGCTTAGACTGCACTAGGTCTGATAAAAATAGGTTACGTATTTACCTTGTTCTTTTAACCTTAATTCGTTAATCTGGTCGTCATTTATGCCGTCTAAGGAACCATATAGGATATACAAATGCATATTTTTATCGATCGTGGGTACAGAAAGGCTTTAGCGAGTACAAATGTATTAAAACCAGTGGGGACAATGTATGCCCCACTAATAGTTGAATAAAATTTATAAGCGGATCATGCGGGGGTCAGGACCTAGGACCCCCTGAAATGTCCAAAATGTACCTGTTCATGAGTGTATTTCTTAACTGAAAGTCACTTTAAGTAGTATGAGCAATTCTTCTCGTGCTCGCTTCGCTCACCTTATTTATTTATTGGAGTTAACGTCGTGTCAACACAATTTAGGTCATTTTACGGCGTCCAGCGCACCTAACCTAGCTTTCCTTGACCATTGTCTATAAACAATACTCACCTACCCTTCCACAAGGCTGGAAACTTCTCCATATTATCTAATCAATGGATGAAATCGACATTATTGTCAAATTTTCATGGAAGGGTATAACCTCCCCGGGTGGGAAAACCGCATATGAATCATTACAAAGGGAGACAAATGTGTATCTTGATAGGTTCATGTCACCATGAGAAGTTAATTCCCTTTAATATAAAAAATATTACTTCCAATTGAAAACTTTGTAGAATGGAGAGGTCACGTCGCTCGACTGATATGTTTTTCTTAAAAAAGTATCGCTCAACTGTGCATTTTGTGACAAAAATATGTTGTCCTGTTTTTTTTTAATTTTCATCATTTTTCCCGATATTTTCGTTGTAAACTTATCGTGATGTAGTATTTGTGAAAGTAGTATGTGAAGTTAGCGCAGTTCAGCTCTCTTGAGCAGTTTTAACAGTATACATAATGTTGTGCTGTTTCAATGTACACCTTCGTTTATAGACCTGAATTCAATATTATGAACCTTGTCAATGATAAAATGCAGGCCGCCTGGCTAGCTCAGTCGGTTGCACACACGTCTTCTGATCGAGTGGTTGTATGTTGAATTCCCGGGAAGGGCATACACTTGTGGAGATTAGTCATAAATTATTTTTTATGACCATTCTCCCTCCTATTACTGTTGCTAAATCATGCAGAGCAGTTGTCAGTCACTGACGGAAATTTGAGTCTAGTAACTGGTTAACAGCTAAATCCAGAATTTAGCCTTTCAAGGAACTGCGAGTATGTTGACTGCCGTGATATACAATGTGTTGCGTTTACTCAAACAAAAACATAATCTCATTCTTACCATGTCGTTAACTTACTAGAGAACGCCTACTTGTAATTTCAAGCGTGGATATAGCAAATACGTTTTTGTTGTAACACAGTTACTTTATCGTTTAAGGAAAGCCAGCAATGCCTTTTCATAATAAAAGAAGAAATCAAGTCAAGGCAAACATAAAATAATATTGCATTTTATTAAACCAATGAAAATGCGTTGATTTAAGCATGTAACATATTTATTTATGAGAAGCAATAAAGCTAATTCGAGGCAATTACAAACAAAAGAGTTTGGTTGCAAATGCTTATAACAATCGACTTGATCTCCTTGTCAAGCTGTGTTATGCTATGCTATGTTATATTTTGTGGAAAAAAACTAAGCACATCGATCTAGTGGGGAATTACGAATCAGTCTTGGTACGCATGAATTTATGTCACACGTAAGGAGCGCATGACGTCACAGATCAGACGGGATGCGCATGACGTCCACCATCAATGAAGAGAAGCTCTCCAGTAATGAAGGAAGAATCGTCGGAAGCAAGGAATGTTATTGCCTTAGCAACATCTATTGGTTCACCGATACAACCAAGTGGATGCTTCGTCTTTTGTCCCTCAACAAACTGTAATAAAGTAAACATCATTTTGTGTCACGTGACCTGACTCAGTCACGTGATACCATTTGATAGGTATATCACAATCCCGATGAAGACCGTGTAACTAAGCATTGGTTCTAGTAAGTATTTTATGGTTAATAGATTTGATTCCTAAAAGAAAATAATTTTCACTGAACAAATCGGGTTATTGGGGTTTTTTTTCATTTTGAACTCCGTTTTGTTGTTGTGACAGTTTATGCTCGACTATCCAGACAAAAAATCGCCATTCCCTTCGTACCCCTGGTTCTAAATCATGTAGCATCTAGCTACTTGTTAACATCTAATAAGTAATAAGATTTGGTCCTTCAAGGAACGTTGAGTAGGTTGAAATTGAATACCAAGTGGCAAAGAACGAAACTTTTGACAATTTTGAAATGAGTTTCAGATGTTGGGTAACAAAGATAGAAGTGTAAGAACGTTTGAGGTAAAACTTGAATTTATAATTACATTATAATTGCATATAATTTATTATTGTATATTTCAAGAAAATTCATTAAATCAATCCTACCTGGTCATAAATTTCCTCTGACATACCTCCTTTCTTTTGTATATTTGTGCGAACTACACCAGGGCTGAAATATGCACATGATAAAATTGTTATAATTAAAACTTGGAATTCACAACATAGCTTAAATGACTGCGTTTTATCGTGTTGCATTGTTTATTAGATACAAGTAAAATATGAGCATCATTATACACTAATTGACCTCAATGTCATAATTTGATCAATCTCTAAAGATGACTTTAAGGTGAAGCTACATTAGATTAGATTCTTTTATTCCTCCAAATTGGAGAGCAAAACAAAACAGTTTTACCAAATACTTTTTAGCCAAATATTAAAGATCTAGGGGTTGTAGTTTTTAGGAGATTTCTTTTAACATTTCTTGATTTAAATCCGTTGATTCCTTGGTAGGACCACAGGGGCGTAATTTTAAAATCTTTGTAGAGGAATTTTAGGTGATGTTTCATGCAATTATTTGTAACTGTAGGCTTTGTGATATTTTAACAAGAATTTTTAAATGTTGACGACGGGCGGACGCAAAACACGAACACACGCACTCGCTGCTAGCCCTCCCCCCACAATATCTTAGGCACTTTATGCTCAGATGAGCTTACAGAAAACGAAGTTTACAATTTGTCAACCAAACGATTGTACAATAGAACAAATATACTTACTTTACAGAATTAACTCTTACACCATCTTTGGCTACCTCTGGAAGATTAAAACATAACATTTATATATTTGAAACTGTACATGGTAAGTTAACCGTACGGTAACTGTTGAATGGTTTTGTTATGTACTGAGGCAAGTCAGAAGTTGTCGCACAAATAGATATAAATACAATCTTACACTTTATATGAACATATAAAAATAGTTAATTCCTTAGTTCACTTTCAGTCTTGTGCAATAAACAATAATGGTCCGTCATTTGATTAAATACATGTACTTTACTTATTGATAAAGGTATAGAATGAAAGAAGTGTAATGTAAAATAAAGGACACGACAAAAATGATGACCGGATCAACAAATATAGATGAAAAAGACAAGGTAAATGACATTTATACGTAACCGATTCTTATCAGACCTAGTGCAGTTTAAGCAGCACAAAATTCTTTTTCTAGCGGTAGTTCTCCCAACCCCACAACGGTTCTTGTTTTCTAGAATACCTCGAAGTTCTTCAAAAAATCTCTCGACTCGTTCAAAAACTCGAGGTAATCTAGAAAACTAGACCCTTGGTATAAATGGTCGTTGATAAAATGGTATGTGCTTACCCATTGATAAAATCTTTGTAAAATGATCAAGAGCAGCTTTGCTGATGCCATAAGAGGTTTCTCCTATAAACTATATACATAGAAATGAACATAAGTCAACAATGATCTAATAGAAAACCCACTTAAAGACATGGTACAATAACTAAATTTTCATCCACACCTTTATATATACTTGGTTTAACGCCATGTCAACACATTTTGGTTATTTTACGGCGTCAAACGCACTTAACCTAGCTTTCATCTATCCTTCCACAAGGCCGGAAACTTCTCCTAATACCTTATTGATGGAGGAAAATTGACATAATTGCCAAATTTTCATGAAAGGGTCGAATCTCCCCGGGTGGCATTCGAACCCGTACCCCCTTTGGGACACGAGGTTCCACTGAATCCCGGCGAGCTACTAACTGCGCTACTGACCCGGGTTCATCATCAGTAATTGCCTTCAAAAACACTGTTAACAATATTGTGGTTGAACACAACAGTTCGTTTGTGTAAACTTGACTGATGCCATATAAACCTAATATTTACCTTTATTACAAAAAAATAATTAAATAAAAAAAATTCTAAAGGAAAATGTATAAGAGGAATGAAATTGATCTAGGAAAGGCGACAGAGATGGTGGTGAAAATAGAACTCTATGTCAAAATTTCGTAGAAAGTAAATACATGTAAATCAAATTCACTAGTCCATGAATTTTCTTGTTAAGGTAAGGATTCAAATGGTCCAACTAAAATAAAGATATAATTATGAAGTTGTGATAACATCATGCCACAGTAAAATGCGAATACATGTTTTTTGTTCAATGCCATAGCATCGCCATATTGTTTTCATATTTTATGAAACTAGGTTATCATGATTAAATTTAGGTCATGACCTAATTATTGAATCGTAAATTTCTGACATACATTTTTAATTCAAATTTACTTACATAGAATTCGGTAATTTCGTGACTGTGACACACGACAGCACACGTTTGTCATCTTTATTAATAAAACATATGTTAAAATACGCAAAAAATGCCAAATAATAAAACTGAAAAAAGTATCAGAGATCATTAGTCAAAATATAAGCTAAGGATCGTCACATACCGTTCTCTGTCCGCATATACTCGACACGTTCACTATACAACCTTTAGTTTTGATCAAATATGGCAGACATAACTTCGCCAGATAGAAAGGTGCCCGGATGTTAGTTCTCATAACTAGGTCAAATTCTTCCATTGGCGTGTTCAAAGTTGTATTATAGGCGACTATGGCAGCATTTTGTACCTAAAGGGATTAAAGAACCATTTGTAAGTTACTTAATAGGAAGACGAAATTCAGAAAAGACTTAAATTTCAAATATGTGGTCTGTAAGTCACGTTCAATGTTGGTCGAGATTTGTCGAGAATTTACAAGATTCTACTACTTCCGGTTGAAGAGCTAGATTGTCGGGATACCTTAGATATTATCTTAGCAGAAGTAGTAAAACATGGAACCTGAAAGAATTTGCTTTACGCGTGTCTCACTAGATAAAAATTTATTACTTGACAAAACGAAATCCTCCATTTAACGTCATCATACTATTTTAAGAGGTTTCATGATCGTGACGTCACATTGAGTATAAACCATAATCCTGTTTTATTACGTGGAAAAAATAGAATTAACAACTTAATTCTAAGTGGAATACAAGTATTAGCATTTCCAAAAATGCTTGAAATCGTCGTTTAGCAGTGTATTATCCATAGAGAATAAAGATTCAAGCAATATGCAGATCAAACAGTGCATGCCTTTACAGTAGAGGGCTTTAAATCAGCCCTTCAGAAGCTCGACTGGAGCGCGTCCATCCCCGTCGGATACAAATACCAGCAGTGGTCATCTGACGTATTACTACAGATTCAGGTATTCGTCAGTGCTTTAAACCGTCCCAAGTCTATTCATAGACTACAGAGCGTTTGATTAATTCTACACACTGTAAGGCCAGATAAAACCATCGAATTACAAAATTATTATGGTAGACTTCACAATTCACCAGTCCATTTGACATTAAGAAACTACATTTTATTGATAAGCAAACCAGATTATTCGCTTCAAGAACATGTTCTGCCCTACATTCCGCCAGCTAATCGAACGTTCATATTTACTAATAAACTCGCTCGGAAGTAGGGGAGATAGGTTTGCTTTTTTCAACAAAAGCGAGTTTTTTTCAATAAATGAACATGTTACGAATAGGCATGAATGTTTTTTTTGGTTTTATATTGTAACTCCTTGAAACTGATACTCGTTCATATATCGATAATGATATTTTCTTGTATTACAAACAGGTAACCGTATAATACACGCCGTGGACGATTCCATACACGCACCCCTTTTTTGCTACTCTACGTCATCTTTTTCGTCACGTGACCTCAAATGCAACGTTATGATTGGCTAAAGACAACCGGTGTCGACACAAAAATGCTCAAATCTTGATAATTGTTTAAATCGTCGGTACAGGACCGACGATAATGAAATATAGGCTTCAAATGTTTTATTTAGGAGTAGTTCTCGAAAGACTACAAGAAAATGATTCAAGCGAAACAAAACCAAACAAAAAAACAAGTACAATGTACTTACTAAAACGTCAATCTGTCCAAATTTTTCTATAACATCATTTACCAAACGTTCTAAATCAGTTTCTATAGTAACGTCAGCCTCTACCAGTAATAACTGAAAAGAAATAAAGAATTTGATTTTCACTGTATTTATAAACTTGAACAAAACATGTCGCATCAGAAATGTATGAAATAAATAAAAGGTAAAACAGTATTTTAAAGTCTAAGTTTTATAAGTCATTGGGCTACTGGTATCTATCTGTCAATCTCCCGGGTGAGTCCTTTTACTTTTTAACACCTGGGTGGAGTGAAACAATCACCAGGGACCTCACAAACCCTAGGGAGGCATCTCACCACTGGACAATTTTTCCTTTAATAATAAGAATGCGCGCGTGTGTCATACGTCACTAAAAGGTCTCGTTCACCCACCTGACAGAAAATATTACGCCTTGTTACAACCAAACTCTTTTAGAATCGATATATTCCAGATATATTAGTTCTATAGTTTACGTGGGTTGAGATTTTCGAATTACATTCACGAGGTATATACACTGAACAAAAGTTCTAACCGATCACTTTTCAAATTTTGACTATTTCATAACTGGCCAATGGATCCTTTTTAAATTTTACTGAGGTGATTTTTGAGTCATTTTCTACCAATTTGTAGGAAAAAATAATTACGGTCCGATGCACTCGATCGGCACACATGGCGTGGTTTACACATTTTCACACGAACTGTTCGTGTAGAGAATGATGAGAAAATAAATTTCACTTTGCATGAATCCTTGTTAACTTCATAAATGAAAAAACATAAAACATTGCACGAATGTCGATCCTGTCGGCGAATTGTAACCTTTGTTCTTGGTCTTCGGCGTCAGTTAGAAACGATTCCGGTCCCTTGCTACATCGTCCAAGGTCGCGATCGTCGAAAAGACCCGATTAAAGTGTCGTGCAACTTGAAATAGGGATGACCACTTTAAGAATAATAAAATTACAGCATTTTTTCTATTTTGACAATACTTTTCGATATTTTTTAAAGATTTTTCCATGAACAGCCACTCATCTGTTTGATAGAGGCTTCGGTATTCAACATTCCATTGGCTACGCCACGATCCTGCATCGGCATTCGTGCAATGTTTTATGTTTTTTCACTTATAAAGTTAACAAGGATACATGCAAAGTGAAATTTAATACTCACCACTCTCTGCACGAACATTTCTAGTCAAAATGTGTAAACTACACCCTGTGTGCCGATCGAGTGCATTGGACCATATCAAATTATTTTTATCCCATAAATCGGTAGAAAATGACACAAAAATCACCTCTGCAAAATTTAATAAGGATCCATTGGCCCGTTATAAAATAATCAAAATTTGAAAAGTGATCGGTTAGAACTTGTGTTCAGTGTAGTCATGTAGAATCTACAGAATGTAAACAAACCCTTGCTTTCTTCAAATTCTTGTAGCAGCAATAAATTTTAGGTATTCAAATAGTGCTGAGATAACAATTGCATTTCTTTGTCTAAAAATGCCCACATGTAAATGTGCTATCTGAATCTTTCTCGCACATTATTCTAACACATGTCCAAGTTTTGTGCGGAGTATTCGGAGCTATCAATCAAAACTCATGCTATCAATTTGGTATTTTCGGAGGATTATGTAGTAATATTTAATTTAAAATGCTATTTATTGTCATTCACTTATTTCGCGGGTTTAGCGCAAAACAGTTGTAATTCAATATAAGAAAAGAGTTAGTTACGACCGTTTTGCGTTAAATTAAATCGCGATTTGTCTGGAACGAGAGTTTTGCTAAAACATTATTTTTGTTTACCTCAGTAGTTGATGTAGATCACGTGACTATAAACCTTGTTTCAAGTCCGTGGAAAATGCGTTAATATCATAATATTAGGACACTCGGAAAAAGGTCTAGAGTTGAATTCGTCCATACTGTAAGAAGAACGTCCGACTGAGCTAGTCGGTAGCACAAGAGTCTACTGATCGAGGGGTTGTAGGTTGGATTCCGATAGGGCATACTTTCTGGAGTTCGGACATGAGATAACTTTCTTCAGCCAATCTCCCTCCTACTATTGATTCTTAATCATGAAAAACAGTTGTTAGTCACTGACGGAAGTAGACGCCTAGTAACTGGTTTACAGCTATATAAAGAGATTTAGCCTTTCCAGGAACGGTGAGTAGGTTGACTGACCGCAGTTATAAAACAAATACAATGTAATGCTACGATGTTAAACCAAACCAAAGAAATAAATACTTTCGAGATTGACTTTACCTTGTCTTTTGATAGTCCAGATGACGTCATCATTCGTCCAACCTGATCAAGCTTTTCCTTATTTCTTCCAGTAAGAACCAATTTAGGGTCATATTGTATCATATGGTGTGCCGTTATGGCCCCTATTCCACATACGTCACCAGACCCTTGAAATATAAATATTTATAAACAATACTACTGCAAGGAAGAAACCCCCATAAATTTTCATATTGGTGAACTTTTTTTAATTTTGCGCGTCGACTTAACACAAGATTAGTCTAAAAGTTTTGTCAAAAAAGGAGGCATGAATATATTCAAAAACATTTCAAAAACAAGTGAGTAATATATCTACACCTTCATTCACTGAGCCACATGTACTGAATAATTAATTTAGTTTTTACAAGAATAAATACTTTGAAACTGCTATACAACAGTGTGGACTCACATTTCCCCCATAAACGAATGAATTCAATATTAAATGCATGGGCGGTGTTGCGCGGGGGTCAGGGGGATCCGGACCCCCTAAAATTTCAAAAATCTCTATTAGTGTTTTTCTTGACTGTAAGTCATTTTTAAGTAGCATGAAGCAATTTTCTAGGTGCTTAACATAAATTTAATGATTATGTAGTTTGTATTATTAATATGTTGCGTTATTCTGCAAAAATGTATAATGTACGAATCCCCCCCCCCCCTAGAAAAAAATCCTGGATCCGCCCCTGAAAGGTACAATAACATGCCATGTTTTGAAAAAATGATTTATAGGCTTTCAATAACTTAAACAGCATTGCTGATAGTGCCGCATTTATATGAGAAAAATTTGTCAGAAATAATTTATTTATCCCCTTCGACATTCCAGAACTTCTAGGCCATAGACTACGAATTAATTCACTGAAAGGTCAAGGAGTTCCGAATGCCCCCTTGGATGACTCCTTTATCCACGCCTGGCGAATTCAACTATAACAAAAAAATCTGATTACTTCAGCTATTATGCTACGTACAAAAACATACGGATATATTACTTTTAGAAATCGTAGTTTCAGCCATGCGGCGCCAAACCTGTGGAATTCCCTTCCGGACTCACTCAAGTGTGCCTAGTCTTTAAATACTTTTAAGAAAAAGTTAAAGACCTATTTGTTTGTTAATTACTATGATCACTAAATCAATCACCCTGTGACAATAAACTACGACTTTGGAATAGACCAGTAAAATGAACTAATCTTAGACTGCTTAAAACAGTTTATTAATAAGTCCAGTTGTGATGTTAATACTACAGAAAACAATTCTTTTAATCAATATAAACTATCTGGCTAAATGATCTTGAATATACCCAAATTACGAACATTTAACACCAGGAAATTATGAAATTCTTAAGAACAAACCATAATTATGCACTAGGTTTATAACAAAATAATATGCGGCTGAATGATGGGTGTTCTGATGGGATCATTGGATTAGTGTCCGACTTTGCATCTTGCAACCATGGATTTTCCAGGGCATCTAGCCAGTTTCCTTCATTGGCTGGGGTCGCCTTTCCACCGATTATATACTCATTATCTTTAAGATTAATACTTTACCTTACCAATCAGGAGCTGACGCTGATGGATATTCTGGCGGGGTCCTTGGATTGGGATCTGACTTTGCACCTTGCAATCATGAATATTTTTAGGCATCTAGCTGGATTCCCTATTGGCTAGTGGTTGCCTTTCCATTGATAATCTAATCATTACCTATACATGTATCACTTAAACTTTATCTAAGCAATCAAGGGCTGACGCTGATGGATGTTCTAGAGGAATCCTTGGATTAGAATCCGACTTAGCACCTTGCAATCATGGATTTTTCAAGGCATCATGTCTAGTTCCCATTGATCGGTGGCTGCCTTTATTCATAATCTAATCATAACCTTTATCACTTTTACTTTATCTGACCACTAAATAATGCATGATAGTTGGTGGGACGCGCGAACACTGATGCTGATGGATGTTCGGGCGGGAGCCTTGGATTAGAATCCAACTTTGCACCTTGCAATCATGGATTTTCGTGGCATCTAGCCTGATTCCCCATCGACCATTTGGCTGCCGTTCTACCAACAATTCATTATCACTCATTCGCTATCTTTTACAGTTAAAAATCCACTTGTTTTGTTGTTGTTTTTAAACTACTATGAGCACTTTATTGATCACTAATTATTAGATTTATAGTAGTCTTTAGTTTATCTTTTTATATTTTATCATCTCTTAACCATTTTCATTTTCATTTAAACTCGTATTTCCTAAATATGCATATGATTGTGAATATATATATACATCGCATTTGTATAGCGCTCTTTACATATTGAATACGATATATATGTTCAAAAGCGCTTCACAATCATATGCATAATTAGGAATATATATATATTCACGATGGTTTACGATCGCTATCGCCGAAAGTGTAAACTCATTGTGATCGTAAGTTTACTGAATTACCCGAGCGGTGTTCCGGACGGTATAAACAAACCACAAGTACAGGTTGTCGACGTAAACATTGCGTATACAAACATGGTTAGTTTTATTACACACCAATATTTAGGGGTTAATTATTTATACAATTTGATAGTTTGGTTAATTTACGCTTGTTTTATAAACACATATTTATAAAACATTTACAAAGAAGATATACATTATTTAAAATAAATGTTAATTATCAAAGTGGTATGTTAAAATCAGCAAAAATGCTGTTTATGCATCAGCATATTCACCTATTTAGTGAGCAAGTCCATTGTTTAAAGTACAATAACACGCATGACCTAGAATACGACCTATAAATATAATTCTCTTACCTGTGATAACTACAACCTTGTTTTTAAGAGACGCCATTTTGAAACTGTCCAAAGTTATCTTAAAACTTAAACTGCTCGAGATCGAAGTACGTTTAAACTACGAAATACATGCAATGAAATGATCGCAGTCCTTGAAAACCTCTGTTTTAACTAACTAGAGACTTTTACCGGCTGTATGTCGCACGTAGGTAAAGGTTTTTTTCAACCATGTGTTTAATTTGCATATGTTCTTTTTGCCGCACTGGTGAGTATACAGGCGCGTATCAGTAGCGTGTTCAGTTACCGCGAACGTTACAGAACGTTCCATAACGATACATTCGGAAATCCTCGGCCATTCGCTGCGAATAATCTCGGACATATTTAGACGCTATTTTGAAACTATCGGTGTTAAAGTAAACAAATATATGATCGTTTAGGCATTGAGTGATGTTTCGTTTTTTATCCCGTAAATTTTGAAACATCACTCTTTGCCTTAACGATCTCATATTTGTGTATTAGATTAGATTATCCGTAGCGAATGGCCGAGGAGTTCCGAATATATCGTTATGTAACGTTCTGTAACGTTTTGTGTAATTGAACACGCTACAGGTGTGTCATCAGAAATGGATGAATTAACTGTCAGTGGCGCATATATTAGCCCCACTAATTCAAACGCTCCATATTATTTATTCGTACATAGCCACAGATAACTATTTCTATCGATAGTGTGTACACAAATACTGTGGTAAGTATTTAAACCAGCGGGGTATTACATAGTTGGAAAGGTTAAAACGCCAATATTTCTAACATATCTAGTTGTCTTGATTAACCCATTTTATTATAGGGGTTAATTTATGTGTCAATGAAAGTTATATAAAATTGAACTTTTTCATGGTTTAAGCAATAAAAGAATACAATGTACTATATGCCAAATTAATTACAGTCAAGTCTTTAAGTCTTTTCATATATTTAACTTGCGAATAGCATTGATTAGCTACTTTTAATCTGTTTTATAATATTTCTGTTGAAAATAACTATACTGTATAAGTGTGTGATAGTTTTAGTTATTTAAAATGCTTATAGTCTTTTATAACTATATTCAGAGTGGCTATGTACTTGTTTTTTTATATTGTATAGTTGTATAAGTTTTATATACAAGCTGTACATAAATAATTAAATAAATAATTTGCAATTTAAAGTGTTATCAAGTTTAATTGCTATAAAGTGAATCAAAATGATAAACAGTCCAATGCATGTTGTGGTTTGAATGCATGGTAACAAGATTCAATTTTTGACAGTATCCAAGTAATCTTAGAAATACAAAAACAATATTTTCGTATTATGGTTCGTAAGATCTAACTGGTTTTAATCATAGGCAAGAATACAAGTTACAAAATATACGCCCTCTAAATCTCATCGTACACATCCTCTGCAAAAAATACTCTATAAATTTAAAAGGAAAATTTAATTTAAATACCAAATGAAAATCACTGGCACCAGAGTCCTCATATTCTTTAAATAACCACACATAAAATATTTTGATAACAAACACAATTAAAAATCGCCCACATATATAGTGCGGACATATTGACCCCGACCTTACCTTTCTCATTTGCATCTTATTATCAGATACACATATCCCGGCGAAAATCAATACCACGCCTAATCTACACTTCGGCTCGTTATGTATTTAAAATAAGCAGTCGATATACATTGATTGTAAATAGCATCGGCGGGTACTTAGTAGGGTTGCATGGGGCTTGTAGGTTTTGAGGGTGTAATGTCGGCTATGGCTTACATTATAAGTTTAACAAGACATGTATATAGTATATATGTGCATTCAAACGTGAAACCTGTTTTCTTACATTTGTAATTACAAATTATAATAAAATGGGCGGGGGATGGCGGTTGTGGGGCTAAAACCTATAACTTTTGAATTGGTAGCTAGCCTCATCGTATAATATTCTGGTCCGGCCTATGTGTAATAGAGACTCATTGTACACTTTAAATGTACTTTAAAATTAATCCCGGTGTTATAATTACATTCGAGCCTTGACGGTATAATCCGATTGTTTTCGAACATTAATACTACCTTCGTATTAAATGTAATGAATATTCTTGCATAAAGGTCAGGTCGGGGTCAATGTGACCGCACTATACATTACCGTTTACGAGTTATAACTATACTTCCATTATAATATTCACATATTTTATATAAGGTAGTGCACATGTGTGTATGCACAGGGAACTATATATAGGGACGTACACATTATTTTATGATATGGACTCTGGTGCCAGTGATGAAAATATTGATTTTTCTCACTGCACACTAGAACTAATACTCGATTTATTTGTAGGGAAGTATACCGGTACTAAGTACCGGTACCAGTATCGGTATCGTTTCAAAAAATTCCGGTAAATACCGTTTTGTTTTGGTACCGGTACTCAAATCGGTACTTTAAACAAAGTAGTGCAGATTTAAATTAACCAAATACGAAATTTCAATGCTTTAATCTCAAGACTTCTGTGAAATTATCTTATTTTAAAGGGATTTAACACGATCTAAACTTTGGTTAAGTATATTATATCATTTATCACCTCAAGTATGCCTCGTGTAGATCGATATTGATAATTGATACAAATTGTAATAATTATTTAAGTAATGACACAGTGTTGCAGGAAATTAGCATGCTACTTATACGTTATTTTTTAAGTCTAGGGGCACGTTCCGCAAAGTGATCGCTAGCTATCGTTTGTTAAAGCGATGTTTTGTAGCGTAAAAGGTCTACGGAACGGTATGTTTCAACTGAGCTAGCAAATCCACGATGGCAGTTTTCTCAAACAAATTGTTCATATTATAACAAATGAAAAATATTTAAATAAATTATCACTATGATTATTCTTTTTACCACTTTAACAAAATATATTACTTAAATAAAACCTATATCAGTATTCTTAAAAAAGAAACACGTTTCCACAGGGGCGACCATTTTGAAAAAAAAGAAAAGACTTGCAACGTATCGTTAGCTAGCGATTCAATTCTCTCGATCACAGCAGATCATTCCATAGGAAATCGCTAGGTAGCGATACAAAGCGCTCGCCCTGCGGAACGTGCCCTAGTTGCCGACGATATCAATGTATGAAAGGTCTCTTAAAATTGTTACAAATGGGTCACATGCACGCTTACATTAACATGGACAAGAATATTTGTGGTTCAGAATTATTTCTTTCGATTGTAAATCCTGCGTGAGTTAACTGTCACATGAACATTGTGTTTATTTTTCTGACGAACATCTATGTTTATTTGTTATAAAATGCATAGGATAAAACTCAGAAATATAGTTTGTAAAAGATCATCAACGACTCATTATTGTCTACTGGGCTACTAAAAATACTTAGGTCATGCCATATCGAAATTTTGATAAGCGTCTGCGTGCGCGTAGGTTTTAGAGCCCTCAATTCTAAAAATAACGCAAAATTGTTGTTGAATTTTTCTTAAATAACTCTATTGTTCCGGGATTCGATAACTGAATTCTTCAGGGAAAACTGCTACTTTCTGTATAATTGAAAAATGAAAATGTACATGTGTTAGTTGTATCTACTTATTTACAGAATTACTTCAATCTCACATTAACGCCATAGACATTCATGTACTACCAAGTATTTATTTGTGTGAATACTAGATAGAATGAACATGTGTTGTTTTTTTTCAATTTGTGTGTTTTGGTGGAAAGTACCTAGGTTTGTCAAAACTGAGTTGACCCTTAACAAAATTCAAATTTGGCATGGCCTTATTATATACATGGTAACCTTATTCAAACGCCACGGGAGGCAACCGTGGTGTTCATATCTTAGACTAGATTGTCTCCCTTGCATGTATATTTATACGAGTAGAATTGATACTCTTTTGTATATATTTCAATTGAATGCCCTAAGGGCATAAATATATCTTTTAAATATACAGCATAAAATATGAGAGGGAAAATTTTCAAAGTGTACATTAATTTTGAAATATTGATCTAATGGGTTATTTAAGTCCTTAATTGACATAAAATTTGTATGACTTGTAAAATTATTAACACTGAACATACCGTCTTAAAGTTACTTGTATTAAAGTCAGTTTGAATTTAATAGACATGGTAATCTAAAAAGTTTGCAAACCGCTGAATAGTTTTTTATCTGTAATACAAAACATGACACTACGCAATGAAGGATTGTACTTTTGACGTTCAGTCATACACACTACCAAGCGTTCGCAATCTTTTGGTGAAGCATTTAATGGCTCAGGTCGTTCAAAACACCACGCCAATCCTTTCTCATATAGAGAAGAGAAGTAAGGCATGGTTCCCAGAGCTGTTGATGTTTTGCTGGGAGTTGAGCTTACGCTATTGTATTCCGTTTGTCTTCGTGAGAAGATGAACAACCTGCATGAGTCGTGCATAAGGTCGCACGATCATGTCGCGCTACATGTCTTCCCCTCTTTATATCTAAGTATAAACATTTAGTAAAATTAAACACCACTATATGCAACTTGATTTTAGGCAACACCACGTTTAAATTAACTTTGGCTTTATATCAAATATTCATTTTGTATTGTTTCACTCTATTAAAGATCATTTTGGTCAAAAGTAACTTTATCAACAAACTTTTTAGGAATGTTCAAATTTATATATTTATAAAATGAAAATAGATATGAAATAATTATGACTCGTATGTAGATAAAGTTACTTTTTTTACCAAAATGGCTCTTTAAGTAAAACAAGGCAAATATATTTTATCAAAGAGCCAAAGTAAATTTAAAAATTGGTGTTAAATTTTACTAAATGATTTCTACTGTGAGAGGGTAGACAGGACAATGCGCCATGATCGTGCGACTTTATGTACGACTCGTGCAGGTTGTTTGTCTACTCACAAAGACAAACGAAAACAAAACAACAAAACATAAACAGCTCTTGTAACCATACATTATTTCCCTGCTCTATATCAAAAAGGATTGGTGTGGTGTTTTGTAACGAGTCATCAAACGCTTTTTGAGAATCGAAAGTGATTGAAATATTTAATATGTAAAATATTTTTGTTTTTGTTTTCGGTTTATGTGTTTTTGGGAATAGGTTCCTAGGTTTGTCAAACTTCAGTTAACGCTTAACAGAATTCCAATTTGGCATGGCCTTATATTTAATTGCGACAAAATATTTTATTGACATTGTTTTGGAATGAAAATATTCAGTACGAATGTCACACGTAGAAATTTTTTTTCTAACTCTTTGTTATATATTTATTAATATGTTTTTTCCTACAAAACATTTAGCGAACAGAATAGCACAATAACAGTATTTATAAATTGCAGAGCTTGCATTGAAAGATTTCTCTGTTTTGGGTACAAGTGTGTCCAGTGATCGTGTGATTTCATTGGTTGGTGAAACAATAAACCATAAAGAGTCCCCCTCGATCCGCCAAAAGCTGATATGTTCATAATCTAACATCGATATACGTGTATTTTTTTGTAATTTGTATTTAAACATTGTAATTTGCACTACGGCTTCATATTGGTATCGGTATCAGTATCATTAAAATACCGTATGGTTTCATTGGTACCGGTATCGTTTCATTCCTGTTGGTATCCATCCCTATACATAAAGTTGTGCTGTTTCAATGTACTCCTTCGTTTATACCTGAATTCAATATATAAATCTTGTTTTATAATAAAATTCAAACCGCCTAGCTTGCTCAGTCGGTTGCACACACGTCTTCTGATCGAGTGGTTGTATGTTGAATTCCCGGGAAGGACATACACTTGTGGAGCTTAGTCATAAATTTATTTTTGGGACCATTCTCCCTCCTATTGATGCTAAATCATGCAGGGCAGTTGTCAGTCACTGACGGAAATTTGAGTCTAGTTACTGATTAACAGCTAAATCCAGAATTTAGCCTTTCAAGAAACTGCGAGTATGTTGACTGCCGTGATATGCGATATACAATGTGTTGTGTTAACTCCAACAAAAACACAATCTCATTCTTACCATGTCGTTAACTTACAAGAGAACGCCTACGTGTAATTTCAAGCGTGGATATAGCAAATACGTTTTTGTAGTAACACAGTTATTAACAAGAGTTCTTCGAACACTTTAAATCATTATCAGATAATGACAATTCCCCAGATGACTTCGAAGCGACCGAATACATGAACAATTTTGATAGTCACGAAGCCCATATAACTACATACCCGGAACTAGATATACCTATAACAATACAAGAAATTACTAAAGCTACAAAGAAGCTTGGTACCAATAAAGCCTCTTCGTTAGATAATATTATATATTAATACTTTAAAGAAACCATTCACATAACAGGCCATATCATTGAACTAGTATTCAATCACATTTTAAATTCAAAAGTATGTCCGAAGAGCTGGTCTTCTGGAACAATAATACCGATATTTAAGGGGGGAGAATCATCTAATCCGAATCATTTCAGGGGCATCACTCTTGTTAGTTGCTTTGCAAAGCTCTTCACCAGCATCATAAATGATAGATTGCAAACATGGTCCACGAATAACGATGTGCTCACTGATGCACAATTTGCATTTAGACAAAATTTTAGTACCGTAGATGCAATTTATATATTAAATGCGTTAATTGAACGTCAATTTTCCAGCAAGAAAAAACTGTTCTGCTGTTTTGTTGACTATCAGAAAGCGTACGATACGATCAATAGAACAAATTTATGGTATAAATTATTGAATCAGGGCATAGACGGCAAATTATTTGCTATTATTCTGTCCATGTATGATGATGTAAAATTATGCGTAAAACACATGGGTACCGTCTCTGACTTCTTTAAATCCGATCTAGGCTTATTCCAGGGGGAAATTACGTCACCAATACTTTTTTCATTATTTTTGAACGACATTGAACATCATATGCAAACAAATATAAATGCCGGAATAACAATCGAACAATTATCCATTTATCTATTACTTTTTGCCGACGGTGCTGTGATTTTCTCCGAAACCGAGAATGGGCTTCAATTGTCGCTCGATAGCATGCACCAATACTGTTGTAAATGGAACCTAACAGTTAATGTCTTAAAAACAAAAATTGTTGTTTTTCAAAAAGGCGGAAGGGTTAACAATAACTGGCGATGGACGTATAATAATATCGAAATAGAGATAGTTAAAAAATTCAGTTATTTAGGATTGGTTTTATCGAATGGGGGCTCTTTCATACATGCTACTCAAACATTATCCGCTAAAGCGCTACGGTCTATGAATTGCTTATTCAATATTACGAAATCATTGGATGTTCCAGTGGACATAATGTTTAATTTATTCGATGCATATGTCGCCCCTATTTAAAACTATTCTTGTGAGATCAGCTGAAAAAATTGAACGCGTACACAAAAAAAATATAAAATGGGTCCTTAATGTTAAACCCACGACAAATACCCTGTCAATCTATGCCGAAGTCAAAAGATACCCAATGATTATATTTAGACAAATACGAATTATAAAGTATTTTTTGAAACTTTTTATGAAAAAGCTTTTAATTGTATTATTAATACAATAGCCAAACATCAAATTAACAACGTTAATCACTACGGGTATAGAAACACGTGGATATACAAAGTTCGCGAACTTTTAAATAATTCAGGTTTCCCTGAAGTTTGGATGTATCCCGAATCTGTCAATATGAACTCATTTATGCCACTGTTCAAAGTTCGACTAATAGATTTGTATTTAAATAGTTGGCGCACAAACATAAATGCATCGTCATCTATGGATGTTTACAGAGAACTAAATAGCTCATTCGATAGAGCACCATATTTGAATATATTACAAAATAAAAAATATCGTAATACCATGTCACAACTTAGACTTTCTTCTCATAAATTGGCAATCGAAACCGGTCGTCACACAAACATTCCAAGAAATGAAAGATTGTGCATTTATTGTTCATTAAATGATGTTGAAGATATTTTTCATTTTCTTTTTATCTGCCCTTTATACACACAATTAAGACTAGCCTACATACCCAGGTTTTATAGATCTAGACCAAATATGCACAAATTAATGTTACTGCTGAACGAATCAAAACGATCAGTACTGAATAAACTATGTATTTTCTGTATCAAAGCTTTTAAAATAAGAGACGAACAGGAGTAATGATATCAAGATCTATTATACATGTATATTTATTATAAAATTCACAATGTTACCGTATATACAATGTTCTCACATATTAGAGATATTAACATTACCAAATGTATTCATTTATCTCGTGTAAACGAATAACTAAATATATTTCCATTTTACACTTAATATAATTGTTAAATTTTTTATTCATAAATATTAATAATTGAAGTTTATTATATGTATTGATTAAATGTATGTTTATATTACAATTGTAATTTAATATGTACTATGATATTATGTAAATGTATATAATTATGTTCATGGCGATGGGCCTCAAGGCTTAAGCCTAAAATAAAATTTATGTTATGTTATGTTATGTTTTGTTTTGTTATGTTATGTTATGTTATTTCATCGTTTAAGGAAAGCCAGCAATGCCTTTTCATAATACATTGTAAAAGGAAAAATCAAGTCAAAGCAAACATAAAATAATAGTGCATTTTATTAAACCAATGGGAATGCGTTGATTTAAACATGTAACATATTTATTAATGAGAAGCAATAAAGCTTATTCGAGGCAATAACAAACAAAAGTGTTTGGTTGCAAATGCTTATAATAATCGACTAGATCTCCTGGTCAAGCTGTGCTATGCTATGCTATGTTATATTTTTGTGATAAAAAAAGCACATCGTTCAAGTGGGGAATTACGAATCAGTCTTGGTACGCATGAATTTATGTCACACGTAAGGTGCGCATGACGTCACAAATCAGACGGGATGCGCATGACGACCACCATCAATAAAGAGACGCTCTCCAGTAATGAAGGAAGAATCGTCAGAAGCAAGGAATGTTATTGCCTTAGCAACATCTATTGGTTCACCGATACCACCAAGTGGATGCTTCGTCTTTTGTACCTCAACATACTGAAATAAAGTAAACACCATTTTGTGTCACGTGACCTGACTCAGTCACGTGATACCATTTGATAGGTATATCACAATCCCGATGAAAACTGTGAAACTAAGCATTGTTTCTAGTAAGTATTTTATGGTTAATAGATTTGATTTCTAAAATAAAACAATTTCAACTGTACAAATCGGTTAATTGCTTTTTCATTTTGAAAACCGATTTGTTGTTGTGACAGTTTATGCTCGACTATCCAGACAAAAAATCGCCATTCCCTTCGTACCTCTGGTTCTAAATCATGTAGCAGTATTGTCAGTCCCAGACGGACGCAGCATCTAGCTACTTGTTAACAGCTAATAAGTAATAAGATTTGGCCTTTCAAGGAACGTTGAGTAGGTTGAAATTGAATACCAAGTGGCAAAGAACGAAACTTTTGACAATTTTGAAATGAGTTTCAGATTTTTGGTAACAAAGATAGAAGTGTAAGAACGTTTGTGATAAAACTTTTTATTTTAATTTATAATTACATTATAAATTGCATATACTTTATTATTGTATATTTCAAGAAAATACATTAAAACAATTATACCTGGTCATAAGTTTCCTCTGACATACCTCCCTTCTTTTGTATATTTGTGCGAACTACACCAGGGCTGAAATATGCACATGTTATAATTGTTATAATTAAAACTTGGAATTCACAACATAGCTTAAATGACTGCGTTTTATCATGTTGTATTGTTAATAAAATACCCGTAAATAATGATCATCATCATGCCAATTTTGATCTCAATGTCATAATTTGAACAAACTCTGAAGATGACTTTACGGTGATGCTACATGCCAAATATTGTTGCAAATTTATATTTTAACTATTAAGAAAGTTTAAACATCTATTCTACCTTGTAAAATGTATGTATTTTACTGTTAGAAATTGGATGTGAACCACAAAAGTTAAGGTACATACCGAGAATTTTAGGTCACTATACCTTAATTTTTAAGGTCAAAAGGGTATATATACTGGAGGATACATTGTATCTGGGGTGTTCTTTGTGGTTCTTTGGGGTGTGGTTTTTTGGGGTTCTTGGGTATTTGTTCTGTTGATATCTTCTTTTGTCTTATTTTCTGTTAGGGTCTATGGATTTCTCGTTAAAACATTTATTCCTGTATTTTATCATGATTATAGCTGGATTTATGAGAGGGAAATAAATGTGTACTAGACGAATTGACATTTGGTTTTTTTCATTAAATCAATGTATATTTATAATGGTGGCAGCGGACAGATAAAAATGGGGAAAATATGTAACATTATTGGCAAAGCAGAATCATTTCACCGTGATTTTGATAAAATTGGTAACAATATTAAAGAACTAGGGGTTGTAGTTTTTTTTAGATTTCTTTTATCATTTCTTGATTTAAATCTGTTGACTCCTTTGTTGGGTCAGTATTGGCCACATGGGCATAAATTGAATTATCTTTGTAGAGGAATTTCGGACCTTCAGATGATGCAACATGCACTTTTTTGTAACTGTAGGCTTTGTGATTTTTGACAAGATTTTTAAATCATGTTGACGACGGACACACGTATGTACAAACGCAGGCACTAACGTCTAGACCCCTCCCCCACAATATCCTTAGCACTTCGTGCTCAGATGAGCTTATAAAAAACGAAGTTTACAATTTGTCAACCAAACGACTGTACAAGAGAACAAACATACTTACTTTACAGAATTAACTCTTACACCATCTTTGGCTACCTCTGGAACATTAAAACATAACATTTATATATTTGAAACTGTACATGGTAAGTTGACCGTACGGTAACTGTTGAATGATTTTGTTATGTACTGAGGCAAGTCAGAAGTTGTCGCACAAATAGATATAAATACAATCTTACACTTTATACGAACATATAACAATAGTAAATTGCTTAGTTCACTTTCAGTCTTGTGCAATAAACAATAAGTAGTCCGTCATTTGATTAAATACGTGTACTTTACTTATTGATAAAGGTTTAGAATGAAAGAAGTGTAATGTAAAATAAAGAACACGGCAAAAATGACGACCGGATCAACAAATTTAGATGAAAAAGACAAGGTAAATGATATTTATACGTAACCGATTCTTAGCATACCTGGTGCAGTTTAAGCAGCACAAAATTCTTTTTCTAGCGGTAGTTTTCCCAACCCCACAACGGTTCTAGTTTTCTAGATTACCTCGAAGTTCTTCAAAAAATCTCTCGACTCGTTCAAAAACTCGAGGTAATCTAGAAAACTAGACCCTTGGTACAAATGGTCGTTGATGAAATGGTATGTGCTTACCCATTGATAAAATCATTGTAAAATGATCAAGAGCAGCTTTGCTGATGCCATAAGAGACTTCTCCTGTAAACTATATACATAGAAATGAACATAAGTCCAACAATGATCTAATAGAAAACCTACTTAAAGACATGGTACAATAATTAAATTTTCATCCATGCCTTTATATATACTTGGTTTAACGCCGTGTCAACACATTTTGGTTATTTTACGTCGTCAAACGCACCTAACCTAGCTTTCATCTATCCTTCCAAAAGGCCGGAAACTTCTCCTAATACCTTATTGATGGAGGAAAATTGATATAATTGTCAAATTTTCATGGAAGGGTCGAATCTCTCCGGGTGGCATTCGAACCCGTACCCCCTTCGGGACACGAGCTTCCAAATCCCGGCGAGCTTCCAACTGCGCTACTGACCCGGGTTCATCATCCGTAATTGCCTTCAAAAATAACAATATTGTGGTAGAACACTACAATTCGTTTGTGTAAACATGACTGATGCCATATAAACCCAATATTTACCTTTATTACAGAATAATAATTTAATAAAATTTCCTAAAGAAAAATGTATAAAAGGAATGAAATTGATTAAGGAAAGGCGACAGAGATGGTTAATAGTTGAAAATAGAACTCTAGGTCAAATCTTCGAAGAATGTAAATAAATCTAATTCACAAGTCTGTTAAATATTTAAATGGTCTAACTAAAATACACAAAGATAAAATTGTGACAACATCATTCCATAGGAAAAGGCAAATTCAGGTTATTTTTGTATTATACCATAGCATCGCCATATTGGTTTCATATTCTATGAAACATAGAGTTCCGTAATTACGTGATTGTACGGTGGCATAGAGGTGACATTGAAATATATTTAATTTTTTACGTGGCCACGTAAAAGCTTTACGTGGCCACGTAGTAGCTATTACTTGCGCACACAATAACGTTTACGTGGCCACGTAATAGCTTTACGTGGCCACGCAGTAGCTATTAGATGCGCACGCAATAACGTTTACGTGGCCACGTAATAGCTTTACGTGCGCACGTAATTATTGACCAATGAGAGTTGTCGAAATTGGCGGCCATTTGCGACAACTCTTATTGGTCAATTATTACGTGCGCACGTAAAGCTATATCGCGTGGCCACGTAAAGCTATTACGTGGCCACGTAAACGTTATTGCGTGCGCACGTAATAGCTACTGCGTGGCCACGTAAAGCTTTTACGTGGCCACGTAAAAAATAAGATATATCTCTATGTCACCTCTATGCCACCGTATGATTGTGACACACGACAGCACACTTTTGTCATCTATATTAATAAAACTTATGTTAAAATACGCGAAAAATGCGAACTAAGAAAACTGAAAAAAGTATCAGAGATCATTTGTCAAAATATAAAAGCTTAAGATCGTCTCTTACCGTTCTCTGTCCGGATATACTCGACACGTTCACTATACAACCTTTAGTTTTGATCAAATATGGCAGACATAACTTCGCCAGATAGAAAGGTGCCCGGATGTTAGTTCTCATAACTAGGTCAAATTCTTCCATTGGCGTGTTCAAAGTTGTATTATAGGCGACAATAGCAGCATTTTGTACCTAAAGGGATTAAAGAACCATTTGTTAGTTACTTAATAGGAAGACGAAATTCAGAAAAGACTTAAATTTCAAATATGTGGTCTGTAAGCCACGTTCAATGATGATCGAGATTTGACGAGAGTTTACAAGATTCTACTACTTCCGGTTGAAGAGTTAGATCGTCTGGATACCTTAGATATTATCTTAGCAGAAGTAGTAAAACATGGAACCTGAAAGAATTTGCTTTACTCGTGTCTTACTAGATAAGAATGTATAACTTGACAAAACGAAATCCTTCATTTAACGTCATTATACAATTTTAGAAGGTTTCATTATCGTGACGTCACATTGAGTATAAACCATAATCCTGTTTTATTTCGTGGAAAAAAGATAGAATTTACAACTTAATTCTGAGTGGAATATGAAATATAGGCTTCAAATGTTTTATTTAGGAATGGTTATCTACAAGACGACTGGTCGAAACAAAACAAAACAAATACAAGAATAATGTACTTACTAAAACGTCAATCTGTCCAAATTTTTCTATGACATCATTTACCAAACGTTCTAATTCAGTTTCTATAGTAACGTCAGCTTCTACCACTAATAGCTGAAAAAATGAATGTTTTTATAAACTTGCACAAAACAAGTTGCAATTAGAAATGTATGAAATAGGGCTGTGAACGAATACAAATTTTGATGTTCGAATATTCGTTTTTGATATTCGAATATATTCGTTTCTATAAAGCTAAAAAAGTATGTTCGTGCCACTTCGATTTAAATAGAATTAACAATAAACACAGTCCAGAATACGTTTGCGAATCCGGAAATCTTGCAAACTTACTTTTTTTATTTTTAATCCTATTTATTTTAAAATTTTCAATAAATGAAGATCTACATATGGGCATAACACCAGTAAACATTCATCCTGATATCTTTACTAGAAATATGTTTAATTTAAAGTCAAAAGTCAAAATTCCCATGGGAATCGGCAAATTCCCTTGGGAGAAATGCTCTCCCATGGGATTTTGATGGGAGAAAAATGGGAATTTTCTCCCATTTACAAATATGGGAGAAAATTCCCATTTTTTCAAATTCATCCAAACTAACATTTAGAGTTAGAATTGGATAGATCTATTCGTACACAACATCATTAGAAGAAAAAAAAATTAGTAGAAAAACAATTTCATCCCACATAATATGCATGGGTTTTTAATTAATGGTACGGTAAAGTTCCGCTATTAAGACCACTTTTGTTATTTTAAAATCATGCGATTTTTGACAATTATTAAGACCAAAATGCTTAATTTGTGAACAAAAGGGTCTCTATAATAAGACCATTCCGCTATTAAGACCACTGATTTTGCTGGTCTCAATGGCGGAACTTTACTGTATTTGTAAATGGCACTATATTCTGATTTTTGACAATTTGGCGCCAAAGTTCATGTCGTGACGTCAAGTTGACGTCATGACGTCATTTCCTGTTTGTTGATGTCGTTTCTTTCAATGTGAAAAAATGTAGTAAAAGTGTTTTGAGTACTTTGAAAAAGCCTTTTAGGCGAAATATCAATAAAAAGAGTAAATTTACTGAGTTTTATTTGAGGTCTCTTTAAGGACTTGTACAGTGAAAAAATGAATAGTTTGTCATTTTTAAAGCATTTAAACACCATTTTAGAATTCTCCCATATTATAAATGGGAGAATTCTCCCTTGGGAGAATTCTCCCATTTCTGAATATGGGATTTCTCCCATGGGAGAATTCTCCCATTTCTGTATATGGGATTTCTCCAATGGGAGAATTCTCCCATTCTGAAAATGGGAATTCGTAATATAATTAGATTTTGCATATTTTATTGAGAATTTCTAAGGAAACTCTTATTTAATGACTAGATATCGCCGTTTTTTACTATTTGACTGTATTTTATGATTAAATTACGCTGCATAGTTGAAAACAGTTCGACAGCCTTTTTTATAAACTAAAATGATTTTATAAAATCAAATATAGCAAAAAAAACATTGTTTTAGATAGTTGAAAATACCCTACGTACGTTACTCAAAAGCTGTGTTTGATACATTTAGAAATCGACAAATGGATACCTTTTCTTTTTCATTTATAGTTGACACTTTCTAAGTAAGATCATGTATGTATTGTTTTCGTGTTAGATAGTTGACTGGAAAAATGGTTAGTTGAATCAGTGACTAAAAACTTTTTCAGCAGTGTTTTAAACATTCCATCTGATTCCCGAACGGGGAATAGATACGTTTGCAGAGTTTGGCCAAGAAATGATTTCTACCACTATTCTCCCAGGTTGATTCCTAACCATGTCGGGCAGTTGTCAGTCACTGACTCAGTTACTGAGTATGTGCTAAGTAAATGGTTAACTGTTAAATCCAAACTTTCCAGGAAAGATGAGTATATGGGTTGACTGACCGATAAGATGCGACTTATACAATGTGTTGCTACCACGCAACTGCGCCCCCTGAAAAACCAACGCTAAAAAAAAACTAATATTTTCAAAAATAAAAGACAGAGTTCACTAAATCATACTGTAAACTAAATATTCATAGGCGGATCTAGCAGGGCAGGGCAGGATGATTGAACTAATGGACTGTATCAACCTGTCCCGTGCATCAACCCACCCCATAGAGTCTCCCTTAATATCATATTTCACGATTGATAGAAAAAATGGCATACACCGGGTCCGGTCCCCCTGGATTCACTTGTGTTTTATTGATGTTAATTTAAGGGTTTATTTTATTATTGAAACATTTTAAAAAAAAAGTTTGTTTTACATGTTTGCATCTTAACGACAACGATCGTAGGAACAAATTTGTAATTGTTTTAGTAGCTTTAATTCCAGAAGTAAAAACTCTGGGGTGTTGTTTTTCATGTCAAATTTTGTCACATTAATAGATCTACTATCAAATGGATCTAACAAAATAAAGAAGCTTTGTAAGATTATTACTGATATTATTCATTTATCAAACTATAAAGGAAACACAATCAACAATATTGTTGCGCTCTCGCCTATGCTGCTCTCTTTTTATATATCCTTCTGAGCTCTGGACAGTAATGGATCCTCTGTGGTTTGCTGTGGACTTCAGCTTTGGATGGGGGGGTAGGCCTGTATAGGTTATGACTGATGGATTTTAATAGGACTGGTTTTACTAAACTAAATATCAACAAACTACGTATAGATTTGAAGACAAAAATAAATTTATTATAAGTTCATATCATGAAAGTCTAGTACAGCCCTTCTCCCAGCTAACATTCTATATCGGCCCGACATCAAACCCATATGGTTTTCTATGACGGCCCGACGCCGGATTTAATCTCGGCTGCAAATAGGAATGATGTCGACCCGACATCGGTAGTACAATATCGGGCCGATGTCTACACAATAGCGGCCCGATATTTCTTGCCTACATCGGGCCGACATCAAAACAATAGCGGTGTGATGTCAGTCAACAATAGAAATTATTCTATATCGGTCCGACAGCAAACCTATATGGTTTTCTATGACGGCTCAACGTCGGATTTAACCTCGGCTGCAAATAGGAATGATGTCGACCCGACATCGGTAATACAATATCGGGCCGATGGTTACACAATATCGGTCCGATATTTCTTGCCTACATCGGGCCGACATCAAAACAATAGCGGTGTGATGTCAGTCAACAGTAGAAATTATTCTATATCGGTGCGACAGCAAACCTTTATGGTTTTCTATGACGGCCCAACGTCGGATTTAACCTCGGCTGCAAATAGGAATGATGTCGACCCGACATCGGTAGTACAATATCGGGCCGATGTCTAAACAATATCGGCCCGATATTTCTTGCCTACATCGGGCTAACATCAAAACAATAGCGGTGTACATGTACATTAATAAACCGTGGAGTGAAAATAAACAGCCAGTATGCAAAAAACAAACGGATTTGTTACAAAAAAGATTATAAAAGCGAATATTTAGTATTTTCTAACTATCAAGAGCAAATGATAATCACGGCCTTGTTAATGCATGTCGCGAAATTATGTTACAAATATTTTCAACCATAATTTTACTTTAAAATAAGACAAACAGATACATTTTGTATTATTCAATCGCTCAAATGGTTAAAATGAAGTAATTAACAGTGTTTACACATTTGTTAAATCATCATTAGATCTACTTTTAAAAGAAAATAAAGTTCACCTTCATCACCTTCCTTTGACTTTTAGTTTTTTGGCGTTTATTCAGTTGAAAGAAGGAATGCAGTGAATATTTGCCAGTTCTTCATTTAAAATAATATTATTATATAAGAGTGGTTTTTATGTACTTAAAAATATTGATTTTAATTGCAAACAACATTTCATTTCAAAACACAGCTAAAATTATTTTAAAATTCATACCAAAATGTACAATTATTTGCTGCATGGTAAACAAGAAAACGCAATATCGTACCGTTGTCAATCCGATATACAAAATAGTTGCGTTCATTACCATGTAGACCCGACGCAGACCCGATATACGTTTTTTGACGTTACATGAAATAGGGTTAGTATGGTTCTAGAAATTGAAATCATACACAGGACTATTTATTAACATAATTAAGTGAACAATACAATTGCAGTTAGCATTTTCCAAAATATTGAGTATGTCGGCACTGCAGCGGTCCGATGTCGGTCCCAAAATAGGCACATTTTGCCGGTATGACAGTACGTAAATATAATAAGTAGATAACAAATGTGTTTCATTATAATCAAATTATTTCATAATATTTTAACGATTTAACAATATATGGAGGTGTAGCAGAAAATGCACTATCGTACCGATATCAATCCGATATACAAAATAGTTACATTAATTGATCATGTAGGCCCGACGCAGACCCGATATACTTTTTTGGTGTAACATGAAATGGGGTTAGTGTGCTTCTAGTAATTAAAATCATACACAGGACTATTTATTAACATAATTAAGTAAGCAATTCAATTGCATTTATAATTTTTCAAAATATTGAGTATGTCGGCACTGCAGCGGTCCGATGTCGGCCCCAAGTCGGCACATTTTGCCGACATGCCGACATTAATTGTATATCGGCCCGATATGGTCATGCTGGCTGGGCTTAGAGCTACCCATGAGTAGTACGGAAACAGTCCTGTTTAGTGCTACCCAAGTCTATTATTTTTAGTTAAATAATTAGGATAGAATCTTAAAGTTAAGTCAAATTTTTGAAAACGGGTCAAAACAGTCGCACAAAGCCTTCGGGCATAAGCGCGACTATATAAATAAATACACACTGACTGAAGTGCTTCACATTTAAGTAGCAGTGCGACCGCAAACGTCGCGAAAACGCGGCGGAATTACAGACTGCTACCCCGTCGCGCTAACGGTCCCACACTGCATCAGTACAGCGCTCTATTGCGCTAAAGTAGGCTAAACCGGCAAATACATATTATAATAACATTGTATGGATGATTTCTAATGTTTATATCCTCATACACTGTAGAAATAAGTAAAATACTAAAATGTCCGCAGATTAAAATGTTGCTCCGTCTAATAGAACAAGCGTTGTTAATAGCAACGAACCGGAAACAGTATTAATAAGTGACATGGTAGGTTGTTCAACATGTGACATTTCTCGCTGGAAAATCGTTAATATCACGGTAAATAATTGGAATAAATTATTGAAACTTGGCAGAAATGTGAATTAACATACATATTACTGACTTAAACCGATGAAACTTTGTTGAATAAACTGTCACATTTAAAAAATGGATACAAGCAGTTGTTTACATGAACAAACGTAATGACAAATGTCGGATTGGAGGTTTGACAAATAAGCCTAGTGAAATCGGGAATGATCTGAAATATCTTGGTGAAATTCATAGACCAGACATGATGCATTGTAAGATTATTCTAGTGCACCTGTCGAGATCTTAGGGTGAAGCCAATATTATCTACAAATTATATAGACTAAGTTTAACATAGAAATAAGCCTTACAGACTACAGTTACAGGATAAAGTTAACCTACGATAGATTGAAACCTGACCGGACCATGAAGGTAAATTAGTTATTATAGTTAAATAGTTTAATGTCATAATATTTCAATATATTCTATTCTGGATGTGTTATTTTGTCTAAAAAGTGAGGATGATTTACATTGAAACTCATTATACTCATTGCATCTATTTCTGCGTTAAATCCACTTCCGCGTTATTTTCACTTTTCGGTAATTTCTATTGAAGCCACACCTACACGTAAATAAAAGTGACCTACTTTTCGCACGGAAAGATATTTTTGCCAGATTTTGCTGAATGAACCACTCAGGTGGGCAACTGTCTTTAGATGCCTCCTTTGTGAAAAAGAAGAGTAATACAAACAAAAAATAACAGACCTGTATGAATGTTTGAGTAAATAATCCAGTTATTGTTAACTTTTTTAGATAACTTTTGCTATAATTGTGTGCTGACTGATTTCATTAAAAATTTTGAACAGTTAATTTATCATGACAGTATGGTACAGACTATTTACACCGCACATCCAGATTTACTTCCCTTACGTAATGGTGGTTGCACGTGACTTGAATATTGCCGTTAAAATGGAAAAATGTAAACATTTGATGTACATAATTTCTCTTTGCTACTCTATAAATGAAAATTTGGTGGATGTATTGAGCAGTAAGAGACTTTGTATCATAATTCTTATTATGGTGCATAGTAACGCAGAAATAGATGCAAACAGGGTAACTGTCATGAACATACTTTTGGGGATAGAATCTAGTTTTGCGGACCCAGCAAATGCGCATGCTAGGACATAGCGTTGTTAACAAATTTTGGACCCCATTTTTTTACCAATGCAGTTTTTTTATTCATTTCTTGAATGAATTATTTTCAACAACTATGTTAATATGCTTTTTTGTTATCCATTTTTATTAACAGTGGGGTGCTGGGGCGGCAGCCCTTATAATAACAGAAAATAAGCGGCATTTACCTTTGTGCGTCTGCTCATAGAAACAGCGCACGCATATTTGTATTTACTTCCAGGGTCTGAATTTGCCAGTATTGGACAATATATAGCCCCTTTTCTATCATGTTTTGGTACTGAAAATGTCCGAAAATTGAATTTATCATTAATCATAAACTGCCACTAAACCAAAAATTATAAGTTTATTATGCATGATTTTAATATTTTATTATATGAAACAAAATCACTTAAACCGTTGCAATGTATGGTCATATATTTTAGGAAATCCCAAATGAAACACTGAGTAAATGTTTTATTTATACAATTAATGATTTATCGAAAAGCTTTGTTAGTTAATTTCCTTTATAATGACCTTTATAATGATCGATAATGATTTCTTTTTTGTATTTCCACTTTTATCTTTTGTAAAGTTCTTTTCAATATTTTCTAACATGTTCCAAGTATCACATATAACATATAATATAATAGTTTAAACAACACCAAAATTCTAATAGTTTTCTTAATGTAAACTCTCTTTCAAGCAATTTGATTAAAACCCGATCTAAAATTTTACCGCTCGCATACTCGCTAATTTAGATCTGGCTTTTTCCAAACGAAGGTCACGTTCAGGTGACCTTTTCTCATCATAATATTCATGACGAAATTGTAATAATACGTAACTTGTTTACATCGTCTATGTCACGCAATTTGAAATGAGCCACCCAATCGCAGACTGTGAATAATACCGCTGTTAAATTTGCATGCAAAACCTTTGTCTAAAAATAGAAATTACGAAGTCAAAATGTGATTAATAGTGTTTTCGTCTACATGAAAGCTATGCATTGATTGGTCGACACAAAGTTCATCTCGACGTGACCTTGCATTGACTAAGTAGAGATCCAGTACGACAACGCGAGTAGAACAGGATCTCTGTTTACGGAGATTGCTTTCAAAGTATCATATCTCTCATATATGTATTATGTTCTCTATATGCAGTATTGTATAATGAATTTTATAAGAAATATATTGGGGGGTCAATTAAAATTATCCAATGAAATTAATCAACTTAGAAGAATAATGCTTTGGGTTATCAATTAATCATGTAGTTAATGTTAATTTGTGACATCTATAAATACAGATGTCATGATGGCATATTTTATCTAACAATAGACAAAGCCAGAAGTTATTTTCAACTTAAATCATGTTGATAAGATATATTATATTGACTTGATAAGGTAATATGTTTGAACAATTAAATTCTATTAAGAAAGAATAAATAGAAATATAGTTCGTAAAGAAATAAAGTTTTTGAATTTATTATGTAAATCCTAAAAGTAAAGACATATTTACATAGACCCTATATACTATCATTTTCCAGATGACTTATTTTAACCTTGTTAAATATATATAACCCTCTTATCAGACTATATAACATTCACACTAGGGGTCCTGCATTGAAAGGAACAGTTTTGCTAGATATTTTATACACTGTTAAGATTTTATTGGGTGCTGATTGGCTGATGTTTATAGTTACGCTATGATATTTAAGGGAGGGATCATATATCTTACTTAAAAAACAAAACTCTGAAAATACAAATTACTTGTACATGTTTTCCTAGAGCAGTTTATTATGAAGGCCAATAGATAAAATTATATACTTGAGTCTGAGAGAATCTTTATTATTTATGGAGTAATTGGGCACTAAATATTATTTATTAACATTATTTATGTTTTAGTCTTTAAATACACAACATATTTGTAAATCAATGCCATTTTTACAATTATTATAATACTATTAAAGGCATTAAAAGTAGATCTAATGTACCTAATTATGAACTCAAAAGACTTATGATCAGTGCATTCAAAACCAATATGAACCTACTAATGATAATAGTTTGTGTATATATTGTTAAATAATCTTCTGGTTTACAACCAAATCAAATGCATAAGAAAATCTGTAATTAACTTAGCAACTACCCAACTAATATGTTATATTAGTGGTTCCACTACTCTCCATAATTATATGTATTTTTATAACTTGGACCAGTGCCAAATAATAGGAAAGTAAGCATCATTTAAACATTGATATAGACTATATACCTGTATAAAGATACAGACTACATGTATATATGGCTAGCATAGCAAAGATCTGATAAGAGATATTGTTTTGTAAGAATGTAATTATAATATATTTATATTTTGAGGCTGAAAGAAAACCCTATCAGTCTAATAGGAAAATTATATATTCATGTGTATAATATACATGTTATTATTTTCAATACATGCATTTGATGATCAAAAACTCAGAGAATGACTTTATATATTTATAGCATTTTATACAAATTACATAGCAGACAACTTGTATCTCATGATATCTCTGGATGATCATAAACATTAGAAATAATCTTAAAATATATTAATGTATTTTCTTATTTTCATTGATAATTCAGTAATTTCAGTAGATGTTGAAAATTAATTGAATTTGTTTTTTGCATTGTCTCATTTTTTTCTTTTGATTTTTTTTACAACTACATACATCATTTATATACACATTATTATTAAATAACTAGTATTATGTTTTTGCTTTTTTTCAAAATAAAATAGGTGTAAATCTTAAATGCTGTATATCAAATTGAACAGAATTGTAAATTGCTAATAATAAAATCTGATCAATTAACCAATGAAAGAAGAAGCTGTCAAAATTGTTACTATGGCAACCAGCTGATATCCCAGGTTCAACAGTCTATTTATAGCTACAGATCTTAGATGAGATAAGCAATTAAGACTAATTGTTTTATACAATGTATAGATATACAGACTGTGTAATATAATGTCAGAGAGTAGATCTTATTTAAAGATAAAGCAATAGTCTAGTCTTATTTTAGCTACTATATTTATTTAACTTATAGTTAGATAAACCCTATGATGATTAGACTGTTAGCCAATATGTGTTTATGAAAAACAGAACTTGCTCTAACAAACTTAGCAGAATATTATAGTATGCTATTGTGTATAATTATTTTTTTGATGAAACTAGAATAAAGTAAAATGTATACTGATATGTATATAGATAAAATTGAATTTGTTCAGTGAACTATAGTGATAATGTCACCTGCAGAGTGTAAATATTGTCTTCATTGGCCTCTCTACAAATATACACTAAATAAAACATTTATTTTTTCTTGTCTGAAACAATAGAAGCACTTGATTGATACACTTATAAACTAAAATATTATCACTGAAATGCCCCAGACACTCCTGGTAATTGAAACGTTTGAAGTACATGTATATAGGAAAATGCGTTGGGCGGACTGAAACATGGTCAGATAAGACAGGGAGTCGTTGAAATCAGGGGGTCGCTAAGGCAGTCCCGACTGTACATGGTTTTCCATACAGTAAAAGCATCTGTAATTCTTCACTTGTTTTTTATAACATGAATTCCTGTATGCTTCTCCATTAACAACTGAATAATAGTTCAATTCGTGAATTGGTACACATGAATCACGGTTAGGGTCAGATTGCCACTAGCTCAACAATCTACAGCCTTTATCTTTTTGATTACATTTTATAATTGAATCATTTGACTATTTCAGTACCTCAACTTAAATTCTGTTAAATATATTTTGTAAATTTATCATGATTATGTTTTATTAAGTGTCCACAGTCACAACAGTGAACTACTGATTTGAATTGATTTTTTTTACAAACCACACCAGGTTTGTCTTACTTGTGTAAATAGTAGGCTTCTAGTACATTTAAAGGAGAAATTTACAAACATTGCCTTAAGTTAATTCAAGCACTAGCCAGAATAATCATGCTACTAGTGGGCTAGTTATAGTTAAGGTGAAGACTAATCTTGTAGGGAGTTATTATGCAAAATTACCTGAGAAAAAATATGTATTTGGTTTTCAATAATTCCTGTATATATGTATGCTAGTCCTGGGGTTAGGCTAGTGGGTTAAGTTGATGACTGCCATCTTAATTTTTTTCAGGCATTAGGTCCATTAATAATGTTATGAAGTTCAAGGCAAAATTATTAGCGGTAGTTAGCTTGATCGTATGAATCAAGTAGATTTCACAAGCCTGTATCTATGAATGCTAGTCCTGGGGTCAGGCTAGTGGGTTGAGTTGATGACTACCATCTTTAATTTTCTTGAGCAGGTCCATTAATAATGTTATGAAGTTCAAGGCAAAATTATCAGCTAGCTTGACTGTATGAATCAAGTAGATTTCCCAAGCCTGTATCTATGTATGCTAGTCCTGGGGTCAAGCTAGTGGGTTAAGTTGATGACTGTCATCTTAAATTTTCTCAAGCAGGTCCATTGATTATGTTATGAAGTTCAAGGCAAAATTATTAGCTAGCCCCATTGTATGAATAAAGTAGATTTCACAAGCCTGTATCTATGTAAGCTTGTCCTGGGGTCAGACTAGTTGGTAAAGTTGATGACTGCAATCTTAAATTTTCTCGAGCACTCGATCCATTATTAATGTTATAAAGTTCAAGGCAAAATTATTAGCTAGCTTGATTGTATGATTAAGTAGATTTTACAAGCATGTATCTATGTATGCTAGTCCTGGGGTCAGGCTAGTTGGTTAAGTTGATGACTGCCAACTTAACTTTTAGCGCTATCTTTTTTATTAATGTTTATAACTTCAAGACAAAATTATTAGCTAGCCTGATTGTATGAATCATGTAGATTTCAAAAGCCTGCATCTATGTATGCTAGTCTTTGGGTCAGACTAGTTGGTAAAGTTGATGACTGCCATCTTAATTTATCTCGAGCACTCGATACATTATTAATGTAATGAAGTTCAAGGCAAAGTATTAGCTAGCTTGATTGTATGATCAAGTAGACTTTACAAGCCTGTATCTATGTATGCTAGTCCTGTGGTCAGGCTAGTGGGTTAAGATGGTGACTACCATCTTAATTTTTTTCTAACACTAGGTCTATTATTAGTGTTATGAAGTACAAGGCAAAATTATCAGCAAGCCTAATTGTACTTATCAAGTAGATTTCCCAACAATGTATCTAATGTGTGCTAGTCCTTGGGTCAGGCTTGTGGGTAAAGTTGATGGCTGCCAACTTAAATTTTTTTGAGCGCTAGGTTTTTATTGACGTCACGAACAAATATATCTACCGTATTTTAGGCGCTCTCCGATTTTGAAATTTCGCCAAATCCAGAAGTAGTCCCTCAGTATATAAGTATAGAGCAATTCAAAATTATCGTCTGCTATGACAAGCGCAATAATTCCTGGAATATACTTGTTAATCGGGGTATAATGAAGCGTATGTATAATAGCTTGTGAGTTAAGCGTCTCAGGAAATGATACAGGGGGTTATTATTGTATTGTTCTAAGAATGACCTATTTACTTGTCGTGATTGAACACAAATCAAAAGTGTGTTCGCCTGGCCGGTTTACCTGCTGTATTTATAGGTTGATTGTTTGAAGTGTTTTGAACCATAGCAATGCCATTCTACCTATCACTGAACTGTTCTTTGTGTACAAACATAGTTGGAGCCGGAAATCTCATTTTACTTTTTAAACCCAAACAAATTCAGTGCCTTCAGCGCTTTGATTTATTAATGTTTTTAAGTTCAATACAAAATTATTAGCTAGCCTGATTGTATGAATCAAGTAGATTTCACAAGCCTGTATCTATGTATGCTAGTCCTGGCGTCAGGCTAGTGGATTAAGTTGAAGACTGCCATCTTAATTTTTTTCAGGCACTCGGTCAATTATTAATGTTATGAAGTTCAAGGCAAAATTATTAGCTAGCCTGATTGTATGAATCATGTAGATTTAACAAGCATGTTTCTATGTATGCTAGTCCTGGTGTCAGGCTAGTTGGTAAAGTTGATGACTGCCATTTTTAATTTTCTCGAGCACTTGATCAATTATTAATGTTATGAAGTTCAAGGCAAAATTATTAGCTAGCTTGATTGTTTGATCAAGTAGATTTCACAAGCCTGTATCTATGTATGCTAGTCCTGGGGTCAGGCTAGTGGGTTAAGTTGATGACTGCCCTTTTTAATTTTCTCAAGCGCTTGGTCTATTATTTATGTTATGAAGTTCAAAGCAAAATTTTCAGCTAGCCCGATTGTGTGAATCAAGTAGATTTCACAAGCATTAATCTATGAATGCTAGTCCTGGGGTCAGGCTAGTGGGTTAAGTTGATGACCGCCATTTTTAATTTTCTCAAGCAATTGGTCTTAAATTAATGTTTTAAAGTTCAAGGCAAAATTATCAGCTAGCCCAATTGTATTTATTAAGTAGATTTTACAAGCATGTATCCACATTATGTATGCTAGTCCTGGGGTCAGGCTAGTTAGTTAAGTTGATGACTGCCATTTTTAATTTTCTCAAGCACTAGGTCTTTAATTAATGTTTTAAAGTTCAAGGCAAAATTATCAGCTAGCCCAAATGTATTTATCAAGTAGATTTTACAAGCATGTATCCACATAATGTATGCTAGTCCTGGGTTCAGGCTAGTTGGTTAAGTTGATGACTGCCATCTTTAAACTCGAGCACTACGTCCATTAATAATGTTATGAAGTTCAACGCAAAATTATCAGCTAGCCGGATTGAATGAATCATGAAGATTTCACAAGCCTGTACCTATGTATTCTAGTCCTGGGGTTAGACTAGTTGGTTAATTGATGACTGCCATCTTCAATTTTCTCGAGCTCTTGGTCCATTATTAATGTTATGAAGTTATAGGAAAAATTATAAGCTAGCCTGATTGTATGAATCAACTAGTCTTCACAAGCCTGTATCTATGTATGCTAGTCCTGGGGTCAGGCTAGTGGGTTAAGTTGGTGACTGCAATCTTAAATTTTCTCATGCAGGTCCATTAATAAAGTTATGAAGTTCAAGGCAAAATTATCAGCTAGCTTGATTGTATGAATTAAGTAGATTTCCCAAGCCTGTATCTATGTATGCTAGTCCTAGGTCAGGCTATTGAGTTAAGTTAATGAATGCCATTTTTCATTTTCTCAAGCACAAGGTCTTAAATTAATGTTTTGAAGTTCAATGCAAAATTATCAGCTAGCCCAATTGTATTTATCAAGTAGATTTTACAAGCATGTATCTACATTATGTATGCTAGTCCTGGGGTCGGGCTTGTGGGTTAAGTTGACGACTGTCAACTTAAATTTTTTCGAACACTATAGGTCTATTTTTAATGTTATGAAGTTCAAGGCAAAATTATCAGCTAGCCCAATTGTATTTATCAAGTAGATTCTACAAGCCTGTATCAATGTATGCTTGTCCTGAAGTCAGGCTAGTGGGTTAAGTTGATGAGTGGTGATAGAATAATAGTGTTACATAATCCTTATTTTTTATGAAACTTAAAATCTAGGGAAGTCTGTATTCAAGTTTTGCATTATGCTCATCTACAAAATGTATTCATAGAAGCAGGTTAACAAATTTACATTTATGTAATATATTTACAACCAAAAAATCATTATAAGTGTTGTATTTTTTAAATGAAAACTTCATTTAAGAAATGAAAAAGAATCAACTGTTTTTCAAAAAAAAATACAAGCCGTCTTTTGAAACTTCAGCTCAATATCAAATTTCCCTTATATCTTTGCAATAGTTTTTCATTGTGAATATTCTACCATTGAAAAAATTGGATTTATCCCACGGGAGAATTCTCCCATATGCGATATGGGATTTCCCCCACGGGAGAATTCTCCCATTCTGAAATATGGGATTTCTCCCACGGGAGAATTCTCCCATTCTAAAATATGGGAATTTTTTATTTTTGGACTTTTTTGATATTTTTTTTCACATTCTTGTTAAGAACATCAGTATGATGCCAAATCTGTATTTTTACCATGTTGTGACCTTTATTAATGGAATTAGAAATGGGAGAATTCTCCCATGGGAGAAAATTCCCACATTCTAAATGGGATTCCCATGGGAGAGCCATTCTCCCATGGGAATTTGCTGATTCCCATGGCAATTTTGACATTTGACTAGAAATTAAACATATTTCTAGTAAAGATATCTGGTTGAAAGATTACTGGTGTAATGCCCATGTGCAGATCTACATCTATTGAAAGTTTGAAAATAATCGGATGAAAAATAAAAAAGTAAGTTTGCAAGATTTCCGGATTCGCAAACGTATTCCGGACTGTGTTAATATCTAGAGTTTCAACAAATCTTGAATGGATCCTTCATGATTTGTCTATAACCAAGATTTTGTACAGTTAATTGGGAATCATAACAATTACTTAATTGACACGTGTTTAACAAACATGCCAACTATAAGCATGCTTCTTAAACTACGATATTAATTGCAACTTGGTGTGACAAAAATTGAAAAAGTCCATTATTATGCTGAGAATTTCGAATAAAAAGTAAAACAAGTACAGTAAAGTTCCGCTTTTAAGACCACTTTTGTTATTTCAAAATCATGAGATTTGTGACAATTATTAAGACCCAAATGCTTAATTTGTGAACAAAAGGTCTCTATAATAAGACGGATTCGCTATTAAGACCATCTATTTTGCTGGTCTTAATAGCGGAACTTTACTGTATCTTAATATTGGAGTCTATGTTTCATAAGTCATCGGGCTACTGGTATCTATCTACCAATCTCCCTGGGGTAGTCCTTTTACTTTTTAACACCTGGGTGGAGTAAAACAATCACAGGTTGCTCAAGAAAATTAGCAGACCCCTGGTTGGATTCGAATCTGGGACCTCACAAACCCTAGGGGCGCAGCTCACCACTGGACAATTTCTCCTATTATGATAAGAATACACAGGTGCAATAGGTCTCTCACTCAGCTGACAGAAAATATTAAATACGCCATATAACTATATGTACCAAATTATTTTAGAATTGATATATTCGAGATATCAGTTCTATAATTTACGTGGGTTGGAATTTTCGAGTTACATTCACGAGATATACAGTCACGTGATCTTCAGAATGTAAACAAATTCTTGTTTTCTTCAAATACTTGCAAATATATTGATATAGTGCAAAATATCTACATGTATTATTTTTCTTTGTCCCTCGTGTACTTGTCATTTGGAACTCCTCGGTTATTCACTAGGAATAATCTCGGACATATTTAGACGCCATTTTGGAACTACCATTGCGTCATATGCCCAAACAAAATACTTCAACCTACGTTGAAGAAAACAAATCCACGAGCCGTTTTAAATGTCTCGTTTTGTCCATAAATTTGGAATGCACGATTAAATGATATCCGCTGAACAATACATAGTCGGATACATGTACATATAAGAAATTAAATTACAAAGCATCATGTGTTTACGACAATAACTATTTACGTGCTTCGCCTGTGCTTCGCCTCGCATATGAAGAACAACCCCAGTCGTATTAATGGTAGAACAGTTGTCAGTCACTGAAGGAAGTAGATGCCTAGAAACTGGTTAACAGCTACATCAAGAGATTTAGCCTTCCCAGAACGGCGAGTAGGTTGACTGACTGCAGTAATAAAACAAACACAACGTAATGCTACGATGTTAAACCTTACCAAAGAAATAAATACCTTTACAGATTGACTTTACCTTGTCTTTTGATAGTCCAGACGACGTCATCATTCGTCCAACCTGATCAAGATTTTCCTTATTTATTCCAGTAAGAACCAATTTAGGGTCATATTGTATCATATGTTGTGCCGTTATGGCCCCTATTCCACATACGTCATCAGACCCTTGAAATATAGATATTTACATACAATACTACTGCAAGGAATTAAACCCCCATAAGATTCCATATTGGTGAACTTTTTTTAATTTTACGCGTCGACTTAACAAAAGATTAGTCTAAAAATTTTGTCAAAAAAGGAGGCATTAATATGGATGTTCTGGTGGGATCCTTGGTTTAGAATCCGACTTTGCATCTTGCAATCATGGATTTTCCAGGGCATCTAGCCAGTTTCCCTCATTGGCTGGGGGTTGCCTTTCCACCGATTATATACGCATTACCTTTAAGATTAATACTTTACCTAACCAATCAGGCGCTGACGCTGATGGATATTCTGGCGGGGTCCTTGGATTGGGATCTGATTTTGTACCTTGCAATCATGGATATTTTAGGCATCTAGCTGGATTCCCTATTGGCTAGTGGTTGCCTTTCCATTGATAATCTAATCATTACCTATAGCACTTAAACTTTATCTAAGCAATCAAGGGCTGACGCTGATGGATGTTCTAGAGGAATCCTTGGATTAGAATCCGACTCAGCACCTTGCAATCAAGGATTTTTCAAGGCATCATGTCTGGTTCCCATTGATCGGTGGCTGCCTTTATTCATAATCTATAATCATAACCTTTATCACTTTTACTTTATCTGACCACTATATAATGCATGATAATTGGTGGGACGCGCGAACACTGATGCTGATGGATGTTCGGGCGGGAGCCTTGGATTAGAATCCAACTTTGCACCTTGCAATCATAGATTTTCGTGGCATCTAGCCTGATTCCCCATCGACCATTTGGCTGCCGTTCTACCAACAATTCATTATCACTCATTCACTATCTTTTACAGTTAAAAATCCACTTGTTTTGTTGTTGTTTTTAAACTACTATGAGCACTTTATTGATCACTAATTCTTAGGTCTATATTAGTCTTCAGTTTATGTTTTTATATTTTATCATCTCTTAACCATTTTCATTTTCGTTTATATTTTACCATTGAAAACGTTAAGAAGTGGACATATATATGTAGTAAACATTTTGTTGGAGGAAAAGGACCTACAAAGGACTATCCAGACCCTATACCTGCTACATATACACCTCTTCAGGTAAATAATACATGTTCTTGGGGTTTTTTTTTAATTATAGATGTTAATAATACTTAATTTTTCATAACTGGATAATTTATATGAAAATACTTAATTTTTCATAACTAGATAATTTATATAAAATATTGATATAATCAAAAACAAAACCGTTTATCCTTATAATTTTTTTATTTGTAGGTAGGTAAATATTCAAGGAAACGAAAAGCCCTCACACCTAGGGTTGCACCGGTTTCAAAGAAGACTTTGTTTGAAGCTTCAGATGGTCTTCTTCAATTGCAAAATTCACAAGAATACCTTGAGCCAAGTACAAGCTCTCAATTTGATCATCTTCATGGTGAACAGGTAAATCACTTTAAAATATTTTTAATTAGTAAACATAAGAATGTTAAATATGTATGTTATGTAATAATTTTATTATTTACTTATAAATAATTACTCAGCATACACTGAACACATACGTTATACAGAGTAAAGTTACATTGTAATACACATACCCTGTGACATTTTTGGTGGTATCTAATAACAACTTGTAATTAATTAACATAACGTTATCGTATTCCAGCCACCTGTGTTAGATGACCAAGAAATATTTACAGCCACAAAGGTTATATTTTCTGATGATAAAGAGACTCAAACTGAATTTACATGCAGTGATCAACTTCTAAACAAAATTGAAAAAAGATTACGTCACAACAAATCATCACCTGGCAGAAGTACTAGAAAAAATAAAATGTCATATCAACAGCTTCATATTGATACAAAATTATTCAAATTTTATACTGGAATTACAGTTAACCAATTCAGTCATTTATTTAAGTCACTTGGTGAGAATGTTTATTCATTAGAGTATTGGCTTGGACCAAAAAGAAAAGCAATAACAGTGAAACAGATCACTCCTGAAAATCAATTACACCTTACTTTAATGAAGCTAAGACACTCTTTTCCTACATAATGTAACAAAAATTTAGCTTACATATTTGGAATCAGTGCTAGCACGGTTTCAAGAGTGTGTATAACTTGGATTCAATTCCTGTATAAAACAAGTGAACCATTATGGAGACAAATGTTCGCACCAAAGTCAATTGTACGAAAACATTTACCACCATCTTTCAAATCTTTCAAAAATGTACGTATCATCATTGACTGTTTTGAAATTTTTGTTCAGTCTTCTGGAGACTTTGCTGAACAAGGAAATATGTATTCTGCTTATAAAAGTCATGCAACACTGAAATGTCTTATAGGTATTGCTCCAACTGGGGCAATAACTTACCTTTCACAGGTATATGAAGGTAGCAAAAGTGACAGAGATATTGTAATAGACTCTAAATTTGCATGTCTTTTGGAACCTGGAGATTTAGTAATTGCTGACAGGGGGTTCTTATAAAGGATATATTGCAGAAATATCGAGCTGAATTGAATATTCCACCATTTTTAAGTGGCAGAGACCGATTGACACCCCAAGAAGAAATTCTTACAAAACGAATTGCACGAGTTAGAATACATTTTGCGCGTGCAATTGAGCGTATGAAGAAATTCAAGATAATTGGCACAACTTTACCATTGTGTTTTAAACCCATGGCCTCTCAGATTGTAAACATAATAGGATTCCTGGTCAATTACATTTGTATCAGGAGCTTCTTGTGAAATAAGATGACTCTAAGAAATACATAACTATAGCTTTTAATCATTATAAGCTTGACAACAGAATGACATTTCAATTTATCATTGTAATATTATGAAAAACAACAATAATTATCAAGTTTATATCAAATTTATGTGTGTAATTTACAATTCTTCAATAAAATACAGTGTCAAAACCAGTGGTTTCATTTTTAAAAAGAAAGTTTAATAATAAATAAATGATTGATATGTCAGCATGTAAATGAATAATCAAATTTCAACTGTCATGAGGCGACAGTGAACTCTCATTTCAAAGTACTCGGGTAGAAGAATGTTATTAAGAAAATGTATTAACTTTGGAAGCAATTCTTCCCAAAAATCACTGTCACGCTCAATGTTTTCAACAATCATCCCTTTGGGAGACCAAATTACAAAGTCACACCAGTCAGTTGCACATATTGCCATTTGCATTTGTACTTGGTAATAATATGCATGGTTTTTTTAAACACAAAGTTTGCCATTAGTTATTTCATAACACAAGTTATGCTTCTGCTTAGGTTTTAAATTGTTTATGTCCATGGGGTGAATGTTTTTTATTACATGGGGACATTTTATTGCAAGTACACCACAGCATTTTTCATTTGCTTTTAATATACCGTCTGGGCTACATGCCAGTTCAGGGTATTTTGGATTAACCCATAGTCCTGTTTTTTCCACTGTTTTATCTTTATTAAGGAGTTCGGCGTATTGACTAAAAGCTTTAGGTTCATTAGAATTTCCATACTGAAGCGATTTAAGTTGTGGTAATGTTTTGCCCCAAAGAAGTCTTTGAAGTAGGTGATATTTTCCTCCTAATGATTTGACGTTAGCCACCTCCTTAGCACACGATGCTGTAACTTTGAGTATTCTATTGTAATGCCATTCAAATGAATCGGACTGCATAGCTGTATTCTGAATTTCGTAGGGGCAATTTCCTATGATCGTTGATTTAAAATGTCCAATGCAAATTGAGTTGTAATCTTAAGCCTGGAATATCAACTTCATAGTCTTCATATTGAATTTCTAGTATCTGTTCGAACATTGTTGAAGATTTACATTCAGGAAGAGATGAAATAAAATTATTAATAAAATAAATGTCATCTGTTTTTCCTTGCCTTGGATCAAAATGAATTTCAGGTTTTAATTTCTTACTATAGGTGGCCAAATGGCAGGCCTGTGGGTCACGTTTGTTTTTTCTTCCTTTGTTCCATTTATACAATTGGTCAGTTGATGCGACATGGTGCCCATTCTCAATAATGTAATCTTCGATAGCAAACAAAAGAGCTGCAATGTGATTGCATTTTCCCATTGCAGAGGCCTTGCAATCACAAGATGCATCAAGGACTTTTCCAGATTTTTCCTTCAAAGTAATAGAAACATTGTAGTTCACTTGAACAGAAAACGAGGCTTGAACCAAGCACTTAATAAAGTGAAAAGTATCCTTTTCTACATGCTTAATCAATTTAACGTGTCCACTTTTAAAGTATTGTCTTCCTTTTTTCATTGGTTTGGACGTATTAAAATCAGTTATCGTAGAAGAGCTGCCATCCATGTCCTCAACTTTTGCAGTGGCTATAATATAATCGTATATAGTACCATAGCAATAGCCTTCTGGAAGAGTTGAAGAAGGAAATGTTTTCCAGCCAGATATTGGTAGTAATGGAACTTTCTTTGTATCACTTTGTTCATTGTTTAAAACATCATGTACCCTCTTTTGATACAATTTCCCTTCATCAATCGAAACTATTATGTTGTCCACACCCCCAGCTTCAATACAGGCTTTACACCTGAAAATAAATTATTTCTACATTTACTCTTAATAAACCGAGATACATAAATAAACATTTGAGTTATTTATCTTCATGAAATACACATTGAGTATAAAAGAAAGAACGTGAACATTTAGAAAGATCCTTATCAATCCGATACCTGAAGATAATAGGCGCTATACTTGTTTTGTCCAGCATCTGTACCACACTATACATAAGCGGCTTAAATTCAAACGAGATTAAGTTGGTTTAACTTTAACTGTTTACAAATGTAATATAAATGAAAAGGTACCATATGCAACAAATTTGCAAATAAAGAATTAATATCATGCAACAGAAAGCTAAATTATGATTTTGTTACCCAATAATGCTTAATATAAATCATTAAATGTAAACAAACAAGAATTAACTAACCTGTCTATTAATTCCTGCCGTTTTCCACTTGATTTTTACCCTCGGCATTGTAACCATCTTTGAAGCTCAATGTTTGAATGTTCAGATATTTCTGATGAGCGAAATTTAGCACCAGGAACATCATTTTGAGTTAACCTTACAGCGTATATTTTCTTAGAAGTAGCCATTGTTTGTCCGACCTTACACAAAAGTGTGTGCTACGTTGTACGCATCGCAGATATCAGTGACGTAGTCGTGAATCTCTCCACATTCAGCAAAATGCTGTTTATGCATCAGCATATCCACCTATTTAGTGAGCAAGTCCATAGTTAAAAGTACAATAACACGCATGACCTAGAATACGACCTATAAATATAATTCTCTTACCTGTGATAAATACAACCTTGTTTTTAAGAGACGCCATTTTGAAACTGTCCAAAGTTATCTTAAAACTTAAACTGCTCGAGATCGAAGTACGTTTAAACTACGAAATGTATGCAATGAAATGATCGCAGTCCTTTAAAACCTCTGTTATAGCTAACTAGAGACTGTTATCTGCTGTATGTCGCACGTAGGTAAAGTTTTTTTCAACCACGTGTTTAATTTGCATTTTCTTTTTGCTGCACTGGTGAGTATACAGGCGCATATCAGGTGTGTCATCAGAAATGGGTGAATTATTGTTAAATTTAATTTAACTGTCAGTGGCGCATATGTTAGCCCCGCTAAATCAAACACTCGATATTATTTATTCGTACATAGCCACAGATAACTATTTCTATCGATAGTGTGTACACAAATACTGTGGTAAGTATTTAAATCAGTGGGGTATTACATAGTTCTTCTTCTTCCAATATTGAGCAGGATCTTTATAGATCGTAATTTGCTCACCGAAAAATACTCATGGTGGCGGTGCATAGTGTGAATTAAAATTGTCTTTTAAAACTATATACAAATGTTTAAGTATTCTTGATTAGTCACTCAGGCACCCTGCAAGGAGAGATCTGAATGTTTCCAAAGAGGTAGCAGATGTGACTCTAGAAGGAAGTTGGTTCCAATCCTTTACTGTCCTTGGGATGAAGGTATTGGCTAGGGTCTGGTCGGCTATTCTTTCCTGGAAGATCTTGTGCTGTCCTCTTGTACGTTGGTCGCCTGGTCTTAGTATTCCATCCATGTCAATGTCTACAAGATGGTTCTGTATCTTGAACATCATGACCAGTCTGATCTGTCTTCTGCGTGTATGGAGTGGTACATACTTGAGGTCTGTTAGCATCTTTGTGACACACCCAGTGGTCTTGGTTGAGTAGTCGCTGAAGACAAATCTGACTGCACAGTAGGGTAAAATTGAGGGGGGGGGGCAGGAATCGGTACCGATGATTTGCCCCTTAAAAGTACACCCGATGATTTGCCCCTTAAAAGTACACCCGATGATTTGCCCCTTAAAAGTACACCCGATGATTTGCCCCTTAAAAGTACACCCGATGATTTGCCCCATAAAAGTACACCCGATGCTTTGCCCCTTAAAAGTACACCCGATGATTTGCCCTTTAAGAGAATACCCGATTTTTACCACCATCTGATCCGATTTTTCCCCTTAAGAGTACACCTGCTTTTCTGCTCCTCACGTGACCTTTTATTTTTGTTCGTGAAGAGTGCATCATGTTTTTAGAATCTGAATTTTTATAAATACAGTATGTCAACTCGTGAGGCCCATTTCGATTGAGATCGACGTGTGCATCGTATCAGAAATATGGACGATACACAGAAAAGACAAATTTTAGAAAAATATTATTTCACCGGGAAAAACCCCGCTGCTTTTGCAGGTGCTCGGAAATTGTTGAGCGTTCTAGAAAAGAAGTATCCTGGAACATTTACTGTGGAATTTATACAGCAGTGGTTAAATGATCAAGATGCTTATTCTCTGCAGAAGTCGAGGAGACACAGATTCAAGACGGCCAGCGTGCGAGTCTCTGGAATTGGTGAACAACTAGACATTGATTTGTTGTCTATGGTCAATTTAGCAGAGGACAAGACGGTGTTCGATTCCTTCTGTGCGCTATAGACATACTCTCCAGAAAGCTGTGGGTGCAACCGTTAAAAAACAAGACTGCCAAAGTGGTATTAAGCGCCATGAAAGACATCCTGCGAGACATGTCTCCCACGAAAATTAAGAAAATTCGCGCGGATAAAGGTAGCGAGTTTTCAAATCAGTGGTTCAAAAAGTATATATGAAAGACGAGAACGTTTATTTTTTCACTACTAATAATCCGCCAAAAAGCAATTACGTCGAGAGAGTGCAAAGGACTTTGAAAGAAAAGTTGTACAGAATGATGAGACATCAACGAACCTATCGATACATCGACGACTTGCAGAACGTGGTGGACAGTTATAACGCAACCCCACATCGCAGTTTGAACGGTTTATCACCGAACGACGTAAACAAAGATAACGAAGCCGACGTGTGGGCACAAGTGTATCTCAAAAAGTCAAAGGGAAAACCGAAACCCAAACTTAAATTCAAAATAGGAGATCTCGCACGCATTAGTTTTACGAAACAGCCGTTTCAACGTGCTTATCAAGAGCAGTACACTACCGAAGTGTTTAAAGTGGTGAGCAGATTATTGAAACAAGGCATTCCCATGTATAAATTGATCGATTTGAAGGGTGAACGCATCGTTGGATTGTTTTACAACGCTGAACTTCAAAAGGTGAATAAGGACGAAAACAGTTTGTGGTTTATCGAGCGTATTTTGAAAAAACGGAAGCGAAACAAAAAGTTACAGTATTTCGTCGAATGGCAGGGATTTCCAAAATCATTTAATAGTTGGGTGGATGCGGATGATGTCAAAGACGTGCAGACCAGTACGACATAAACACCATAGATGACAGCAACGATTATTTGGTTGATAATCAGATTTACCGATTTAAAGTTCATTTAAACTTGCCGTTGACGTTGCATGGACACTGGAAAGTCGCGCTGATGGAATTTTATGTTGCGGATAAAACCAAGACGAGCTCAACTTCTAAATCTAAAACCGAGAATCAAGATTTATACATTTACAGCGATCTATGTAAAGAAAGCATCGTGCATGGTTCAGAACAACCGCTGTTGAGACGGGTGGAGAAAAATAAAAAAGACGGCTGGGACTATTTGTTCGATGCGCCATACTACATTCCCGTTAAAAAGCAATAGCTTCGTGAGTTTATCATCTATATAAAAGGAGCGGATGGTTCATACGCGACACATTTGAAAGAGTCTGCACACTTAACACTTCACTTGAAGCAGTATCCGTTTTATTAAGATGAAATTGTACGTGCCGAATCCGCAAAAGTGGGTCGAATATTTCGATCGAGTTAGCAGCGGAAAAACGACATTGAACCAAACAGGTGGCGGTAGACGACAATCTATCTACCCCGTTGTCGAATCAAAAGCTGCAGAAGACAAAACGTTCCCTATAAAAGCGGTGTTACCGGCGGAGCAGACCACTGCACAGGCTAAATCGGAGTTGGAGAGGGAGGATATAAATCCAACAACAGTAGCGAATATGTTTCAGTCTTCCAACGGACGGCGACGAAGTGGGACAAAACGCAAGAGATCTTCAAAAATATCTCACAAAGGTGTCAAACGTCAACGTGGTAGTGGTAAAAAGAAATCTTTATCAAAGAAACGAAGTGGAAAACAGAATAAAACGTCTAGACGCAGTCGTGTTAGGACATATTTGAAATTAAATAACAATGTCGATGTTCAACGAAGAGAATTTTAAGGAAGGATTAGTGTCGGAATTAGCTTTGTTTGACCTGCCGAGCACACAAACGAGCGTTACGGACGTGTATTACGATGAAATCCGACCACTGTCGCAAGTGTCGGATGATAGTCCGTTCGAGTTTAAAATCAGCGGGCAAAATTCTATGGATTATCTCGACTTGAAAAATTCGCAGATTTACGTCAGATGTAAAGTGAAAAAAAACGGACGGAACGGCTCTTCCAGCGTTAACAACTTTGAAAGTGGGACCGGCCAACTTGCTTTTGCAAGCGCTGTTTTCGACGACTGGAGTCACTTTACAGAACAAAGCTATCATCACTTGCAATTATAATCCGTACAGAGCTTACATACACACCCTGTTGAACTTCGGGTCGGAAACTATTAAAAGTCAACTGGATACTCAGTTATTCATGCAAGATGATGCCGACAGTCCAGGAGTGACAGATCCGCAAGGAGCTAACAACGGACTTTATCAACGAGCTGCATTGATCGCCGAATCTAAACACATCGATTTACAAGGACCCATCTTTCACGACCTTTTTTCGATGTCGAGATATTTGCTAAATCAAGTGGATGTGAAAATCAAAATGTACAGAAGTTCCATGAATTTCTGTCTGTTAACGGCAGACGCCGATGAATATAAAGTGAACATCGAAGATATCTACATTTTGGCTAAGAAGATACGAGTGAATCCTGCCGTCATTTACGGTCATTCAAAAATTTTGGAAAAGCAAAATGCGCTGTACCCATACAATAAAGTGGAAGTGAAATCAGTGAGCATCGCAACAGGTTCAACCAATTACACTTGGGAAAACATGTTTCAAGGAAGGCGAGACAACAAAATCATTTTGGGATTTGTGAAAAGCAAAGCAGTGAGCGGCGATTACAAGACCAACCCGTTTAATTTCGAGAACTGCGCCATTCAACAAATTGCTGTGTACTGCGATGGATTGCCTGTGGGTGGAAATCCGCTGAAATTGGATTTCGATTCGACTGGTGGTACGACTGTCATGCGTGCCTTTACCAATTTGCTCATATCTAATGGCAAGTGGAGACAAGACGAAGGCAATCTCTTAGATAGAGAGCACTATGTAAAGGGTTCAACATTGTTCGTCTTCCAGTTAGAGCCCGATTTCTCACAGCACGGCGAGTACCTGTCGTTGGTGAAAACAGGCAATGTTCGTCTCGACGTAGTGTTCAAGACTCCATTATCGGGTAAGACATTTTTTGTTCACCTTTATGTTGTATTCATTTTATTTTCACCACTTTTTCCCTAAAATTTAATATCTCTTTGCAAAACACATTTAAACTTATTATCTCTCATACAATGGTTAATTTACTAGACGTGTAGATATAGTCGTGCTTGTGCAAGCCAAATTTAGACTTATATGTTATATATTATCTTTCAGAACCCATGAGTTGCATCGCTTACAGCGAAGGACCTGGTTATTTTGAAATCAACCGTGGAAGAGATATCATCATTCCATAATGGATACGTCACAGTTGCAGTGCATGATCGATTGTGATCCCATATTGAACAAACGAGTGATCGGTGTGTTCGCTGCGGATAGACTACCGATTGAACTTCCACCGGCCCCCTTTAATTCATTGCTAACACTGACACACAATCTAAACCTGGTCGCCATTGGTGTGCATTTTTCAGCGATGTGCGTGGACATGTAGACTTTTTTTTATAGTTATGGAAGATCAGCGAGTGAAAACAGTGTTTACTTTTAGCGATGGTTGCATAAAAATGCAGATAGTGTTCGTATTAATCACATACAAATTCAAAGTGATTCATCGAAAATATGCGGACTGTATTGCATACTGTTTCTTCATCATAGACTGTCCGGATATTCTTACTAGGATTTTTTGAATGTGTTTGATGCAAATGCTTTATATGTGAATGATACATTTGTTCTAAATTTTATGATAAATGTGTACAACCAATGTGTTTCAAATGAATGTGAAACTAATCAAACATGTACGTCTTTGATACAACATTTATAAGAATATTTAATCATATATAATCAATAAAACGTGAAAACACAATTATGTTTGTTATATTTTATTTCTACTCTAGCATATATTTATATAGTTTTTTTTCTATTCTAGCATATATTTAATTGTAATGATAAAATATGAATAGAAACGATGTCAAACATCATCGATATATTGGCAGGGAATGACAGTTAATCCATTAAGTTTGAACGATTGTTCATCTAATGCACGTAAGCCTACAGCACGTTCTGATAAAATATCAGACACTTGCACAATAGAGACTTCAGATTGATCAGTCGCATGCATAATGTCCTCACTCATTGCGGTATCACTTTCTGTTTGCTCACTATCAGTGTTTGAATCATTGTTAATCTTATAATGTTCATAGGCATAACTTTCCACTGCATTGAGCAAGTAACGTTTATCATCAAAAGCTGATAATCCAGTTTTTTGGATTGTTTCTCCAAAAAGTTGATGTTTATGGCTTCGCAATGAATTCATCGAAGAAACCATATTTGTCTCACTGAAAAGAACATTTTTGTAATGCTCGTGTTTCAATTCTTTTTTCACAGTCACTTTCGAAATACCCTTCGCGCGTTTTTCCTCTTTATTGTCACATATAAAACTATACATTTTGGATCTTAATCCCACAAATTCTGATATGGGTTTTCCATTTGTTTCATCCTTCATTTTTCCTAACACTTTTTTGTTTCGATCGTTATGTAGAAAATGTTCCAGAGGGTAATTGGACGTATCGAAAAAGTCCATTGAAATCTTCATATCTTGATAAATATTTTTTGTCCGACTAAAAAACAGAAGGCTATCTGTATCCGTCATTTGCAGTTGCGCGCTGTGTTCATACTTCCGTTTGATGTAATTGTACCAGAAATCATACATTAAGCATTTACTCAAATCTGAAATATAGATAATATTGAACATTTGAAAGTGAAACATGAACATTAACTCAATAATAAAATTATTGGTTAAATCTATAAACTAAGACATTAAAACACTAAGTGGTTGCTTACTTAATCATTGAAATAATCTATAAAAAAACACACTTATGTATTTAAAATGAATGTAGTTTACATTTGATAATAGTGCTATTAAAATCTAGAAATAAATATAAGTACCTAGTATACACATGCCACAGTAGATGGGTTTAAATAAGTTGACCTTTGCCTTGTGCATTTCAACAGCAACCAGCTCATCGTTGAAGATGGTGGTATGTTTGTAGGTGGGCTTGGCAGTACATTTTTTTAGTCTACCTTCAGTGTGTACCAGTTCGATATTTTTGTGTTGTCTCATATTTTCCATCGTCTGAAAAAAGGGAAGGACTTGTTTAATACATTGAACAGCGACATATTACGTATCTGCTTATGTAATAGTATGATAGTATAACACATAACAATTGATAGACAGCACTGTAAATTTATATTTAATATTATAGACTATAATTACGCATGAAACTTCAAAACACAATATACTTACTTTACCAAACACGGAGACATTCATCAACTTGTAGAAATTTTTTTGAAAGGTAGATGTAGCCTTCTTTCTCATCTCCGTGTTAAAATCAATATATCTTCTCATCCAGGTTTCCTGACGAAATTGAAGTACTCTGTGAATTGTTTTGATTTCCAATCCCAGATTCATGTACAATTGTAGGTTTCTATAATGTACCACATACTTGTCCTTATCCTCCAACGTAGCCAGCAACTTTCCAATTTGTCCTCGCGACGGTAGGGGATCATTTTCCGCTAGATTGTACAATTTTCTCAGCAGCTGTTGCGCGTAGGGTGAAAGCCGATCGTTCGAAATCACCTTTTGTTCCGGTGCTAAACGTAGACAGTTGTGAATCTCGTGTAATTTGTGGGGGTAGTGAAGCGATACTTCGAGGATATAACCTGTATCTCCCGTTTCTGAAACAGTCATGACGTCAAACGATTCACTATCTGTTTCATTCATAAACTGAAAACCTCCAACGGGTAGAGGTTGCACCATCGCCCAACCGAACAAATTGTTTGCGTCCAAGTACTGCAGATAAGATGTAGGTTTAGATGCATCATAATCTTCTAAGTAAGGATTGTTAGCCTTCTTGTATCGATTAGAAATCTGCGATAAACCTCCTCGAATACCAGACTCTATCATTAAAATTTGATCAATGTCCGTCAGTAACTCCAACTCGACCCCCGTCATCTTGAGAAGAGCACACCATGATATCCAGGTGACGTAAGGAAATTTGGAGGATCCAGATTATACTGCGAAAGACACACCTTTCGAAAAGCTTCAAACACATCACTCAGTAATGCCACATCCGTTTTCAGATAAAGATCATGATACTGTCCCAATGATGTCATATTAAACGTTTCAAACACGGTTTGGGCATGATTGTAATCTTCTTGAGAAATATGCTCCTTTTTAATTGTAGAATAGAATTTTGTTGGGGTGGTAACGTTCGCTCGTCAAATTTTTCAAAGGCATCCATATACTCGTATGGATAGACACCCTTCCGTAGTAGCTGAAGCTACATTTTCAACTAGGTTTTCTAAGGAAGCCGGTAAAAACTGAAAACTGTCAATAAATCGAAGGTGACCTAATGAAAAACTGACATAGCGTTCGGAATTTTGAGCAATACATCCTAATCGGTGTTCCTTAAAATGTCCAAGTTGCTCGCAGAGAATATGAGCGTCAAAATTTTTCAGATTGTGAAATATCACTGGAACGAATTTTGCTTGACGACAAGCAAGGTTACAGCTGTTGCAAGCAAGTCCGATGAAGTCTCCCGTTAAATGATTATGATGTCTGACTACTCTATCATTGGCTCTCTCGTAAATACTAAACTGCTTTTTGCAGAGACAGCAATGGGTGGTATTCTCCATTTGTATGATTTGATCCTTCGTAATATTCATGGGTTCAATAGAAGAAAGGATTTCCCGTATCTCTTCCTCTTCTCGTAGCAAATGTTCTAACATTTTTCGGCCAGCATCCTCAACCCTATAAATAACTGTTGGTTTGCTATATTTCTGATCTTCACACACTACCTTGTAACCGAAACCGCACACTTCTAATTTGGTTGTGGACGTTGTAGCGGAATGTTCGGGATTGGGTGCACAAGTGTGCAGTTTTCTATTGACGGTTTCGAAATCGGCGTAGATGACGAAAGGAACTTTTAACGTTTTTTCAAAGTCATTGAATTTCAATATGTTGTTTTTACCAGCAATTGGAAGTTCTACCCTATGAGCTCCAATTGGTGAGCAATATGATTGATGCTCCTGCAGCAACCCTTCCTTGTAAAATCCATGTAGACAATAACAGCAAAAATACAACTATCTTTTATGCTTGTTGGTGCGAGACAGAAAGCGATTTAAGTTCGTAATAAGATAATAATGGGACTGTTCTTCTTTGGTCAACCACAATAAATTAACATGGTTGAGACGATGACGATGTTCTGTAATTCGCAGAGGTATAATGCATTTTTCCTCATAAGTAAAGACGTTGACAGAGATACTTTCTTTTTGCTTTTCCACCTTATGAATTTGCGATAAAGTGACGGGGTACGAGATGTCTGTCATATTGATGCGATGTTCATGTTGAAGATAATGGTCTACACGTTCTGGTTCTTCTTCTATTGGATATAGATAGGCCAGCAAGCAATACAAGAAACATTTTCCATCTTGGTTTTGAATATTTTATATACTTCCACTCCTCGCTAGTGTTGTAGGTAACATTACGTATGTAGAACCGCGCACTGGTTTATAAAGGACACTGTGAATTTCAAGCTTTAAAACTTTTTTAACGTACCAGCCTGAGCCCTCTCTCATGTACTTTTCCAGACGAGCATACATTTTTTGTAAGGCTTCATTTAAATGATGTTCGTTCCAATCATCTATAGATATTGTAAAATATGTGCGACTTCTAAAATACGGTGCTGTTACTAAGTTGTCCTGCCCATCATCTCTCTGCATTTCCACCTGTACACATAAATTCCATTTAATACCATCCAATTCAATTGCGCGATTTTGTAAAAATGCTCTCACTCGATCTCTGATACTCTCAAAAAAGGTAAGAACGTCATATTGATGGCCGTCGCTTGGATATATACTTCTATTCTGAACTGAATTATTGAGTGCTGATTCATCCATGAATTCATTCGATCCTCTAGTATGATCAGTTTGTTCTTGTCTTTGTTCTGATGTATTGTTCTGATTGAGCTTTTATCGCTTGGGAGTTTGTGTTTCATCATTCATTGTAGTATATTCCCTCTGATCATTTCGATCATTTGTGCAACTAAGTGTTGCCTCTGATCGGCCTCCTTGTTGATTAAGTGGATGATTTTCATTTACATGTTGAAATAATTCGCAATACTCAGTGAAGTCTCTATCACAATGACGATAAGAAAATTGTCCTTGTCGCTGTCTTGGAAGAGTACGTTCATGTACATTTTTGCGATGTCTAGTAAGGTGATAATGACGATTAAAGATCGCACAGCACAAGTCACACGAGAACAAAACGGGCTTTTCTTTCCGTTCAACTTTATTTACTCCATGTACATTTTTGCGATGAATATGTAAATCAATTAAACGAGCATAACTTTTAGCGCACAAGTCACATTTATGACGAAACATATGAGTTTTCATGTGTTGTTTCAATGATTTTAAGTTTTTGTATTGCTGAGAACATATATTACAAAAAAGATTCTTTTTGTTTTCCTCATGTTTTATATCTTCATCACTCGCTTGACTCCTTTCCATATTGAAACGTTTGAGTAAAGCTTTCCTCATTTTAACAAAATGTAATGTGTATTCACTTCTCAACTATAAATATTGTAACAACTCCATGCTTTAGTCTCACAACACTGTTCCAATTTTAAGTTCACATTCATATAAAACTGCTCATAGTCATTGTACAAACACAAACTGTCTGAGTGTGGTTGACTGACTTGTATGAAACATAAACATACGTGTCAGTCAATATAATAGTTAACGCATGCGCAGAATGAAAGTCAATGACGTGCACTCCCAATAGGTCTGGGTTTTTTTTTCAAATAAAGGTTGATAAATGAGACAACTATATCGCTACACCTAAAATAATTTACATTTTTGCGGTTACAACGGCGTCACTATGTCTCACGTTTCTTTTCATGACAGGAAACGGTCTGTCAATTTGATCAGATAAAAGCTGATAAATTAGACAACTATATGAGTACACCAAAATACATTAACATTTTTGTGGTTAAAAAACATTCCTGTGTCTCCTGTTTCTTTTCATCAGCGGAAACGACCACTTACATCTGCCATCTCTTCAGATAAAGATTGATATGTGAGTTTGTTTTCACAGCACATCTGCATATATTAACAAAGGAGTGAACTTACCGTGAGAAATAGTCTCTGTTCATATAGTGTAGTTAATCCATCTTCTAGATTTGGCGCCTTTCTTCTTTTCATCGGATGACGTTGCTTTTTGGGCGGGGCTTTAGCCACGTCCAGAGTTAACAAACCGTAATTTCGGCTCCGAGCATTGAATTTAAGCAAAAAACCCGATCCACTCCGCATATCATTACTGCAAAAATTGATTCGGATATTTCGGGTTAGTATGTTATCATGATAATCGCCTGCGACTTATTTCCATAGATTAGATTTTTCATCCGGCAATAGAGCAACGACTAAAACACGCAATGGAGAATTGACAAGTCGACCTAATTCGGTTAATTACAGTTTCGCATAATGGCGAGAACAGGACTTCCGGTTTAAATTCTATGACGCTAAACATAAGAAATCGTCTCGTATTAGAGGTCGTTATCGTGGTTATGTTGGAGATTTTTGTTGCGTGCCTGGTTGCAACAATTCAAGGAGTAAATGTGCTCGTGAAATGAAGAAAATATCATTCACCAGATCCCTAAAGAATGAATACGAAGACAACTTTGGTTGGATCGAATTCGCTGTGCCGTGGGCGTGGAACTGTGAACGAGGTCGATGATGGAAAAGTTTTTGAACTAAAACATCTCTCTAGAATTTACTCAAAACACTTAATTGGAGGTAAGCCACCTTTATTTGATATTTCTATATCATTTCAATCGGATTGATAGGGAATTGACTTATATTTCTCTAACTGGAACTGCGGAAGTCATCCACAGTGCACGAAGCTTAGTTCATATTAGTTCATATAGTTAATGGCGACATACTCATTGAGTTAAGCATTAAATGCTTCTTGCCATTTTTGGATATGTTTTCCCTAAAAAACTGTTTTTCACTTCAGCACACACTGTTCAGTGGTTTTCGTACAGGCACTGTTGTTTTTTCAATAAGATATGTATATCAGTCATCTTGATGATGATACTTAATAATTAGTTTTCATACATTTACACTTTTAGAGTTATATACAGGTTAAAACAAGTATCTAAAATTATGTACATTTATTTTCGGCATGAATCTATTTATTTAAACTAAGATATAGACTAAGACGTGTTATGGTTACTGATAGGGGTGGTAGCATGTAGATCTAAATTTGCAGGGAATGTTCCAGTTTTTGTTGAGTCTGGCTTTGAAGGAGTTCAATGTAGGCGCCTCTACTACGCAGTTTGGCAGGGCGTTCCAAGTGTCTTTTATTCTGTGACTTAGAGCATTTTTTCTAACATTTCTATTTGCTCTTTGTTTAAAGAGTTTTACATTATGACCTCTTGTTGAGCTTTGGTTTAGTAGTAAAAATTCATTAGCTATAATATCTAACTTGTTGATTATTTTATATACTTGAATTAAATCTGCCCTTGTTCTCCTGTATTCAATTTCAAGTGTAGGGAGGCCGAGATTTAATAACCTGTGCGTGTAGTCAAGACCTTGGAGACTTCGAACGGCTCTTGTAGCTCTCCTCTGGACATTTTCAATGGCTAGCATTTCTTTTTTGTAGAGTGGATACCATATTACTGCAGCATATTCCAGATGTGGCCTTACTAGTGCTTTATATAGAGATAGGAACATTTCTTTACTCATATAAGTAAAATTTTTGACAATTAGTCCAAGATTTCTGTTAGCCAAGTTAACTTTTTTGTAGATGTGTTTATCAAATATTAATTTATTGTCAATAATGACTCCTAGATCTTTCTCTTGACTTACTTCCTGTATCTTTTGTATACTATTTGACTGATCTTTCATATAATACTCATTAGATTCATTTTGACCAATATGGAGATATTTGCATTTGTTTATGTTGAAAGCTTAAGCTTAAAGGTTTTAAGCTTGACACTTTGGTAAAGTGGTATATTTGTTGACTACAATAAGTTAGTTCTGGTTTATGTAATGGAGGTATACAACAGTCAGCTATATTTTAAGACCACATAAAATAATATCAAAACTCAGATGGTTTTGGGTTTGATCACATTTCGGTCCATACATGTTTATCTGCTATTGACCAAATTGTATGGAAGCATTCGTTTTGATAGCATAGCTGTCATTGATTAAGCTAATGCATATCAACGACATCCATATATATTGTGAAATTAATATCAAGGTTACACCGATATATATTGATACCTTCTCTGCAGTTCTACATAGACCATTTATGTTGACATAAACTAATTATAGTTGTATATTTATTATGAATAATATAGCTTGGGTTGACTAGAGCTATTTTCTCAATGGGGGTGCCGTCAATGTTTTAGACATATCAGTTAATATTAGGACAGCACTCCTGTTTCCGCTTACATTAGAAAATTAGTCACATAAATACAGTGATATCGTTGGAATTGATGAAAGCTCCATTTGAATTTGACAGATGTCAACTTGTAAAGAGTACCAGATTTCTTGTTTTTGCGATTTTTTATCTATGTATGTATGATATATGTTGTTGTGTCTTACTTTTAATTAAACTGTAATTTATACCATGTATTATTTCAGAAATCAAGGTTGACTTTGCAAGCCATCCAGTATATGTGCCAACTGTATTCCCAAGAAATTCAACAAAGAAGGGAAAACAAAGACATCAGTTATAGCAGGTGAGAATGAGTTGAATTGAAAAGAATTAAATGTGTTGTTTGTTGTCAAATAAGATCAATACTGGTATGCGAGCAGAAGCCGTGAATGAGTAGTACCTGTGATTTTGATTTTACACGTTTTATATGCTTTCCAGAAGAAAATTAAGAGTTTATATATATATATTACCAGGTATATTCAATAAGACAAAATTAAACTGTGTACAATTAATTACAACAATCTGATAATTATGACGGAAAATATTTACATTTATGACAACAAATTTAAAACATCTTGAGGACGTCGCCATGACAATTATTGCATTTCTAAACAACTTGACTACTTTTCTTTTACTCATGCTAGATAACTGTTCCACAAAGAGTTGATAACTACTCCATAAACTGAGAAAAAAAATAACATTTCTCACTAATTTTTATAGAATAGCAAGACTTGTTGGAGCCACATATAAAACCAATGTCACTTGATTATATGTCTAGTGGGTTAATTTATCACTATTTCATGACTACAGATTGTTGCAAAAATACAAAATATGTATTCAACAATATTTGTTAGAATGTGCACCCCAAGTTCATGCCATTTACTTAATGTAAATTTATATGAAGTTATGGGCAATTTTATTGATTTAAAAATACTTGTGCTGAATGGTGATGTTTATGTCTTTACCTTTCCAGAGGAGTTCACTCCATCACTACAAGTGAAGAAACCTCTTAATCATAAATGCCTACTAGAACTTGGCAGACCAAAGAAACTAGATTACTGTTCTGATAACCATAATGCAGTTAGGTGTTCAGATCATGACTATGTCAATCCTCAAACCTACTAACTTGAAGTAACTGTCAAATCTCTTCAGCAAGAGAATTCCAAGATCAAATCCAAGCAGTTAGGGCTAAAGAACGTTACGGACAGCCCAGAACAGTTTAAGTTTTGAACCAATTTACCCAATTATGATGTTTTTGAAGCCCTGTGTTCTTATTTGAAGACAAGAATAAATAATGAGAATTTGTGTTATTGGAAGGGCCAAAGTACTGGTAAGGAATCGGCATTGAACAAGAGAGGACCAGATAGAAAACTCTCATTTGAAGAGAAATTCTTCATTGTACTAGTGAAATTAAGAACAGGAAATTTTAATGAAGACTTGGCCTTATATTTGACATCAGCTTAGTTCATGTATCAAGCATTCTCACTACCCATATCGATTTCTTTTTGAAATGCAGTCATCTGACTTGGACAAAGCTGGGTGTTTTGAAAGTTTATGGATTGTAGTGGACTGTACTGAACTGATGATCAGAACTTCATTTAACTCGGATGCACTGAAAGATACTTTTCGAATTATAAACACTATGATTCCACTAAATTCTTGGTGGGAATATCTCCAAATCTCAGTTATTTTTTTCCACAAACCTGGGTTGGAATTGCTTTGAGGTGCCACATCCAATGATTTACAATCTAGGTATTCTGTGCTGGCTGACTGTGGATTTAGTGTTGCTGTCGATTTTAAAAGAAAGGTGTTAAACTCCTCAACCTATATTTCAAAGGGCCGGATAGAGCTCAGATATCACAAGCGTGTTGATTGGAGAACATATTTAAGGCTCACATTCACGTGGAAAGGATGATTCAGAGAATAAAATCATTTTATTTTCTTGAAAGAACAATTTGCATGATATGCATGATATAATTGAACAAATATTCTCTTTCCATATTTAACCAACTTTTAAATGCCTGTTTTAAGAAAATAATCAATTGATTTAAAAAAGAAATTATCATTTACATTAGACTGAGATGAAATTCTGTTGTAGAAAGCATAGCTAGTATTGTAATAATTAATGGTTATGTTGATATTAATTTTTAAGCTAACAACATTTTATCATATTGTTACATGTGCAATGAAACATATATAACACATTGCGTTGAAGTCATCCTTGATTTGCTGTATATAACTATATATAAAACATGAAATTTGTTAAGTAAGCTATTGTTTAATCTGTTGCAAAATAGTGTATCATTGAGGTATTTTACTTCACATATGTTTGGTATTTGTGTAAATAAACATTTAAATGTATTTTGAACTGCATTAATATATGTACATGATGTGTAATAATCAATAGTACACCATGGATTTTTTCTAATATTTTATGAGAAGTTTCCTCATAACCCTGATGAATTGTAAATGGTTAGACATTATAGTAATTGAATTAATTTAGAAACAGCCTTTTCTATTAGTAAAATGTACAGTAAGCATCATTATTAACTTCAGATTCTATCAAACCTTTAAGAATTTAAGGAAGAACTGGTTATATTTAGGCACTTTATGTTATTTTTTAATGTCGCAGCTGAAATACCTATTCCATGGAAGTGTATAAGTCATCATTTAAAAATAAGTGTGTACTGAGAAGATTTAGTGAATTGTCACCCTACAGTATTAACTTTTTTGTCTATTTACTGTTATTACCTGGTATTACATTTGTAACTGCTGAAGACTTGAAATTGTTCATTCAAAATGTATGTATATATTGTACATTTCATACTGAAGTGTTGTAATTAATAGTAATAAATAATTACAAACAAATCTGTTCTGACAATATACTTAAGCATGCATTGCTTGTCAAGGTTATGCCTAACCCACCAAGAACCATGTTAAAGACGAAAAGTTCATGTAACTTGAGATCAGACTTAGTGCTCAAAACTTGCCATTGCATCCGAGTATCATCAAACACTGCTAACAAATGCATCTGGCCTCAAATATGGCCAGCCGATATACAGTACCCACCAAAAGTTTGGAGACATTTTCACTTTGTAGGCCTATTGAATAGCTGATACAAATATTTCAAAACTGCTTTTGAATACTTGTTAGTTTTGCTTATGTTTTTAATTTTAGTTCTACTTAAAAATATGTGATAGAAAATAATTACATTGCTCTTAATTTTTGAGGCTTTGAAATATCAGATGTTAAACCTATTAATTGTGGTGCATTCATGAAATGTGCTTTAATTTTATCATAGATAATCTGTGATGTATTAAAATGATAGTTTCAAAAAATCAATTACTGGAATCAAGATATAATAAATTTCTGTTGTCTCCAAACTTTTGGTAGGCACTGTATATCAACGAAGAACACTGGGTAAAAGAGCATGAAGTTGGTTCCTGAATTCATAAATATCGGTATCTCAAGTGCATACTCCTTGTTTGTTAGTGGTGGAGTGGATGAGTCGGCAGAAATATATGACTGATACAGGGATTGTTTAAAGCTTTGTAGGGACAAAGGTCTATGCAACAAATTAAAAGTTACAAGACTGGTCCTTGTAAAAAGGATAAAGATTAATTCTATGACCATCAAGGAGGGAAGTTTGTAACAGCAATAAAGTCAGACACTTTAGACTACTATTCACAGCTCTTTCCTTTTTTGTTTTAAAATTAATCTTTGATTATATAGAATCCAATACTGAATAGAACATCATGACGATAAACAATGATTCAATCTATCTGACACAATCATTATGAGAAAAGTTGAAAATTCATCTGTCCAATCGGAAAAGGGCAACTTTAAGGCTAGTTTCTCATAACGTCATAGTAGTGTCATGATCAGTGTTTAAAATTTTCAAGAGCCCCGCCCCATCAGTACTTTCAGTGCTTTGATTTTCTAATGAATCTGGATTTGGCGCGAGACATTAACTGTCTCCTAGCAAAAGGCATTTCGGATAAAGGTTTATCCATGAACAGCCTCGGTTTCACACCTTCGAGCGAGTCTGTCTTGTTTTCACTCGAAATTTCGTTTTTAGGTGGTTCTGACGATACAGTGCTGGGGATGGAACTGTTTTCCTCCTTATTGTCAATCTGTCCACCAGATTGTTCGAGCGGTTTTACCTCGTCGACAAGTGTCAGTAAGCGCCCATAGTTAGTTTTAGGTATCAAGACTAATTCACGCGCCATTTTAGTCAAGTTCGTTTCGAATGGCACTGATGAAAGGTAAAATATACTTAAAATGCAGCACAAGAATTTGCTTTCTACGTTTCAATGACACTCCTTTGCTCACTGGCGAATAACAGCTTTTTGTTTTGCAACCTGTTTTTTGTCTTTTTCTGTTAATGCTCGATAACCGTGCAGTATATTGTACACAATTTGTACGATAGCGTTTAATTGAGACTTTTCTATTCCCTCCAATAACAGTTTTTTCTGTTTGTCAGACGTAATTAACAACAAACGCAAAAAATCTCTTTCTTTTTTAATGAGCGGATTCATGCTTCTTTTCAGACTGATATACAATCATGAACTGATTAGGTAAAATGTTGGTTCGAATTTTATATTTAGAGTTAGAATGTGGAGATAGATCAACCAGCAGGTAGCGATACTTTTCCGCTGTCGCTTTTCGATATGCATCTATGAAAAACTTAATTTGCGCGGGAAATATCTGTCGACCTAAAGTCTGTATTTGTAATTCATCTCTACTGTTTTTGAATAAAAAGAAATAGTGTGTGTTCAAACTGATGGTGCGGAATTCACGACCCGGACAAAACGCGTTTTGACAAATGAGAATACAAAAAAATTTATAATGGAGAGCATATTTGCAATAGATATCCACCACATTTTTGCTTTTGGCGCTTTCTGTCATCATGTCATCGATCACCAGAATTTTTTCTCCCGGTTCACTCATATGCCACGTTTCTAGCTCATCTTTGGTAGGTAGCCCTTCATTAAACGTAATTTGTGGTATGTCTTTTTTCATGTCTGTATACATCGGTTGATCTACGCCATAGCAATAGTAAATTGCTTTGATCGGTTTCGTAAACGCTCCATCGGCATGTTTTAACAGTTGAAATACAAAACTGTTTTTTTCCGACGTTGCTCGGGCCTGTAATTTAAAGAATTGTTATCAGATATCTCACTATCAATTTCTTACGTATCATAAATATTAATGTCATTAAAAATATATAAACTCACCGATCACCTGAGCAGTGGAGTCTACTTCGAGTTGAACGACACTTTCCATTTTCGAGATTCGTAAGAAAATGAAATAAGAAATTGATAACTCCTCTTTAAATACTTGTTTGTATGTGTATACATTTTCTTGCTCATAGTCGACATATTTGTAAGATTTAGTAAAAGTGATGAATAAAATAAAACAGAAACATAAATAGTGTAATACAGATTTCTTTATTATGAATATATAAACCAACATCATGTATACGTTATAATAAAAAAGTCATATCCACGACGATGATGGACGGAACCAAATCAACACCTATTTCGCTGCAAGCCATAAGAGACTTGTGGAAGGTGAAGGAGAGAGTGTGTGTCTAGTTGTTGAAAACTTATCCAAATCAAGTGATTTCTATGCTTGAACAATCCAAATGGATAGAAAACACATTCCATCTCTGACATTGTAAGATATGTTCTGACAATGTGCGAGTGTCCGCCCGGCTAGCTCAGTTGGTAGAGCGTCGGATTTCAAATACAGAGTTTGGTCATGAAATTATTTCTACGATCATTCTCTCTCCTACCACTGTTTCTAACATGTAGGGAAGTTGTCAGTCACTGGCGAGAGTAAGTCACTGACGAGAGTAAGTGCTTAGTACTGGTTAAAAGCATGGTTCATAGAAATCCAAGCCTCTCCAGGAAAAGTGAGTAGGCTGCCTGGCCGTCGTAATATGATCTATCCAGTGTGTTGCTACAGCGTTAAACCCATACAAACAAACAAACAAACAAACAGACAAAGTGTTACAAAAAGTAGTGCCAAGGTAGTTTATTATTCGCAACATGTTTTGTCGGAGACCACTTGCAGTCTTCTATACTATACATAATTCTCGAGAATCTTAGCAATATAGTAATTGCAGATCTTTAATGTAACGACATAAATCATTCACAAGTTTCATTGATGTGAAGAATAAATTACCTTGACACCACTTCTTATAAACATAGTTTATTTCAAGGAGGAAAAAAAGACTGAGATGTTTTTATTTTTATTTAAACATAGCAATGAATATTATACTGATATACGACTGCATGTAAAGATATCAAAATTCCTGGCTACGTCATATACAGACACGTTTCGGTTGTCAGATTGTTTAAGTACACTGTATATACATAGTACATGAACTGTTATGTATTAAAAATACTGCGCGATATTTATTCGTTTAAAACTGTGTTAATAAACAGTATAGCTCTTATGTTTGATTTAAACGCTGTCGTCCATACACTAGTAGTTTCACAAGTTAAAACCTTCAGGTTTACATACATTGTCGGAATTTAAATTATTGTTATCGTATGTTGAACTTTAACGTAGCGCACTATAGGAATATAATCGTCTGCTTCCACTTTTTTGAATATGTATTCTGTTCATGAGGCGACAACTGAAATATAAACAAGATTAGTTTTTAGCAAGACTGTGAAACAGGCGAAGCTATAAGCGGCATTTCAGAAGTGCGATATTGAGTAGTGGTCCATTTTTCCGCATGCCAGCAAATAGTTCAATATTAAAACTCGATACATAACTGCCTTTATCTTGCATTCACACATACTTCATAAAATTCATTGCGACATCAAATCTCTTCAATTTTGTGAACAATTAAACTATGTTAGAAAAGTAATAACTCGACTAGTTACCGCGGATGTATACATGTACATCGATTTCATTCATGAAAAATTATGAATGAAAATATTTTACTCGTCCCCGTATCAAACACTATAGTCACGTGATTAACAATGGAAAGACTCGATCAAACGCTTTACTTTGAATTTGTAAGAACGGTTAAATTTCACAATAATATAAACAGTGGAGTAAATGTTTTATTTCTGTGTAAAAAAATAAACAAATATTGAATGACACAATATGCTAGTTGTGAAGTAGTCTATTCGCCGTGCAAATTCGAATATTTCATAAGTCCATTACTACTGTTCTTCGCAGTGAAACATTGACATGTATAGGTCGTTTGCGTTAAAGCTGGACCCCTAATATCATGAAATATCTCAATAACTATCGGATGGAATTAACTCAAATTTTGTATTTGATCATAACTAGCATTTTCCTTCTCAAATCCAAAAATTCAGATTTTTTCTTTTATTACATAACATACTTCCCTTAGACATGCAATGCAAATTTTGAAGCCAAAAAGAGACTTTTGTTAATTGGGTATGTGCCATAATCAGAACAGCTACATAACAGTAGATACAAAATAATAGCTAAATATGAGGCCCGGTTAGAAATTTTATTTGATAACAAAGTATAACAGTATAAACAAACTCAAATATCATCATCACTGTCGTCTGTATCGTCAAAATCTATACAAATTCTACACGTACGATTTTAAAGACGGGCCTCTGCTTTACAATTCAGTAGACCGTCGAGTGTTTATTTAAGCGACAAATTTACAGTAAACGCACGGGACTTTGTATAAATACACTGGAAGTATGACAATGCTATAATCAGAACAGCTTATTTTACCTCCCGCCGGATTTTTTATAAAAAATTCCAAATATTTTGCATTATACCTTATGGAAAACTTTTTTATTTATCTATCAAAAATTCTGAAAATTTAAATCCTAGAAGGAAAAATTGAAATAAGATTGTATTAAAATTTTTAGCAAAATCGCTGTTATAGTTCAAAAGATATTTACGGCAAATAGGGGTCCAGCATTAACGCAAACGACCTATAATATTGTAACGAGCTCACCCCGGATAACTGTGGACGCGTGCATAGATCTACGCACGATGTATCGTCTAGATCTATACCGCGGGAGTCGATCTACGTCAGTTGAGGTTCTCCGAGGTGAACTGGTTGGTATCGGGGTTGAGAGGCCTGTCGAATGGTTCTCTTACACCTGTGGTTCAATTGGTAGCGTGAACGATTGAAGTACAGTTAATGCTCTCGTCAACATTGTCTGCGTACCAGGTACACAAGGGTGAACACAAAGACAACTCGTTGGTAAAGTTTCAACTCGAACGTTTTATTTTACGTTGAAAGTATTCTATCTACCAATGACTAAAATAACTTAGAATTCCTATTTAACAATAAAATGCAGATATATCCATGACTATAATACTTTGATTTGGCCCCTAAACAATCTTTTAGACGAAAACATAGTTCCTTTAGACTGTGCAGCGTAGGAATAAATTCCCAGAGTTAGATGTAAACCAATCTCTCATACAGAGTTGTCGATCCTTACAGTGATCTCTATCTCTGTAAACGTCTCGGGTTTTACAAGATTCTTGTAAAATAGTATTATAATTTAGATTTTGTATTGAAGACGTAATTCGTCGTTAATATATATAATCTTAGAGTTTTACGTGAAATAGAATTTTATTATAGGCGAAATCCAATTTTTAAAGAGTTATATTCACAAGAACTATATTCTTGAGAAACGTCTTCCTAACCTGAGTAGTTTGGCTTATTTACTCATCCGCTAAAAATGTCAACAATAGATGATATTGCTAAAAATTATGACAAAAATATCGTGCTAAGGGCCTATCAATGACATGCCTTTGAACCTCGACAAGACAAGAAAGGTGATCTGTTAGTTTGTTTACCTGTTGCGTATGGGAAAAATTCAAAAATTGTCACATGATCGTTTTAAACGATCACGTGTTTGGGACTACTTTCGAGACGTTAACAGAGATAGAGATCACTGTAAGGATCGACAACTCTGTATGAGAGATTGGATGTAAACATGACAGGAACGCTGACATTTAGACAAAATGTGCTCGTAACAAAATGGATCAAAACTTGCGTTGAAACTGGATTTAAACATTAACATTCAGCAAAAGTGTACGGAATTAACTAATTCACATCTAGGATTAGGATTTAACATCGAAGCCGAAGGATACAAATTTACTGGAATGTAGAGGATCCAAATATGCGAACGTCGCGAAAACTGGTTACGAAACATACTGGATAAACAAACATTGATTTGAGCTCAGAATCCTAGTTCATAACCTACATATATGTGATAATGTGTTCTGTGTGTTGCCCAGAACACTAGTCATTGTGTGCTTTATGGCTAGAGACATGCATCATGCTCACTAAACAGGAAATACGGAACGCAGAAAATTTAAACATGAATTACAAGCCAAGGTAACTTCTGATTTAAACTGTAGTTATTATGTGTATTATACCCCGGCCCGTTTCAATATTAGCTGGGGAGGGGGGGGGGGCTATTGCATTTACCGGTACGTAGTAATTCATCTGAAGTAGAAATACCAGTATTAGAATTTTCAAAAATGTTTTACTGTGTATTCACAACGTATCCAAACCGTCCAAAGTTTATACATAGAAGACAAGACTTAACATGCCCTGATAATATGTAAGACCATTGAGTCTATTTTTAGAATTCCAGAAATTAGCATGCTTTGTTTACAATTGAAGTAAATGAATTGAAGTAATATCCCTCAACGTTTAAAGCCGTGCTGAGTCTATTTAGAGAATATCAAGATTTGCGTGACAAGTGAATGATACCTAACATTTAGACCTTTTTTGATTCATTTTATGGAACTTTCTGGGCTGATGAAAGTACACCGAATAAACAGGTGTTGTCCAGGATTTGTTCGGACTACGAACATAAAACAGCATTATTATGATCGACTCTAGAACTGTTCCTGTCTCTATTTGACATATAGGGACTAGCCCCAATCTTTGAGCAAACCGAAATATTCCTATATAAATAAGAAGGGTGTTACGCATCTCGGCTGATTGGATACAGATAATCTTGTCCCGTATAAATACATTTGCCCGTTAGTAGGTAAGATATGTTTGCATTTTTTCAACAAAAAGGAGTTTTAAAAAAGAAAACACATGCTATTATTAGCTGCGCATATTTTCTATTTTTTTGCAACTTCATTGACACTGGTTATACTTCATGCAATAATAATGTTATTTTCTGGTAATACACGCAGATAACCCAACAAAAAAATGTGTGAAAGAGTTCAAATGTGCATCCCTATTTTGACTGTCCGATGTCCACTTTTTCATCGTGTGACCTCAAATGCATTGTTCTGATTGGCTTACAACAACCGGTGTCAACACGAAAAATCCTCAAATCTTGATAATTGTACTTATCGCTGCCGACGCATAACCATAACATTTACCCTATAGCCCTGTTTGATTAGAGGGACAAGAAAATATTAATGCAAAGTATTAAATACCGCCGGGCAGTGGTTACATTATGAGTACATACATCAAGAGAGAAAACAAAGATAGATAAAGCAAAAAGAGTACACAATCATGTATTCTAAGGTATAGTAAAGAATATGAGAGTATTCCATGATTAAATGGCAGGTTATAGATAAACATGTACAATATCTAAAAGTTCAGCATGCAGACACAGTGTCAAAACTTACTAAAGACAAGTACAAATAATTTATAACTTTTACGTCATGCATTTTGTGCTTCGTTTACGATAAACCCGATCCAAAATTCCTAGCTGGAGTAATCGCTTATAAATTCATAATTGCTATCGCTTATAAATATGCAGCAAATCTGTTCACAAAGACGTGCGTGAAATATATCAGTATGTGTGGTTTTTAGCAAGAACCTCAATTTAGGAGAATTTATGAAAATAATGCACTTAAAGTGCCCATCAATGGCAGAATTTTTATTGCAGTACTATAAAATTAAAAATTATTACAATTTAATTAGCTCTGTCAGCATTTGTAAATAAAAAAGGAGGACGCAAGTAAAAGAAATCATGAACTGCTTCTACCATCAGATTCTGACGACTCCAATGTGTAAATAAGTGATCTTATTTTAAGTTCATGATATTTTGTCTTTTATCAGGGGCTACTGTCCCTGAACACCCGCTTTTTCATGGTCATCGTCAATACCGACACGTTGAAGACACAGGGATTCATAACGATAACCATTTATACCTATATCCATGGCTTCCCTAATTGTGGCATGTACCCATTAAATAAAACCCTCTTTTGGTTTCAAAGTTTGCATTGCATGTCTATGGAAAGTATGTTATGAATTTTAAAAAAATTAAGAATTTTTGGATATGCGGAGGTTAAAATCTATGCTAGTTAAAATCACAAACAAAATTTGAGTAAATTCCATCCGATAGTTATTAAGATATTTCATTGGGTCCAGCTTTAAGACAAAATACCTATAAAATGAAAACATTTTGTATTTTTAATGTGTATTTCACAATTCATATTGTTTCATTTCAATTAATGATATTGTTCTCTACCTCATGCTGTTGCGTTGTCCTTTTTTTTTTAAAATGTACATACTGCAGGCTGATCCAACAATTGTTATCAACTTCATTTATGATAATTTCTACAGCTTACCTTAAAAGTAACTCATATTAGCAGAACAGTTCTGTTCTGTTTATGATAGCTATGAAAGTAAGATTACAAAAAACAAGAATTATTTGAAATTTCTTTTTTCCATTTTTGAATCATCTAGCTTGTGAATTATGATTTTAATTTTTTCTTCACGTGTTCAACATGATTTTGATATTTTACTTGAAGCACAATATTTTGTTATTATAGACAGGATGTATGAAATCATTGTGTTGACATTACTGAAAACCATTATTTCTATTGAATGAGGAAATAAGACTTCTCACAGTTCTTCATCAACTAGTAATTATACAAGTCCATTGATCAGTGAGTTATAAGAAAATGTATGCCAATCTTTCTTAAAAAGCTCTTAATCATCAGATTTGATTTATACCTAAATTAATGACTGGTTATACGTGAGACGAAACTGAAGCTTGAACTATTGATGGTTGTTTGAGCCTTCAACACAGTCTTGCTTCAGTGCTTTTCAGCACTTTGATTCAACTTTATCATACTTATGTATCAGTAAACTAGCATCTGGTTTAACAATACTTCATATTTAATAAAACAGGTCCTCTGTTTGGCAACATGAATTAGTTAAGTAGTACCTACATTGTGAAACTGTCTTTCATTTAAATTATCTTTCATTTGAAACATATTGTATTCAATAATAAATGTTACTTGCATTTCAGTGTTTTTTATGTATGCATATTTTGTTGAAAGTGAACAGACTACGTTTTTACTAGTTGTACACTATAAAGATACATAACTGATATAACAGGTTTGTCCAATAAATTGCACAATAAGATAAACGTTAATTCTGATCAGATAAGTTACAAAATGAAGCAATATGCTCTATGCGTAAAGAAACTTTTAAGACATCAGTGTATGTCTATGTATCATATTGTTTACAATTATACGCACATTACAAATATGTTTTCTAACAAAATGAATACAACATGTGTTGTTCGTAAATAAACTGCGTTGAAATTTAATATGACATTTATAAAGATCAACTTACCTCAATTTTCATCATCATGGCGATATATTCGTCTAATAGGGAAGGCGTTCTTATCGTCTCAGAGCCCGCCGATGCTCTCGTAGCTGTAGACGTTCTAGAACCCACCTGCGGTCTGCTGGCAGTCGACGTTCTGGACCTCGCCGTAGTTCTTCGAAAGCCGTTAGGAGGATGATCATAGATAATTGAACCGCATATCACTCGCGGCTTTCGTGATGTTGATGACATAGGCGTTGTCATGAATGATGACATAGGCGTTGCCACGAATGATGCCTCCGTCGCTAATGAAGTGTACGACGTGGTAGGCAGCTCCTGGATAGGCGTCTTGATGTTTTGTAAAGCTGGTGTCGCCTGTAGCGATGTCGGGGTGTATTCAGCCAGCGTCGTCGTATGTATCGATGTCGGGATATATGCAGCCGGCGTCGTCTCTATTGGTGTTGGGATGTATGATGTAGCTGGTGTCTGTATCGACGTCGCCTTGTATGATGCAGCTGATGTCAGCTGTATTGGTGTCGGGGTGTATCTTTCACTCGGTGGCGTCTGTATCGGTGTTACCTTGTATGGATGATGAACATCACGTTTTAGATCATCATTTTTTTTCTTCAGTTTTTTACAATAATCAATTTTCTCTCTTCGCTGAATTTCGTCGTGCTCTTTCAAACGTTTAAATTCCGATAGAAATAATTCGGTGAACGTCTCATTTGACGCTCGTGTAGCTTCCAAAATGTCCAATAATCTCCCAACATGAGTATTCATACCATCCATAGTGATAGAAAAATAGTAAAATCCAGTTAAGCAAAAATTCAATTGAGTTGGAAACGTGTTATGTTCTCCTCTGACTGAGGCTAGGGTTTATAAAGGCTCGAACCCACGCCGCTGACGCGTCATCATTAGTGTCATATTTGAGCGTGACATATTCGATTGATTGTCAAGGTTTGTAAGTTTTGCTGACTATGTTAGTTCTTAATGATAAACATTCGACTTGACGCTTATTGGCATTTCCTGGGTAATTATTTGGCATTAGTTTAATCTTGATTTAAAATACTTTTGCTGACATTGCAAAAATTGTTAAACTGTTAAGTTCGTGTCTGCTTATGGTATATCTAGTCGTTAACGGTCGCTAACACAATTTGTTGGACGTCTGCTTTAGAACTTGAATGAATCGCAAAGTAAAATTATCCAAGGTTAAGGTATATCGTCCTGGATTTCATCATTTAAAACACCACTTTCTAACCATAGAAAATGTATCAAAATACACGTGTTTGTTAAGACTTATAATATAACTTTAATTCACCACGTTATATTTCAATATTATACCACTAGAAAAAATAATTGACAAACATTGTTTTTCTCTTTATTCATATGAAAGGGATGTAATCTGGAATATCTATAACAAATATGTTCATTAATATGCATTAATTCAAAATTCTAATCCACAAAAATGGGTACTATTGTAGTATGAATTTCATATTGTAGTGGAATTTCAGATACTTTTCAAATTTCGATTTTAACTCTTTGGGAATGATGGATGTAATACCTTAATGTAACCAGAAAAGCGTACACATGGAGCGAATAATACAGTTATAGCTCATTTAGGATAACTTGAGACAAACGACTCAGTTTGTTTACATATTTGGGACTCCGGTATTACATAAAATAGGGAGGTCAACTGATTTTGTGTAATGAAAGTATTAAGCATGTCTTAATGCGTGGAACGTGTGTTCTCGTACTAAATTTAATACATCAAAAACACACTGATAATAGTCGATAATTACGTGTACTTAACTTAAATCCACCTGTGTATAAAAATGGTATCGTTGTATTTTGTCTCAAGTTATCCTAAACGAGCTATAGCGGACTCTCGGCATTAGATTATATAAATATGTAAAGGTGGCCTACTTCTATCAATAGGCGAATGAGCGACCTACATATGTCAATGTTTACAGATACTTTTAATAGGCGTGCGAATGAATTACGTAGCCTGCGTAATGCTACCTGTCAGTACACAATTCTCTGAGACTTCTAGCACACTGGAGAGTGATTCAGTTAGCTGACTAGCGTATTTATAATTACCGACATTCACCCTGTAATGTTGACATAAACTGTCAGCCACAGATCTTGAATACTAATATTAGCCCAGCCAGCATGACCATATCGGGCCGATATACAATTAATGTCGGCATGTCGGCAAAATGTTCCGATTTGGGGCCGACATCGGACCGCTGCAGTGCCGACATACCCAATATTTTGAAAAATTCTAAATGCAATTGTATTGTATACTTAATTATGTAAATAAATAGTCGTGTGTATGATTTCAATTACTAGAAGCACACTAACCACATTTCATGTTACATCAAAAAAAGTATATCGGGTCTGCGTCGGGCCTACATGATCAATTAATGCAACTATTTGTATATCGGGTTGACATCGGTACGATAGTGCGTTTTCTGCTACACGTCAATATATTGTTAAATCGTTAAAATATTATGAAATAGAATTATTCCAATGAAACTCCTTTGTAAGTTACTTATTATATTCACGTACTGTCATACCGGCAAAATGTGCCTATTTTGGGGCCGACATCGGACCGCTGCTGTGCCGACATACTCAATATTTTGAAATTCTAAATGCAATTGTATTGTTTACTTAATTTTGTTAATAAATAGTCCTGTGTATGATTTCAATTTCCAGAACCACACTAACCCCATTTCATGTAACGTCAAAAAACGTATATCGGGTCTGCGTCGGGCCTGCATGGCAATGGACGCAACTATTTTGTATATCGGATTGACAACGGTACGACATTGCATTTTCTGTTACACGTCCATATTTTGTTAAATCGTTGAAATATCATGAAATATTTTTTTTCCAATGAAACACCTTTGTTATTTTATATTATATTTACGTACTGTTGAAACGAACAGGCATTGTCGTTTTGTTCAGCGACTTTGTCGAGAGCATTTTTCTTTGTATGCAAGATCGCCTTTGAACAATTTCTTTGTTGAATGGTTTTGACAAATTATCTCCCTTTACTAAAATTAAATGTTTTGGTGAATTTTCTTCTTTTTCTGTCATGTTTAGAATTGTGATACGTTTTAATTGTCTAAAACTATGTAGTATTAAGCCTTTTTAACTATTTATTTAGAACTTTAAGGGAAATCCATACCTTTGTTTTATCAATTTAAATCTATATATAATATTTGGTTAGGTCAGATTGGGAAAATATATAAATTACCTCCCTACTCGTTTTACCTTCCGGGTTGGAAATGGACTGTTCTGTAAAATTGACTCGTCCAATAGTATATAAATGCGTGTTGACTTCATTTGGTATTGTTTTGGTTAGCCCAATGTAGGCAAGAAATATCGGGCCGATATTGTTTAGACATCGGCCCGATATTGTACTACCGATATCGGGTCGACATCATTCCTATTTGCAGCCGAGGTTAAATCCGACGTTGGGCCGTCATAGAAAACCATATAGGTTTGATGTCAGGCCGATAAAGAATAAATTCTACTGTTGACCGACATCACACCGCTATTGTTTTGATGTTGGCCCGATTTTGGCAAGAAATATCGGGCCGATAGAAAACCATATAGGTTTGATGTCGGGCCGATATAGAATGTTGGCTGGGAGAATCTTAGGGTAAAAATATACAGAGTAAATTTAATCAGAAACACGTGCGAATCAGACGAATGATCCAGTTAGCAGACTCAACATTAGATTACATAATTGAGACAAGGCGACTGTTTCTGTCAATTTCGTTCGTGCTTAACATTCTCACGTTTAGGTGAATGAGTCCTTGATTTGGATAATGCTACATGCCAATGTCTTGACTGTTTTGAATCGGGTTTACACTTAAAAAGCAAAGCATTGGGTGTACAGTCAAACCTGTGTATTGTGATCTTCATTCAGAGTGACCAAAAAAGTCACATAAGACAGATGGTCACAATACGCAAGGTACAAATACAACTCGAGTTTTGTGTACACTATTTATTATACCCCCGCTTCGAAGAAGAGGGGGGGGGTAAACTGTTTTACCCTTGTCCGTCCGTTACAAAATTTCCGTCGCATTTTTCTCAGCAACTATAACATGTAGCAGCCTAATACTTTGCATATTGCTTCATCCCATAGTCCCATGTGGTGTAAAGCGATTTCATGCTCCTTGGTCATCTACTTCCCGTTTGTCTCATATTTTTAGATTTTGCGGGGGTATCACTAGTGAGCATTAGCTCACAGATTTACTTGTTTAACAAGCTATTCAGAAGTACAATGTATTCAACACAAAGGTTAATGTTAAAAAATGTTGAAAATCTATAAAATGTATAAAATCTATAAAACCTATAAAATCTATAAAATACATCTTGCCTTAAGAAAACAAGTGTTTCTCAAGTTTTTGTGGCACTCAGGAGGTCCTGCTTGAGAAAAAGTCACTAACTTTTGTCTGTTTGCGTTTCACTAACGACAGTTCTACTAATTTGTCACTCATACTGGCGGCTAAATCCATTAGTTCAATATTTCCTATATGTTGGGAATATAATTTAAGTTTGGATGCTAAGTCTATTGCTTCCGATGTTGTTTGAACAGGAATTTGGCTCTCTCCTCTCCCTTGACACGGTCCTAATACACAGAGTTGGATGCATTTTCACCCTCAATTTCATAGGTCGCTTGTCAAATTAGACAGAGGATTGTAATATACAGGTTTAATATGTAGGAAAATGTCACGGGAGACAACAAATTAGGTCGGAATTGACAGATAGTCACAATATACAGAGGGTCGCTAAGGCAGGTTTGACTGTACTCTTAAGGAGCAAATCATCGGATGTACATTTAAGGGGCAAATCATCGGGTGTACTTTTAAGGGGCAAATCATCGGGTGTACTTTTAAGGGGCAAATCATCGGGTGTACTTTTAAGGGGCAAATCATCGGGTGTACTTTTAAGGGGCAAATCATCGGTACCGATTCCTGCCCCCCCCTCAATTTACCCTACTCTGCACGACGTTGGACATTCTCGATGGCTGTTGTGTTCTTCTGTTGATGCGGATCCCAGACTGAGATTAGTTGGAAAGGTTAAAACGTCAATATTTCCAACATACCTAGTTGTCTTGTATAACCCATTTTATAAGTAGGGATTTAATTAATGTGTCACTGAAAGTTATATAAAATTTAACTATTACGTTGTTTATGCAATAAAATAACACCATATTGCAAATTAAAACGTAATCAAGTTTAATTGCTATAAAGTGCATCAAAATGATAGACAGTTGAATGCATGTTGTGGTTTAAATACATGGTAACAAGATTCAATTTTGACAGTATCCAAGTAATCTTATATTTAATACAAAAAACTATTTTCATATTATGGTTTCAATTTTTGAAAAGCAAAATGAATTTACTGATCGAGTTGTAAATTAGTAATATAATGTTAATTGTTATTGAGCTTCATATGAAATTTCTGGTTCCAAAATTTTGAGTGTGCAACTATTGCTGTAAAACACTACATTTATTTGTTTTTAACCTAAAAAATAAACAAAAGTAAAGCTCTTTTGACATTTAAAGTCCTAAATTATAATGTTGTAACCTTTTTTATTTAAACTTGTTTCTTTTATTCTGTACTAAAAAGAGCAGTCTAAAAACGTGGGTTGTGAAATAAAAAATTAAGTTTTCATAAATACCACGGTAAAAGTTTTTGAAACTTTAGTATTTGTTACCATAGGTATCAAACATAATTTTAGTGCTTATGTTTTGCCCAAGCTTTTTAGTGGATAAAACCCTTAGAAACTTTGATGATCGATTGTGACTCGGCTAAAAAAATAATCAATTTTCTTGGCCGAGCATGTAAACAAATTTTGTTTATTTTTTTTTATACATTTGTTTAATGTTATTATACTGCTATTTTTGTTTATTCCGATAAAAACCAAACACACTTATATAAAAATTGTGTTATTTTATTGATTGAAAAAAATTAATAGACTGGTTTTAATGTAACCTGGTGCTCAGACATTCTTAGCCAATTTGCTGTTGGGGGGTATAAACTTAAAATATTTGCAAAATTCTTAAATGACGGTAAACTTTTCTGAAACTTCACAAACAAGTGTGTCTATAGATAAAGATAATAGAAATAACCACCATTAATCTATTTCCAAACATGCCCATTAGAGTCTGAAATCCTAAATAGACAAGAATACAAATTACAAAATATACGCCCTCTAAATTCGCCGTACACATCCTCTGCAAAAAATACTTATTCATTTCAAAAGGAAAATTTAATTTAAGTACCAAATAAAAATGTAGATTTTTCTCACTGCACACTAATACTCGATTTATTTGAAGTCAAAATGTTCACGTAAAAACGAGCAGGCGTCAAATGGGTGCTTTGATAAATAAAATACGTGAACCAGAAACTTACTAAACGCAAATTCATTTGTTGTTGCAATCAAATTTCAAAGTTTAAGCAATATAACAATGGTTCGATTAATTAGAAAGACAAAGTTTGCGAAAAAATCGACACATCAAATGTGATGGAAAGCTTTGAAGTTTTTATATAATATCATTTGGAACATCCTCGGCCATTCGCTACACGAATAACCTCGGACATATTTAGGCGCCATTTTGAACAAATACACAATCGTTTAGGCGATGACTGAAGTTCCGTTTTTAATCCGTAAATTTAAAATTACACAGTTCAATGATACCGATGAACAATATTTGCTTCAATTTAAAACAAATAAATATGTTTAGACAAAGATCTGTGTGTAAACAACAAGAACTATTTTGCGTAACCGTTACGTGCTTCGCCTCGCGTAGGTAGTAAAATCACCAAAATTTGGTGAAGACCCCCCACGAATCCTTCCGAGATTATTCATTCATGAAAGGTCGAGGGTGTTCCGAATGATATAATATGTGTCTACTAGGTACTCATTCACTGATTTCAACTTAAAAATAGTTCGTTTTTTTCTCAACTGTCAAAACATGAATAATTTCACGGCCAATGCATTTGTTAAATTTATCATCGTGATACATCCATGAGTTTCCGAAAGTGTGTATTATGATCGAGTAAAGCTGCTTTTGCCGTATGATATGTTTTAGTTAAGATATATTTAATAACAATTAGGCTGCCAGTACAAAAACAATGCATTCAGTCACCGTGTAATTATTCAAGCTTTGACAGTTGAGAAAAAACGAACTATATTAACTTTTTCTGTTTGTTTATTTGGGTTTTACGGCGCATCAACGCAGAAAGGTTATATCTAAAATTGTATGGAAATATTTTTAGAAGCAAGAAATTTGTATTCTGATAATGACAATTTTAGTGCAAATTCACATATACATGTACTAATGATGGTGTTTCATGTAAATATCTACCCCGTATGTCACGGTATAGACTCTTATAGTGCATTTTTGTAACTTTTATTGTATATTCTTTTAACATATAGATTAGTTTGCCTTAAAATGATACGCATTATTTTTACACATTTACAGACACTGAATGGTACTTTGAAATTTTAGAAAAAATGAACCAAATCTGTGAAGCAGTACCTTTAAGTAAGGGAAGTATCGCCACATAGTAAACTACTAACATTTAATAAATGTGAAATGACCATAGTTTTTCATGAGTGAGACTTTTCTTATTATAAGAAAATAAATACCAAAACGATAATAGATCTTTTTCTATTACTTAAAAAACATAATTATGGAAAACCAGATATTTCACGGTTAATTATTATAATAATAAACATATTTCTTTCATTTAAGAATTCATTTTCTAATGAAAACTATACTAACTCAAAAACTATGAAATCACTCGCAAAATTTATTTACTTGGCTAATTTATAAACAGAAAAATAAAAATATTATTAACTCGTTAACTTTTATCCATGTATATCACTTTTTTCCTTTACCTAACATATGCATGTGTCTTTCCCTTTCTTCTCCTCTTTCCCTTTATTATGTATGTATGTATGTTTGTTAGTTCGTTTCATTTTTTCAAATTGTACAAATTGTATTGGAAAAAATATTATGTGTGTGCTAAGTAATTAATATTGAACTACATGTATACGGACATTTCCGGTGTTTTAAAAATAATAAATCTATTTTCAATTATTGACGAAGCATACGGCAATGTCCGATGTCTCCCGATTATTTATCAATATTCATTAGCAACTAAAATCTATTATTTACGACTCTAATTTGGTTTAGGACGTTTCTTCATTATTTATTCATACAGTTACCTCATTTATATAGATTACATTGTAGCTATCTGTCTTCAATCCATATGAAACTTACCAGTAGCCTGTTCAATTACCCAAAACGTTCCAAAACGTTCCGTAACGATACATTCGGAACTTCTTGGCACTTCGCTGCTAATAATCTCGAACATATTTAGGCGCTATTTTGAAACTACCGGTGTTGAAGTTAACAAATACACGATCGTTTAGGCAATGAGTGATGTTTCGTTTTAGTCCATAAATTTTGAAATATCAATCATTGCCTTAACGATCGTATATTTGTTTATTAGATTAGATTATTCGCAGCGAATGGCCGAGGAGTTCCGAACGTAACGTTACGGAACGTTTTGGAACGTTTAGGGTGATTGAACAGGCTACTGACGTGTGGCCAGTTTCTTTAACACATCGCTAGCTAGCGCTTCGCCCCTGGAACCATCGATTCGATATCACATATTTATTACTTTTGGTATAAGAATCGTACCACGCAGAGGGCAAAAAAACTAGGTAAATATTTCCTTAGAAGACACAGGCTGCGAACGAGGAAATCAGGGGCGGCATTGTCGATAATGTTCAGGCGTTGATATTTTTTTATTCGGGGGCCAATTTATGTATGTCACAAGAAGGGGCTTTAAACAACAAATAATTACCGACATGTTGAATTTCGTTTTCCAACGTGTATTTGCATAATTATAGTTCAAACTGTGCTTCTTTTAAGTTCCTAGTTCGGGCCATGAGTTCCCGAAGTTTTGTTTTAGAGGCTCTTTTTTAACCCAAAAGGATACAACCTAGTCACTAAACACTGAATTTATCGTTTTAATTCACGTTTTCAACCAGTTTTCAGGATGGTCCATGTTGGTGACCCGCCCCGCTAGGCCCGCTCATGTTTCAGTATCTCTGGGCCACATGCAAATTTAATTATATTGGCGATCAATTTATCAATAGATCTATTGATAAATTGATCGCCAATATAATTAAAATTGTCTTTCGTTACTAAGACATACTTACACCATTGTTAAAGACTGTTTGTTGCTTCTTACTTATCTTTATTGGATACATGTAGTTGCTATTTCAAAATTGAGTGCACCATATAAGGTTTAATAATAAAGTTTCTTTGCATTTTCTGCGAGTTAAGCAACTAAAAATTTAGTCAACAATGATATCTTATAGGCGGATACTTAAGCAACAAAAAAGGATTTTCAAATAGTAAGTCTATTATTTTTATCAAAAATCTTACGCTAAAATTCATCTTACGTCAATTTCATAATTCTGTCATAAAGGTTAATGGTCCCGGGTTCGAACCCCAATAGGGACACTGCTACTTTCCCCGCACAAGAAATTTACCTCAAGTTGTTCCAACTCACCTTGGTGTAAATGAGTAGTACCTGGTATTGTGAGGGATCAGCTGTCAGAAGATAATGTAAAAAATCAGGGATTGTCGAACAAAATTGTAAATTTGGCTAATAGAAACAATGGTGCAGGCTTTAAAATGCATTTTAACTTTAACTTTTATTGATAATTGACATAAACGAACTGTTGAGGAATACTCAAGTACTCACTCAATGTGTGCTACATCGAAAAGGCAAAGAAACCTTGCTTGCTGATCTTATTCCATAACCGCATCGAAAATGAAACCACAGCAATCTGGTAGGAGTTCAGGATGTAAAAAATCATAGTTTCAGTTTTAGTTTATTTCAACAGCATATCAGTACATAGTACTTATGGCTATATAACATACATACATATAATTTAAACATGAAAATATATAAACATAGTGATAAGCACACAGGTAAGGTATTTCAATAAACAATGCAATATACAAATATTTAAGCAGCACATTCAACAGTTTATGTTACAATAATTTGAACATGGAACTCATAGCTAGTTTGTGTTTGTACGTTTTAATAAATTAGCAGAAAATAAACATATTTTTACAACATGTTGTACATATATAGGACTTAAATAAATACAAATAAATAAATAAAAGATACGATAAAATTATTAGACATTAAGTATGGATGACAACTTATCTTTCCTTAATTTCATGGAAAAGTAAATAAATTTTGACAATTGGTCCAGAGCATGTTCATTTGTATTCGCCATTAAACAGTAAAATTTATTTAGTGAAGGCCAAGATGTTTGTTTAAACTATTTAGTTCTGGCTTCTTTTAATGATTGGCAACACATTAGAAAATGGTATTCAGTTTCTATGGCATTCTGTGAGCATAATTTACAAATTCTTTGTTGTCTGATTATTCCATTATGACGTCCTACTTCAATTTCTAAATTATGTGACCCAAGTCTGAATCTAGTAAGTTCTTTTCTAATACATTCATTTTTAATTAAATCAATATATTTTTCGAAGGTATATTCTGTTTTATACATTTTGTAGTATGTCATTTTTGTTTGAGTGTTTATATCATTATGCCATGTTTGTATATATTGATCGCGAAGTCTTAGCTTCAATAACTTTTTATGATTGTTATTTAGAATATTACTGTGGAAAAGATACCCAACTCCTAAATTATTTAATGTATTTTGGAGACTGTTAACCCAAGTTTTATTATTATTTAATTCATTAATATTACATTGTTCTCTGTAAATTTGATATGTTAATGAATTGTGGTTATTATTTATTTTTATCCAATAGTTTAAAGCTCTTTCTTTACAAACTATAGATAACGGAAAGCGCCCTAGCTCACCTAGTACGGCAGAATTTGAAGTACTGGTACGGACACCAAGAATCATTTTACAAAATTTTATATGTAATTTGTCTATTTCTTTGAAAGAATATATTCCCCATACTTCGCTACTGTATAAAAGAATCGGCGCTACCAAAGAATCGAAAAGAGAAAGTTTAGTTTTAACATCAAGCTGCACTCTACTAAAAACAAATAAAAGATTATTGTAAGCTTTGAGTGCTTGTTCTTGTAATGCTTTAACAGCATATATCATATTACCGGTATAATAAAACTTAATACCTAAGTAACAAAAGGTATCAACAACATCTATGATTTCATTATTAATAAACCATTGATTATTGTGGATACTCTTCCTGTTTTCGAAGACACATATCTTAGTTTTCGATGTATTGATTTTTAATCCCCAATTAGTTGAATAATTGTATGTGCCATTTAATTGATTTTGTAGACTTACAGGGTTTGTGGTAAACAGAACAATGTCATCAGCAAATAATAACATGTATATAGATAGTAGATTTATATCATCATCAGTGAGTAGTTCCCTATTAATAACAGTATGAATGTCATTGATAAACATAATAAATAGTAATGGTGAGAGTGGTTCCCCTTGCTTTAAGCCAAGTGTGACATCAAAGAAATCTGAAAATGACAAATTTACCGCGTCCTTAACACATGCCTTAACTTTATGATATATTGACTTAATTATGTTGGTCATTTTACAACTGAGTCCCATATTTATTAATTTTATCCATAGTGCTTCATGTATAACTGTATCAAACGCCTTTTCGTAGTCAATAAATGCGCAATATAATTTTTTCTTCTGTAATAATATATTTTGAATGATTGAGTGTAGAATGAAAATACAATCAGTAGTGCTACGTTTGTCTCTGAATCCAAATTGGCTATCCTATCATTTAGTACGTTTTCAGATTCGCACCATTTATTTATACGATTACGCAATGTTAATGAGAAGATTTTTGCTATGGTATTAATGATTGTCACCCCTCTAAAATTTGACGTATCGTGTATGTTGCCCCGTTTATGAATGGGGACTATGTAACCCTTACTCCACTCATCTGGGTATATACCTGTTTCAAAAATAGTGTTAAAAATTTCAACAAGATACGGGGAAATAAAAGAATTTGAGTCAATGAAGAAGTCAGCTACATTATTAGTTAAGTCGCATGCCTTATGTCTATTTAATTTTGAAATTGTTTTTTTAACTTCGTCTATAGTAAAAGGTGCGTCAAGTTCATCTACGTTTTGTTGTATGTCTTCATTATCATGTAAGGAACTGTCAAAATTACTATTATGAGGTGTGTTCGAGACATTATTGAAATGTTCCACAAATTCCTCAAGGTTTATATTTCCTTGTCTAGATTTTGCATTATTTTTATACTTCTTTATGTATTTCCAAAATTTTCGGGAATTTGATTTACTTAAATTTTTTAAATTTTGTGTTTCATTCATATGGTAAGTTTGCTTTGCCTTACGTTTAATTTTACAATAACGTTGTCTAGATTCCAAAAACTGAGTGCGGTTATGAGAAGTTGGGTTAAATTTATAAAGTCTTCTGCATTTGTGAAATTCAGATTTAGCGATTTTACAGTCATTATCAAACCATGTTGATTTCTTTTGTTTAATTACTTTCTGTTTGTTATTAGAAAAAGATTTACCATGAGCTTGAAAAGATATATTATGAACACTATCTGAGAACCGATTAACACATTCATTAATATCTGTCTGCTCTGATCTTAAATCATTAATAAGCTCATCAAAAATAGGTCTATTATTGTTTAATAAGTCATTAAAAAAATCATGGTCATGATTTTCCCATACAATTTTTTCAATTACAATATCATCATTTGTTTGGGATTGTTTAGTAAATTCAAAAGACATACAAAATTCTATTGGACAATGATCTGAGAATTCAGTAATATCTAATATTTTCATTGAATTAAATGACGAAAAAAGTTTATGACTACAAATAACATAGTCAACTACACTAGCAGCAAAGTTAGTATTTCCAAGTTTATAACACGTAAATAACCCAGGTTCGAGACGACCATTAAGAATACACATATCAGTACGCTTACATAAGTCTATTAATTTACGTTCGAACACATTAGTCCGGGTATCATTAGATGATCGTTTAGATATTTGTTGTGAGATATCATCAACAGGTAAGTCAATATATCGGTTTAAATTGATATCTTCAATTATATCTGACAATAACCCAATTCTCGAGTTTAGATCACCCGTTAGTATAACATCTCCTAAGTAACTATACCTTATTATATCATAAATGATCAGTTCGTGTAAATCAAGTTAAAAAAATGGTGATCTAACATTTTTGTATAAACCTGAATCTTCAGGTGGAATATAACAACAACAAAAATATAAATCACTGTCAGTACTAAAATATCGTTTATCTAGCTTAAACCAGATAATCCCTTTATCATTAAGATCTATCAGTTCAATGTATCCAGAATATATAGCTTTATAATAAACAATTACACCACCACTGCAGCGTTTTGCCTTCTTATTATATGAAGGTCTTGGACATGAAAAACAATCGAAATTATCTAAATTTACGTTTGTATTGGCCGAAGCCCATGTTTCACAAAACAATAAAATGTCATAGTCATAAAACAAGGTTTTGGAAATCATTGTCTGGGTGTTTTTGACTAAGTCCATTGCTATTCCATAGAAGAAATTTCAGCTGCTTCTCTGTGTTGCTATCTTAAGCTGTAGATGGTTGTTGCTTATAGTTGCCACGGTTTCTATTATATTGATGATGTTGACTATCAGGAACTGGTCCCGGTGGGAGGTTATCAGCAGTATACATATTATTATCAATGTAAAGTTTATCATAAGCTAATACGGCTTGTTTATTTTGTCTTTTAGCTTGTATAAAGTAAGGCATCAGTTGTTTTCTTCGTTGTATAATTTCGTGAGGGTACTGGTCACTTACCCCAAAGGCACTATTTTTTAGTAGGTCACGTGCTTTTGTCTTAATATCAATTTTGTCTCCAAAATAGTTAAACTTTGCCACTACTGGTCTTGTTTTATTTGGCGCGAATTTACCATTTCGATGAGCTCGCTCGATTTTTATTTTCTCACGTGCATCATGCATTTGTAAATTGTTGACACAAAAATCAAGTACTGATTCGATGCAATTTTCATTTTTTCTGTCTACATGTGTTGATTTCTCAGTGAAATTATAAAACAATAAATTGTCTCTCATGGATCTTGATTTTAAGTCTATAATATCCTCAGATAATTGAATATTTTCCGATCGTAAAGCCTCAATGGAGTCTTGCATACTGGATGTTGTAAATTTTTGATTAATAAGATCACATTTTAGCTCTGATTGTACATTTTTTATTTTTTCACATGTTTTGCTATCATAAGCTCGACTTTTCTCCATCTCCGACATAGATTCTTCCACATGTTTTACCCTACTCTCAATTAAAACAACTTTGTTTTCCATTACAGACATTTTTGTACTTATAGCTGATATTTCAGACTCAATATGGTCCAACTTGTTTAGTTTATGTTCCATCGATTTTTGATTAGTTACTATAGAATCCAGTTTTTTCAGTATAGATTGTAATGTAGATTGATCATTACTTGTAGTACTGGGAGATGGTGAGCTGTTTAATGAAGATGAAACATTCCCCTGTGGAGTACAGAATTGTAAGTGTGGTGGATAGTATTGTCCAACATATTGAGGTGTTAAAACTTGTTGTTGATTAGGCACCGTGTTTGGTGTAGTTGGAAGTTGAGATTTTGAATGATCTCTAACAGGACTTTCAATTATTTGACATTTATCTGGTTGATCACTATGAAAACCTGGTGAAGCCTCCGCCTTGGATCTTTTTTTACCACTTCTACCCATTATCACTGTACTGTACTTCTCACAATATGCAGTATAAATAATAACTACAATGCGGCCTTATCATGCGTGACGAATATTTTACTATAGTGGGTATAGCGAATATCAATAATCTGATAGTTCCTTGTTTGAAGATTTCCACTCAAAACATACATGAATAATGTGAGCGAACACTAATACATAGTGGACAGTATAATCACGTGAAATAAATATCTTCAAATGAAATATATTCTCTATCGTTATAACGTTATAATCACAATGTTGATATGTCTGTAATATACAGCTGTATTAAATTCCAAAAGTCAAGTCATGCGTGACGATTTTTTGGTCAGTACTTGTAGAGGGGTGGGGGTCGGAGAAAATATAACCCCACCACATAGATTTATACAGCGTAAAAATTTCAGATTTCGAAGTCAAATAATGTAATTACCACTGTTTATTTTCCTAATTTAAGATCCAATAAATATAACTACACTATAACACGATATGTTCATAATGAAATAAGTTCCATACATGTCCTATTTTGTTATTAAAACCAATTTTTTTCTTGTTTGAAATTTAAACAGACTGCCTCCATTGGAGTCACGTGATATGTAAAAAATCATATATTTGTTATTTCCACATAAAGAGATCAGAAAAAAATGTTTTTCGTGTTTGCTTTTGTGGATGAAAGTGGTGACAAAATAGTCTAGAAAAGCTCTCACTCTTATAAAAGTAACTTATGTGCTTCATTTTAGCTCGACTTTACGAAGTAAATGGAGAGCTCTCCTACTCGCCCTAACGTCGGAGTCCACATTTCTGATTAAAGTTTTTGTGCAGTAAAATATTTTTTACTATAACTTTTTTTATTTCTTGAGGTATCAACTTCAAACTTTAAATATATGTTCCTTATTATCAACCACATCTTATGTGACAAGATTCATAACTCCAAATACATGTTTTTTTCAAAATTATCTCCCCTTGAACTTAGCGTTTTCTTTAAAAAAAAATGCTTGTTTTTACTGCAACTGTTTTGTTTCTTTAGGTATTGACTTCAAACTTTAAATATATATTCCTTATTATCACCCACATCTGATGTGACAAGGTTCATAACTCCAAATACATTTTTTTCAAAGTTGTCTCTCGCGAACTTAAAATTTTCTTTAAAAAAATATTTATTTTTTACTTTAAATTTATTAAGGTATCATTTTCAGATTTTAAAATATGTATGTTCCTTATAATCAACCACATTTCATGTGACAACTACTTGTTTAGTCGAGCATGTTGTCTCCTCTGACAGTTCTTGTTATAATGGCTTAACTATGCCATTGACGTTGACATAATTATATCAGGGCTAAAACGGTTCGCCTGCCTCATAGTTTAGTACAGATTGCGATGTGGTTACTACGGTTCTGTTTGTACAATGGTTCACAATAAAGAGAAACAAATTAGTCCGAGAGCTCGCAGGGTTTATTTTGGGTATCGCGCCCAAAAGGTTTGATGAGTGATTCTAGTGTAGTTTTTGTCTGAGGAATTTGAAAATACATTTCTTGTAACTGGTGAGGTAGGCGTTTTTCCATAATCTGAGCTCAAAGATGTACGTTACCAAAAACACCAAAATGCACCCTAAACTTCGTGCATACTTTTTCAGCTGTTACTTACATCAAATCACATTTTCTGATTTTTGATATTTTATTTCGAATGCATTTACAACATATGTGCACAAATCATATGAAATTTGGAGCTTGTACCCATGATATATCAGCTTTCATTTACGTTACAGGTGTAAAATGTACTAAATTGGTGTCGATGCTTTTTTATAAGAGCTTACTCTTATGACAAATTTAACTAATAACCATGTTTTTGAATACATAATATCTATGTGAACATTTTCCAATGATGTTTGCATCTATTATTCAAGTTGTCTTAAAGTTATACCATGTTAACTACCGTAACCGAATTTTATCATTTTCATGTTATGCCACATAAGTTTTGCTCTGTTGATAAAATTAATCTCAAACGAATTATTTTTTCTACCAAAATTAGAAATGCATGTAATAAGTGCAATTTTGTTTCAGTATATTGAAAATGTACGCCGTAATTTACGTTACAGTATTTTTTGTTATCAAGTTCGTGTAAGAACAATTAAAAAGTGTTTTTGATTATGCAAACCGATAGAAATCACCTGAGAGAATGTATCACGCACAAACGATCATTCTGCAATGCTTTCAGACGAAATGTTGGTATGCTTTAGAAGAAAATCAGGTTAAATACCGTAACCAAAGTACAAATAAATTACCATTTTTCTATAAGGCTTTTACAACGATGGCTCGTTCATAAAAACTATTCATATGATATTTGAGATTTATTAATAGAACATATAAGTTCCTAAAGTATACCTCTTACTTATTAGACATCATCTAGAATGTGAAATATTTGTTACAGTAACATATTGTATTAATTATAGTACAATTTAAGTATTATTGAGAAATTGTCAGAAAAGTATTGATTGCCAAATCAAAGGGCATATGTTGATGGTCATTGTTTTCAATTGTGGACATACAAGTGTGTATACTACTTATCATGCACAGGTTATATGAAAATTGTCGCATTTAAGACCGTTCAGGTAAAGGGATGTACAATTAAAATCTAAATGATAAACCTATAGGTTTTAAGTTTGTATTTTCAATCAAATTATATGTATACATGCACTAAATTTCTTTAATATATCGCACTCTTCTATCAGACAAACTGTGCAGTCACTCCATTTCTGTTTAGGCCTTAGTAATTGGTCTAGTTGCATTATTAATGTTTTGCAATATACGTAACAATATAAATGACATAAGAGAGCAAAAAAATTAAAATTGAAAGCAAAAGCGGCAACATTTGGAAATCACTCGTTTGGATATTATTTTACCACTTTAATTAAGTTCGTAATGATTATTCATTAGTTTTTTTTAATCTTTTTAAAATATACATTTATAAAAGCCATCTCTAGAACACCAGTGGATTAAAATGAAACCATAATATAGATAATATAATAATGTAATACACAAATAAGAATTCGTACTAAATAAATAACTGTAATTATCATTTAAACGATTCGATAATACACGAAGGACATATAAAGCTTATGTTAAACTCAGTGATATGCATTGGCGAAACATATAATCATAGACCATGTGTTATGTCATATTTTCTCACATCTTTTGACACATCCTTTATTTTAATTTATCTTTAAGGTATATTAAGTTATTTACCAAGGTATGAATTGACATTGTTAAAGTATTCAAACTAAACAAGTTTTGAAAACTGCGTTAAAAGTGACTTATCTTTGTTGATTTTAGTAATCTACCATATTTTTCAAGTAATATTGACGTGTTTATCATAAAAACATTGTAGAATGTAGAGTTAACATGTATCTAATGTTTTACAACATATGTATATTAATGATTATACTGAACATTATAGATATTTAGACTTCGAAAGTTTAATAAATTTACTGTGGTCAATATCCTAAGAAAACCACTACCAAGTTATTAATTTTACTCAAAGTCATTTTAGTTTTGTGCCATTGGTGAAACTCTTTTATAAGATATTTGCAGTCAATTGATTAGAACGTGCAAGTGTTTAAGCCCCTTGAATTTATTTTTTAACATTAGACATAAGTGTAAACATACAGTGTTTATAACATGTACGTTATTGTTAACATATTGTCATCGAAGCAGGATACTACCTTTGCATGTTATTGATAGCGTGGACAAAACTTTCGAATGCTGAATCAAATGTCCATTTCAATGGTCATTCATCTACTAACACTTTCGAATGATTGGTCATTCAGGGTTACTTTTTATAGATATTGTAAACATAACTAGTTTAAGTTTATTTGAATAAAGTATTGCCAGGGAGAATATAAACTATATTTTTTTTAAAAGTAAGAAAAAGTTTTCTTTCTAAAAACCTACTGAAATAAACTCTCATGAATACAATCAGTTTTGATGAGACAGATTGTTCTATACGCATATACTTGTTTGAAGTTTACAATCATGCAGTTTTCATGCGCTATGGGTAGTATGTCATACACATACAATATAAGAACATAAAAATGAAGAATTAATTAAGTCCGATGTTCGACTAGGCAAAATAATGTGTACATCGTATTTCAAAAATACACTTCACACTTATTCGAAAGTGTGTAATAGTAATATACATTTCTTGGTTTCATCGAGTGCTAATTCGTAGCCTACGTTACAAAACAAATTTTAAAACTGGTTAATTGTTTGATATATTTCACCAGAATGCTATAAAATGCGCATACATGTAAATGGTATATAAAAAGTAGCTTTATGTTTAATAAAAAACTCGTTGATTTGTTATTTGACTTGATATTTGATTTTCCCGGGGAGCAAATATTTTAAACATAAGCGATAACGTGCGGTACTCCTTAATTTGTCTAATTGGCAATGGAGTTTGGAATATTTTCTAATTCATTCGCATGATATAAATGCATTCTCTCTAAGTGCATAACAATTACAACAATGAACACTTGCTTCAACAATTGTTATCCGAATGTTTAAGTATTAGACAGCTAGAAATTAAATAGCTTTGCATAAACCGATACAATTAACGTGTTTAAATAAAATATAGTGGTGCTTCATTAGTACCTATGAACATAACTATTTTAACAAACTTACGAAGTGTTTAACTGCACTTGAAGCTTAAGAAATACGTCATTAAACGTCTTTGAAATAAGTCGTATGTCTTATTCTTTCCTGAAATTTTCCAGGTAAACTTCATATTCAACGTGAAAATGTACATGACAAATAAATAAACATATGATGATATTTTATAAGCTTGATTAAAACAATTAAACTTAAATACATTCACATGTCACACAAACAATGGTGTAAAAATTAAAACCGGAAATACAGCACAACCCATTAACATTCTTGTTTTATTTGAATATTTTACCAATGTCAACTCATACCTCAATGAATATACGTCTTAGATAAATTGAGATGACAATGAATCATAAGAGATAATATGATGACATATTGAAGCTCCTTAGACTATATATTTCGTTAATGCATATCACTAAGTTTAACATAAACTCTATTTGTCCTTCGCATATTATGTAATCGTTTGAATGATCATTACAGTTATCTATTTAGTTCGAACACTTAATTGCATATTACAATATCTAAGTTATGGTTACAGTTTAACCCATTGGTAATCTGGAGAAGGTTTTTTATAAATGTATATTTTAAAAGATTTAAAAAAAAATACTAATGAATAATCACAATGAACTTGATTAAAGTGGTAAAATAATATCCGACCGAGTGATTTCGGGATGTTGTCGCTTTTGCTTTCAATTTTAAATTTTGCTCTCGAATGTCATTTGTATTGTTACGTATATTGCAAACCAAAAATAACGCAACTAGCCTAATTATTAAGGCCTAAAACAGAAATGGTGTGACTGCAAAGTATGTCTAATAGAAAAATATGATATATTTAGAGGAATATAATGCATGTATACACATAATTTGATTGAAAATACAAACTTAACACCTAAACGTATATCATTTAGATTTTAATTGTACATCCCTTTACCTGAACGGTCTTAAATGCGACAATTTTCATATAACCTGTGCATGATAAGTAGTATACACACTTGTATGTCCACAATTGAAAACAATGACCATCAACATATGCCCTTTGATTTGGCAATCAATACTTTTCTGACAATTTCTCAATAATACTTAAATTGTACTATAATTAATACAATATGTTACTGTAACGAATATTTCACATTCTAGATGATGTCTATCATGTAAGAATTATACTTTAGGAACTTATATGTTCTATTAATAAATCTCAAATATCATATGAATAGTTTTTATGAACGAGCCATCATTGTAAAAGCCTTATAGAAAAATGGTAATTTGTTTGTACTTTGGTTACGGTATTTAACCTGATTTTCTTCTAAAATATACCTACATTTCGTCTGAAAGCATTGAAATTAGATCGTTTATACATGATACATTCTCTCAGATGATTTCAATCGGTTTGCATAATTAAAAACACTTTTTTAATTGTTCTTACACGAACTAATAACAAAAAATACTGTCACGTAAATTACGGCGTACATTTTCAATAGACTGAAATAAAATTGCACTAATTACATGCATTTTTGATTTTGGTAGTAAAAATAATCCGTTTGAGATCAATTTTATCAACAGAGCAAAACTTATGTGACATAACATGAAAATGATAAAATTCGGTTACGGTAGTTAACATGCTATAACTTTAAGACAACTTGAATAATAGATGCAAAAATCATTGGAAAATGTTCACATAGATATTATGTATTCAACAACATGGTTATTAGTTAACCTTGTCATAAGAGTAATCGCGTATAAAAAAGGATCAACACCAATTTAGTTCATTTTACACTGTAACGTAAATGAAAGCCGATATATCATGGGTATAAGCTCCAAATTTCATATGATTTGTGCAAATATGTTGTAAATGCATTCGAAATAAAATATCAAAAATCAAAAAATGTGATTTGATGTAAGTAACAGCTGAAAAAGTATACACGAAGTTTAGGGTGCATTTTGGTGTTTTTGGTAACGTACATCTTTGAGCTCAGATTGTGGGAAAACGCCTACCTCGCCAGTTATAAGAAATGCATTTTCAAATTCTTCAGACAAAACTACATTAGAATCACTCATCAAACCTTTTTGGCGCGATACCGCACCTAAAACCCTGCGAGCTCTCGGACTAAATGGTTATTTTAGGCCTACCAGTCTTCCATCAAAACGCCGCCTGACGTATTTGCAGTCGATTGATACTGTGATTAGATTTAGGTATTAATGGAATTTTGACCTTGACGACGGTTCCAACCGTCATCGCCAATGTCTGAACCCAATCTGCGTAAACACATATCCAGTAGACCACGGTCGTACTGGATCTGTACTTTTTCCCTTTGAGGTCACGTCGAGATGAACTTTGTGTCGACCAATCAATGCGTAGCTTTCATCTAGACGAAAACGCTATTAATCACATTTTGATTTCGTAATTTCTATTTTTAGACCAAGTTTTGCTTGCTAATTTAACCGCGGTAATATTCACAGGCTGCGATTGGGCGGCTCATTTCAAATTTCGTGACGTAGACGATGTAAACAAGTTACGTATCATAACAATTTCGTCATGAATATTATGATGAGAAAAGGTCACCTGAACGTGACCTTCGTTTGGAAAAGGCCAGATCTACATTAGCGAGTATGCGAGCGGTAAAATTTTAGATCGGGTTTTAATCAGATTGGTCTGAACCGTGAACCGAACCGCATATCGTGAATTGTAGTACGCCGAGAGAACACTTACACAAACTGTGCCGTAAAACTTGTTCCGACTTTTCGCTTGATTTAAGTACATGTTAGCCTATGTAAATTACTGATGATTTCAAAATGGTTATTTTTCAGTGTATTGGAGGCTGTACTTATTTTCGCCATACTTCTTATACTGTTTAGAAAATGCGAAGACTGGAAAAAGGTTTACGAAAACTTTGATTTCAGAACCAACGCCTTAAGACGACACATTTTAGGGTCACGTGAAATTAAAAATGACGTCACGAATTTTGAAATAATGTCACATAGATCACACAGAGTTTCGTATCGAGTTGAATACAACCTTGAAGAATTCGTACTAAAAGAGGATAATACTAACTACTACAACTTTACAGAAAAAACAGCGAAACAGACGACAAACTTTTCACGAATTATAGTTAATGACGTCATCAGTGACGTCATACAAGTTAAGAATAAAGTAAAAACTCAACTTTCCCATATTGGATTTTTGAAAGTTCATAAAGCGGGGTCAAGCACAATGCAGAACATGTTCTTCAGGTATGGGTTAAGGAACAATCTTACGTTCGTTTTGCCTCAGGCTGGGCATTACGTTTTAAATCCCAATGAAGCACTTCCGGTCGCAAATGGCAGCCATAGAGACATTCTAGCGTGTCATTCAACGTATCGTTCAAATATCTTTGATAAACTACTTCCGGTGGACTCGGTAAAAATCGGCATTGTTCGTGAACCTTTGGATCGTATGATTAGTGCTGCATATTATTATAGAGACGTATTAAGGAAACCATATTTACGGAAAGTCCCGAAAAAGGACTTTATAGAAAACCTTATAAATAAAAGTTCAATTTATGACCAAGATACTTTTTCCAGGACTAAAAATTCAATGGGACGTGATTTCGGATTTTTACCGGATGTAAAATTTAATGACTCTAATCAAATAAAAGCACGATTGGCTTTGTTGAAAAAAGAATTCAGCCTCGTTTTGGTGGTAGAAAGATTCGACGAGTCGCTCGTGCTGTTGAAACGGTTTCTCAACTGGGAATTATCGGATATCATATATTTAAAAAGCAATACTCACATTCACACGAATGAAAAATTGAATCCAGCAACTATTGCCACGTTCAAGAAGATTAATTTCTTGGATCAAGCCATTTATGACACTTTTAGAGACGTTTTAAAATCAAAGGTCAAGGACGCTGGTCCGAGTTTACAAAGGGAGGTAACTGTGTATAGAAATATTCTGAAAATGGTGAAATCTTTTTGTGACACCGCTTCAAGTGGAGATCGTCTGTTTGTTCCAGATTCAAAATGGAATGACGCATTCTACGTGACGTATACAGCTTGTCAATTGATGACGTCAGATGAGCTACAATTTGTGTCAGCCTTGCGGTCTAGACACAAGTCAATGCATTCCCTTGAACTGAAATCATAGACATCCTTCGGAAAACTAGATTCCAAATCACTGTGTGTTACCAACTGGGCAGCCTACTGACCCTGAAACAGGCCAGTTTTCCCCCCAGTCAGTTCTTTCCCCCGGGGAAATACCCGACTTGTCAGTCCCCCCCGTAGTCAGTTTTTCCCCCATACAAATTAAAATTTTCTCCACATATTTTTTATAACTTTCTAAATAAACCCTTATATGTCTACTTAATTTTACAATACCAGTTGTATTTTAGCGCCTTTGAACTTGCTTCTGAAGTCTCCATACCCGACTAAATTTCAACTTTTCAGACAACTTGTCCTATATAAATTCATCCAAAAGCATTATAGAGCTATATAAGTGTTTAATGTTATGTATTAAATGACTTTATGCAATGAAATTTGACCATCTGAGAAAATATCAAATGGGAGAAAACTGGACTAGGGGGGTGGGGCTGACCGGGTCAGTCTGGTTTTTCCCCCATCTAAATATCAAAACACATTGGATTGGTCCAAAAGCATTATAGAGCAGTTTAAGTGGGAAGGGAAAAACTGGTCTAGGGTGGGGGAAAAACTGACTGGGTCAGTCTAGTTTTATACCCATCTAGCTATCAACAACTTTATGGTTTAATGTGCTAGAAATTGATATAAAAAACTTGATGATTAATATTTGATTTGAGCTATCAGTTATAGCTAGTTTATATAATCATATGAGGAACTAGAATGAAGGAATAGTTTAAGAGGTGGTCTGAAATACATTGTATTGAAATTCAGTGAGGTATGGAAGCCGTGGTAGCATGTCTGACTTCGAATCCGGAGATCGCGGGTTTGAGCCTGGTTGGGGATGGTCATACCCTATACATGAGTTGTCCACCTCATGGTAGGGTAAGTTAGTACTGGTGATAGAGTGTCCAGGAAACCTAAAGTGAAAAGAGCTGGCCATCGTATATATAACCTAAATATGTGTTGAATACGACTTTAAAAAAAGTAGTATCAGGATGGACTCAATGAACAGTTGTTCAAAGATGATAAAAAACTATTATTGTAACATAAATCAGTGATATAAGTGTTTTTTTTTAGAAAGTTAGAATAGAAAATTTTGTAGAGAAAATTTCAACTTGTGTGGGGAGAAAACTGAGAGAAAAACTGGGCGGGAGAAAAAACTGACTATTATTGTTCGTTTTTTCTCAACTGTCAAAACATGAATAATTTCACGGTGAATGCGTTTTTAAAATTGTCATTATACACCCATGTTTTTCGAAAATGTGTATTATGATTGAGTAAAGCTTCCTATACTGTATGATGTTTTAGTCAGGATATTTTTAATAACAGTTAGGCCGCCAGTACAAAATCAATGCATTCAGTCACCGTGATTGGCGTGAAATTATACAAGCTATGACAGTTGAGAAAAAACGGACTGTACACCAGATTACATGTAGTAAGGCCTACTAACAAAAATTCTGTGTTTAAGGTAATCTGAGCCTGGGTTTCTTTTTATTTTTACCTTCAAGAATATTGACAAGATTATGAGCGTAAATCACAATTGGCTCTTTTTTAAAAACTTTGAGCCTACCCGGCCTTTTTTAGGACATTGCCCTAAACACTGAATTTTTGGTTTTTTGCTTATTAGAAAGTTTATGAAGTAATACAAACAATGATATCCAGTTAATAAGTTTATTATTACTGTTCATTCAGTATTTTCACTGTTCAAAGAATGTTCATAAAATTTTTCTACTTTTTGACAATGATTTTTTAATCCAATATTTTATAGCACTGTATAAATTTATCAATGAACTAAGCTGTACCTGAAGGCCTGGAAATAAAAGAAAATACGGAGATTATTTATCTGATTGAATGTTTTACCAAGTAATAAAATAAAAAGAGAAGTTTGGAAACATACAAATTCATTCACGATCATGAATTCTAACTAATGGATGTGTGTTTTCACTTCGTAAAGCGAGGTTATCTATGTCGTTTTTTGTTTGTTTGGTTTAATGCTATAGCAACCCATTGTATAGATCATATACATGTAACAGCTGTCAGTCAATATACTCACTGTTCCTGTAAAGGCTAAATCTCTGGATTTAGCAGTTAACCAGTTACTAGGCCCATACTTTCGTCAGTGACTGGCAATTGCCCTACATGATTTAGAATGAGTGGTAAGATGGAAAATAACTGTACAAATATTTCATGACACAACTCAAGAAAGAATACCTCACCCAGGAATCAAACCATTAACCCCTTGATCAGTAGTTTTGTGTGCTACCAACTGAGCAAACTAGGAAGGCTCCACACAATAATATATTCGGCTGTAGTAATTTACCATCTTGTTTATAAAAATAATAGAATCAAAATTACAACTGTTGTTCTTAACCGAGCCATGTTTTGACACTTGGCAGCTCTACTATAGTCCAACAGAATTAATCTGAGCTTGAACTACCTAATCATAATAATTACACACTTCACTTACATTAAATTATGCGTTTCCGTATGCATGTTTACGGTTATTCATTTGTTAATAACAACCGATGTGACTATAAACCAATTTATTAAAAGTGGCATGTTATTGTACTTTTAATTTAGGACACATTAGTTTTTGGAGAAACAAGTAAGTCAGCAATAATATGGCACAGTTTTAAAGTATTTATTCTTATGAAAACAACATTATTTGTTCAGAACCTTTATTTTGCCGAAAGCTTCCAATAAAGTGTGATTTACAAACGAAGACAAAAATAGACTGTAAATACTGAGTTTAGTATATTCTTGCATAAAGGTCAAGCTCAGGTTAATTCTGTTGGACTATATCTACTCGATACCAAGATAGCCTAGAAAATGGTCATAGAAATATTCATGAAGAATATCCACACAATTATGTAAGTCCAGCCAAGGAAACAAACATCACTCCTGGAATCATAGTCTGACACACCATGGGCAGATCGGGAGAGGGGTCCAGCACCTCCCCCCCCCTTAAAATTTCCAGAATTTACAAGTCTATGCATGTTTTTAATCAGAAAGTCATTTTAAGGAAGCACAGGGCAATTTTTCTTGGTGCTTATAAACATAGATCTAATGGATAATCTAATAGGGCAGTCTGCCACTGGAAGGGTATGAGCTTAGTACTACAGTCTATGAAATTTGGATATCTAAGTGGTTGTCAAAACAAAGCATTTTAAAAGCAAGCACTATATCTCATTTGAAAAATTTTGGTTGCCCAAAAGAAATTGTTGGTTGTCCCAACTAAAAGTGGTTGTCCTGGGTAACCAGACACATACTAATTTTGTAGATTGGTACTAAGTCAACTAAGTCACTGGTACAAATACTTGGATCTAGGTCTGTCTACCAGAGTACTAAGACAGACCATTGCAATATGAATGATGGTTGAAATGCAGAGTTAAACACCATACATAACATAACACAGGGCTTTTTCACTGGGTTTTGGGAAAAAGGCCCCTGCCCAAATTGGGAATTTTAACGCTGTTGATAGTTCGATTTGGGAAAAATATCGACAAATGGAAATTTCATCATTAGTTTCCTGCATTAAATCTTTATATGCTTTTCTTTGGAGTCTCTGAAAGTGTTACAGTGCCAGTGCTCTTAAAGAGTTTGTTCTGACAATTCAGTGATCTATTCAATGCATATTCCCATGTATTCATTATTTTTACATGAAATCTTGTGGTTTCTTTCATACAGGCAATTGACATCTTGTTCAAAGGGAATTATTTAACAAGATTGGGATTTTTTTTCTTGAAATTTGGGAAAAATGGTCTTTATTTGGCATTGGGAACGGGGCCGATGAGATAGGCTGAAAAAGCCCTGATAACATAATGATAATACTTACTTTGCCCATTCAACATTTAAGATAAGATGATCATAACCAAATCCAGACACACCAGCAATAGCTCTGGCAGCGTCTTCACGTCGATGAAAATTAATGAACGCAAAACCCTGAAATAATAATAACACAAGTTTATAATAAATCGAGATCAATCAACACAAACATAGGAATTTATTTCTCAAGCACAAGTCTGATTTATCATGTTATATATGTCACAGGGTAAGAAAAATCCCAGGACCTCTCGCTTACAGGGCGAGTGCTCTCCTGACTGAGCTATCCGGTCGCTTACATACCCTTCTTCCCATAATGTGAACAGGTAAGTGCCGTGACATAAAGAAAAGGACCAAATTAACAACTAGCTCAACTGCATGAAATAAGTCATTTTCACTAGGAGATAACAAACAAAGGCTCCGCTGGGCGGGGCATTATACAACCATGTGCTGTCCATGGTGTGTTATGTCTCATATCAAGTCCCGATGACCTTGACCTATGACCCTTGGGCCTCAGAACAGGTCACATCGTTGACCGGAGGGCTATCCAAAGCAAAGATTTTTGTGAACCTAGGTACAGCTGTTGTGGAGTAATCACCTGCACAAATTTTAGTGTAAGGATTTTGATTATTTTCGATTACTTTACGACTTAAAAACAATATGTGGATATGATATTACTATACAAATACCCTAAAATAGGTATTTTCAGCTATCACTTAATTTTTTGATACCTACTTTTGATTGGCCAGTATTTTTATCTTTAGCAAGATAAATTCTCTGTATTGGTCCAAAAGGTCGGAACAACTCTTGAAGGTCAGACTCTCTGGTATCTTCTGATAAATTAGTAACACGTATAGTAGCTGACTCATCTATAAATAGTAAACAAAAATATGTGAAAATTCGGAAAAATCAAGTGACTTGCAACACTATGGCAATGCTATGTAACTATTACATTACAAATGCTACGGTTTCAAAAAGAACAAGGGCATGCTCAACAATTGAGTGTATTTGTGTAAATAAACATAAAATGTTGCACTTACAAAACTTGTATAAAGTTTCAATTCAATCACTTTAGTGGTTTCAAAGATAAAATGTTGCACCCAAACTCAACCAAGAAGTGTTCAACAGCAGTGACCTACTATTCTCCCAATAGTCAAGCCAAAAAGTAAACAATCTGTCAGACATTTAAAAACAACAGAATTATTTAAGAAAATTTCACTAACAATTTTGTGGGTTTTTTTTAGATTTCAAGAGGACTCTAAAACCTACATGCACGCAGACGCTTAACAAAATTCCGGCATATACAAACAAGTTGATTACCTCTACTAGATTTCATAGTTTCACCACGACCCTTAGATGCTCCATCTCTCATACTGGGAGGTACATATTTACCACCTTGTTTATTACTAGCTACAGGAGTAGATGCTGCCTGGACTGGTGCACCACCAGCACTAGGCTCTTCTGGTTTCTTCTTGTCTGTCTCCAAGGTTTCCTAAATAGTTAATTTATACTTTTGGTAATAAGTTAACAGTATATTTAATAGGGCTGTCACAATATACCTATTTACCAGTATATCGCAATACAGCGCTGTGGCAATACGTAGGGTGATACAAATTTAACATACCGGTTTTACTATTAGAGGACAGCATGTTCAATCACGCGAAAATCCGCGTATTTCACGCCAAAAAAGTAAAATTCATGCGAATATTCGGACCCTGCCGGGTACGAATACGCGGACCGAATTAAATCATAATGTAACGAATGGTAACTCTGTTAAGCTTATTACGTATTTACTGGCATTTAGCCTTTACCCAAATGACGTCGGCAACGCTGAGCGGATTGTTTTTGTTTTCGTCGCTAATATAGAATCATGGCATTGATAGTCTTCTGCTCTAGAGCGTTGACGACGCGATGATTCGTACCAATAATTATGTCAAAACAAAGGACTTTTACTGATTGTATTGCCGTATTAAAAAGGCGTTAATTTAAACTTTAATAATACGATCAGATTTGCATACTAACGATGAAGAAACACTTAAAATTAGTGATTTGTTGTGGACAAGTATTGCACACGAGCCCGATCGAGCACCAGATTCACTTACAAAAAAAATAACAAAGGCGGCTAGATAACACGATTTTCACTCGCCATTCGATTAATATTGTGTTCATTTATCTACAAATATAAAAACCCACATTATATTGTGGTACATATCGTGATACAGTGTTAGCATATTGCAATATATCGCAACACACTTCTGGCACATCGTGACAGCTCTAATATTTAAGTCATTAACTTTATTCTTCTTGAACCCTTCCAACATTTCTTTTTATAACTCTTAGTAAAACTTGTGATCCCTAGGGAGGGGCCAATTTTGACACCAGGTGCATAATTTTAAAAATCTTTGTACAAGAAGAAATTGTTGATGGTGCATGCAAGCACTTACAACAGGCCAGTCCACTCTAGCAATAGCTCACCTCGAGCATATCAGACTCCGGTGAGCTAAAGACTTACTTTCCTTATTTCCTCTTGGGGACTAACCTAATTTATAATGTTAATATTCATATAACTGTTATCACTAAAAATATCAAAGCAACAATGACAATTTACATATCAACAAAATGACTTAATCAAGTGCGTAATTTTCACTGGTCTAAATAAGTTTTCGCAAAGCCCTGGCTTCGGATAGAGTGATGATACAATTATGATTTATATATTTTTGGTAACAAGTTAAAAGAAGGGCCTCATTTTTACTTTCACCCACAGACCCAATCCATCAAAAAGTGCTGTAATAATATATTTGCCTAGCCAACAATTATAAACAAAATGGTTCAAACTAAAGTCTTCAGGTTCAACTTAAATTCAAGTACCTTTCCAAGGCTGAATATACCATTTTGAAGGCAAACACAACAAGACTTTGATCAAAAGTGTCCCTGGTGGTCAAAACAATGACATTCAAGTCATCAGCATTGAACATGAATTACAGCAGTAATTTCCAGTAAAGTTCAACAATAAGGTCCATCAAAATAAATATTCTCAATTATGGTCAATGGTCTCAACAGAGGGACCTTTTTCTTTTATATTAGGTATAAAAGACTTAAAAAATCTGTGAGCTAATGCTCACTAGTGATAACCCCGCCAAAATCTAAAAATATGCGACAAACAGGAAGTAGATGAGCAAGGAGCATGAAATCGCTTTACACCACATGGGACTATGGGATGAAGCAATATGCAAAGTATTAGGCTGCTGCATGTTATAGTTGCTGAGAAAACTGCGACGGAAATTTTGTAACGGATGGACGGACGCACGCACGGACAAGGGTAAAACAGTATACCCCCCTCTTCTTCGAAGCGGAGGTATAAAAAGAATGATTTGCAAAAATGGTCTTCATAGCAGAACTTTACAATAGTTTTCAAATTGAATAAGCAATAAATGACATCCACTTTATTTTTATTTCCTGCTTTCACAGGGACTGCATTAATAACTAGTCTTATCACTGAATGTGAAAAAGTACCCTTAAACGGGTCTTTGTCAAGAAATTCAATTGGGTGCTGAGAAAATGAGCAGACAAGATTTTTCATCTAAGGGCCATAACTCAGCAAAAATAAATGGAATGACCAAAATGGGATATGCATGTGTCTGCTACAGACCGAGTGACTGACCAACCAGCTGACTCAATTTTATACACCCCTCATTTTTTTTTTGGGGGGGGGTATATATATATATCTTACCTGAATAGGTCCAAGAGTATCTTTGTAAGGACATTTAGTAGTCCAATGGTCACCTTTACATATACGACAAGATACCAATTTCTGTGTTTTCAATTTAGCCAATGGGTCTTCTTCAGGCTCCTGGTTTTTATTCTGTAAACAAAATTTATAAATTAATTAATGATCATCAAAATGGAGCCATTGATTTCTGGAAAATTCAAGGTAGCATTCAGAAAAATATGTAAGTGCTTTAGTGATTACTCTAGTACTCAACAAGAAATGTTACGTGGAAACCACATTAAAGCCGGATTTTATAAACTTAAACACAAAAATTACAAAGGGAAATAATCCATAATAAAGCCAGGTAGAGTTGTGGTTACTTTTTTAATTCTGTTCATCACATGGTATGTTATCATTGTATGAAATTTCATAAAGATTTGACAATAAATAGCAGATATATGCTAAATTGAAAACTTTAATGCAATTGTTAACGACACTGGACGACCGTTGAAAAAATCTGCTAAAAAAGGGCAGGAAGGCATTAAGAAGGGGGAAGGGGTAGGGCACATCAGAAGCTTAATGTTTTATTTTTTAAATAGCTATATCTGCATAGATCTAGGAAATAAGAAGAGCAGAGAGGTGATAGAGAAAGGGCAGAGTGCAGCACCCTGCTATTCAGCTTTAGAATAATCACTAATAGGGCTGTGAATCTTTGAGCATGTGGCGATCCGATCCGAACCACGGTTCATGTGTAGCAACTCACGAATCGAACCATGAATCACATGTTAATGGAAAAACATACACAAATTCATGCTATAACAAAACAAGTAAAAATTACAGAAGCTTTTACTATATGGGAAACCATGTACTCCTAACATTACTATAGTATCAGACATTTTGTGGGCATTTTCAGTGATAACAATTTTGTTTAAATGTGTATCAATCGAAATTTTGACAGTGGGTCCCTACATAAATTAACGTTTTCATTAGTCGTGCAACTTGTTTTTAGTGGTAATTAAGCCGGAAATGCTCTTTCAGCCCCAATCACTATGTACCTAAGTAAATAAACTGAAGTCTTTACCATTTGGAGACTACACAAGGGAGATTACAGTAACCAGATGGCTTAACAACTACATCCAGAACCATTCATTGAATTATCTCAGAAGAATTTGTGGGGGGGGGTTCCACTGAGAATATAGGGTTTTAACTGCCTACGCAAGGCAAAGCATGTAACAGCTATGCAAAATAGTGTTTGTGGTAAGCACATAAGGCTTTGTAAATACATTTCTTATGCTATATGTGTATCTTTCAGCTAGTTATTTTTTTTACCCATCCATTCTAGTGCTGAATAAGTCAGCTTAGATGGCATTATCAGGGCACAAAGCAGCACCCTGTCATAGTTTAGGTCTTTACTTGGCTATTGGGTAAGCAGTGGTTTTTTCAGGATATCAATAGGCTGCAAATAGGGCTCCATTCCAATCCTAAAAGAAGATGCAATTTACCCTGAAGTCAAACTCTCCTGTCTTTACTATGTATTTCGTTTTAGTCAAATTTTGAAAGGAATATATTGCTACAACAAATGAAGGAGCAAATGTGGCCGAGCGGTAGTGATGTTAGACGGATGATCATTGCATAGCCAGTTCCGCATTGGTTCGAATCCCATCCAAAAGCTATTCCGCTGTTTCCATGAGCAAGAATTTTATCCAACAAACTCAGTACTGGGGGACAAGGAAGTGGACTTTTATCCCATGAAAAGGGCACTGCTGCGTTTCTCCAAAATGTGAAAGAGTTTGTTAAGACTGCATTAAATGTTTTTTCTCAATGTTAACATCTTACCTCTTTATTAAGAATAATCTGTATATTAATTTCTTCAACTTGAACAATTGTATTTGCTGGATTAGGCCCCGGTGGATCGTTCTCAGCGGCCCCAAACTTGCGCCAGTTCTTTCTACGAGCAATGGTTTTTGCTGCTCGTCTTTTCTCAACTTTATACGTCTTTACTATCTTCACCATTTTACTTTCATCATTATACTTATATTCTGTGATTGTTTTGATGTTGTTCTGTTCATCAAAGTCTTCAGTCGCAGGAGGCAAAGAACCTGAAATAACAGAAGTATTAGATGTGTCATTGATAGGGCTCAAAGCGTATTGATGATATCAATACATTGAGAAATAAGTATTGACAATACATCAATACATATCAATACCTTCTTCTTCTTCCAGGTGAATGTACTAAACTCTTTGGAGCATACGCGTACATTAGCTATTCACAAGGTGATCGTGAGTGACTTAAAAATAACTGTTAAAATTTCAAAGTATATGTACACAGTTTTTGATGCAGCCCTTCAGTGTTTAAAGGTAAGGCCAGCCAGACCTTCTTTAAATGACTCTAGAGACAGAGGAATTGTCATGTGCTTAGGTAGCTGGTTCCATAGTCGCGCACAAGAGATGAAAAAGGAGTACCTTCACTGCAGTACTATATGTTGTCATAAACTCATAATACATGTATATTTGTAATGTGTGTTATAAATCTACCTTCTATGGACTAGACCTATATCCTCAAAGGGAGTGTAGACAAAGTTTTACACACCTATCAGCAACGTTCAGTTTATATTATGACAGGGCACCTGTTGTTGGTTTTTTTACGTTAAAATGAAACGAATCAGTACAGCTAACAATATATCTTACATCAAAACGACCATTACTTTTTTTAAGAGGAGATAATTTTTGTCTTGATATAGATAAATGTTGGCGCATTAAATGAATGTCCAGCCCCAATCTCCGTAAACAGAGATCCTGTTCTACTCACGTTGCCGTACTGGATCTCTACTTAGTCAATGCAAGGCCACGTCGAGATGAACTTTGTGTCGACCAATCAATGCGTAGCTTTCATCCAGACGAAAACACTATTAATCACATTTTGATTTCGTAATTTCTATTTTTAGACCAAGGTTTGCATGCAAATTTAACAGCGGTATTATTCACAGTCTGTGATTGTGTGGCTGATTTCAAATTGCGTGACGTAGACGATGTAAACAAGTTACCTATCATAACAATTTCGTCATGAATATTATGATGAGAAAAGGTCACCTGAACGTGACCTTCGTTTAGAAAAGGCCAGATCTAAATTAGCGAGTATGCGAGCGGTAAAATTTTAGATCGGGTTTTAATCAGATTGGTCCAGCCCGGTGGCGGTACTGGCGCCGGTAGCCACCATATGAATTGTTCAATCTTACTTACCATCTTCGCCAGCTTCAACTTGTTCCGCCCAACTTATAGGCTTTGATCTGAAAAAGACAAAAATGTGATTGATGAAAACGTAAAATCACGATAAACATGTCGAAATTCAAGCCGAAAATGAGAAAATTTCCTTACTCTTCAGGCATGTTTCTCTCAATAATGACTACTTCCGGTTTGGTAAAAAATAATATGCGGGCGAATCCTAAAACACTGACCGCTTAACTGGCGAGTTAAATATAGTGCGCTTAACTGACGAGTTAAATATAGTGCAATTATGTTCTTAACTGACCAGTTAAATAAAGAAGGGATTAAAAATGACTGTATTGCTTGAGTGTTTTGTAGATATTGTTAATGTTTTTTGTTGTTGAAATTTTATGATGATGATGTGATATATTATCTAATTCAATAATGTCATTATAAGAAATTATGATTAGATTGATTTTTTATGAAATTGCAAAATATACTTTGAAGTAGTAAAAAGCGATAGCGATGTGACATATGATAATTTTTCACAAATTAATTAATTTTAGTGTATTTAACAGTAAGGCAAGACGTATTTTCCGAATAAAATTATTTAAATATGATATTTAAATGAGTACTTAGTAATCAAATGAGTGTAAAATGCTTAACTGACCAAATGAATAAAGAAGGTTTCAAGTTAAATTACTGACCAATTGAGTTAGTGAGTATATTTTAATAACTTAATAACGAGCGTTTAATGAGCAAACTAATGTCGAATGCTTTATTGACCATTTAGTCATTGGTTAAATTAAAAAATAAGATGTGTTTATCAAATTAAATGGCCAAATAACCGTAAAACGCTCAACTGGCGAAATGAATAGTGAACGAATTTCTGACCAATGATTTCACGAATGAATAAACAATCTTTGTTTAACTGGTCAGTGTTTTAGGATGTCAATTCTTAACTGACCAGTAAAATATAGAGTGGTTATTCGACCATGAAAATATAACTGACCAAATTGAAAAAATATATATTGAAAGCTTTGATTTTTGTTTATTGCAATAGTAGATAAATAATTAAAGGATATGAAGTAAAACTTTTTTAACTAACGAAAATGTTGAAAGCTTAAGTGGACTAATATAGAATGCTTAACTGACCAAATGAATATAGAATGCTTAACTGACCAAATGAATATAGAAAAGCTTAACTGACCAAACAATGCTTAACTGACCAATTGAATATAGAATGCTTAACTGACCAAATGAATATAGAATGCTTAACTGACCAAATGAATATAGAATGCTTAACTGACCAAATGAATATAGAAAAGCTTAACTGACCAAACAATGCTTAACTGACCAATTGAATATAGAATGCTTAACTGACCAAATGAATATAGAATGCTTAACTGACCAAATGAATATAGAATGCTTAACTGACAAAATGAATATAGAAGGCTTAACTGACCAAATGAATATAGAAAAGCTTAACTGACCAAAGAATGCTTAACTGACCAATTGAATATAGAGCACTTAACTGACCAATTGAATATGGAACACTTAACTGACAAAATGAATATGGAGAGCTTAACTGACCAATTGAAAATAGAAAGCTTAACTGATCAAATGAATATAGAAGGTTTTACTGACCAAATGAGTATGGAATGATAGTTTAATAACGAACGTTAAACTGACCAAACTAATGTCGAAGGCTTCACTGACCATTTATTCATGGTCTAAATAAATACAAAAAAATGATTTTTATCAATTTTAATGACCAAATCGCTGTAAAACGCTTAACTGACGAAACGAATATAGAATGCTTTACTGACCAATGATTTCACAGACCAATAAACATTCTTTGTTTAACTGGTCAGTTAAGGATCACAATTCTTAACTGACGAGTTAAATATATATATCCTTTAATTAATTATCTACTATTGCAATAAACAAAAAATCAAATCTTTCAATATATATTTTTTCAATTTGGTCAGTTATATTTTCATGGTCGAATAACCACTCTATATTTAACTGGTCAGTTAAGAATTGACATCCTAAAACACTGACCAGTAAAACAAATTGTGTTTATTGATCCGTGAAATCATTGGTCAGTAATTCGTTCAATATTCTTTTCGTCTGTTAAGCGTTTTATAGTTATTTGGCCATTTAATTTGATAAAAACATCTTATTTCTTAATCTAACCAATGACTAAATGGTCAGTAAAGCATTAGACATTATTTTTTACAAAAAAATTTCGGCCGAAATATTGAAAACAGAGTTTGCTATCTTTAAAAAAAAATATTTCTATATTCCCTTTGGAATTACATTGGACAAAACATTAGACATTAGTTTGCTCATTTAACGGTTTTTATTAAAATATAACCCCTTACTTATTTGGTCAGTAAAACATTTTCTATTCATTTGGTCAGCTAATCATTTTACCCTCATTTGGTCAGTTAAATACTCTGACATTCAAAAATAATATTTAAATCATTTTATTATGAAATAAATACGTCTTGTCTTATTGTTAAATTCTCTGAAAGTAATTGAAAAAATATTTTTAATGTAAAATCATAAATATCGCTATCTCATTTTTTACTTTTAATTAAGTATTTTTTCCCCATTTTTTTAAACTAATTATTATTTCTTATAATGACATTATTGAATTTGGAAAAATATCACAACATCATCATAAAATATAAAATAATAATCTAACAATATCAACATAACACTTAAGCAAAACAGTCATTTTTAATCCCTTCTTTATTCAACTGGTCAGTTAAGAACACAATTGCACTATATTTAACTCGTCAGTTAAGTGCACTATATTTAACTCGTCAGTTTTTTACGAAAACATCATGTTAAATTAATATTATACGTTATTTCAAACAAAACTTAGTATTTTATGAATGCATTTTATAAAATACTGTAAATGAACAAGTTTTGGTACAAAATTCCGAAAAATATTGACATTATAGCCGAATTTCTTGTTTTAGTGGATCACAATGGGAAGTCGATTGAATTGCTACCTGTAACCTTGAAGTTCTTTACGAAAACAACATATAAAATGTTTATTTATTCATGTTAAGCATGGTAAAATCTTTTCCGTAATAAATATATTAATTGCATGTGTTTTTTCTAATTAACATATTAGCAATAAATGAAAATCATGATGATATTACTGTTTTCCTTCACGAAAACAACTATAGCTAACCGTTTAGCATACGTACGAAAACAACGTAACAAACTGTGAAATAAAAGTAATATGTGTTTTTAATTATGATCTTTTTAATTCTTACATCGTTTCTTAAGACATTTAATGGGTGAGTAAATATAATAATAGGAAAATAATGATTTCATCCATCGTAACAAAACAACTATTTCTACGAAAACAACTTTTATACGAAAACAACCATCAGTCAATCTCACGAAAACAACTTTTATACGTAAGCAACAATCAGTCAGTCTCACGAAAACAACATTTTCTACGAAAACAAATCATATATGAAAACTACAATCAGTCAAGCTCACGAAAACAACTTTTCCTACGAAAACAACTTTAACACGAAAACAACCATCAGTCAATCTCACGAAAACAACTTTTATACGAAAGCAACAATCAGTCAGTCTCACGAAAACAACATTTTCTACGAAAACAAATTATATATGAAAACTACAATCAGTCAAGCTCAAGAAAACAACTTTTCCTACGAAAACAACTTTTACACGAAAACAACCATCAGTCAATCTCACGAAAACAACTTTTATACGAAAGCAACAATCAGTCAGTCTCACGAAAACAACTTTTCCTACGAAAATAACAATCAAGCAGCCTCACGACAACAACTTTCCTACGAAAACAACAATCTGTCAGTCTCACGAAAACAACTTTTCCTACGAAAACAAAAATCAGTCAATCTCACGCAAACAATGATAGAATGCTTCATTCAGCTTCCGAAGAAGAATTTCTGAAAGTCTGTTGTGGCGGAGATTTATTTGTAAAGATCATGAAACTGACATTACTTATGTGAGAGATAAACACTTAACATAAAGTGTAGTTAATCATGATACATGTATGTACATTCGCTAGCAACCTCATTATATACGTGCTGATGATGAGTGTATTTTAAGATTTTGATGAAAGGCCCACTTTATTTGAATATTTCAGATTCATAAAGAAAACGGTTTGTCAGCAACTATGACTCGTTAATTCTATGTTTATTAAACAGGAAAGAAAATATAACTTAAAAGAAAATTACTTCAAGCAGTGAACAAAAGCCAGTTTGCGGAATGAAAAGTTTGCGTTCGTGACGCCATTGTTCTCAATCCTGTAGATATGGTTGTTTTAATCAGAACAAAAACTTCCGTATAGAAACTTTATCTCGCGTGAGATTAAGATCACAAGTTTGTTTGTAAAGGTGTGTCATTTTAGGCGTAACTAGATAAGGGATGTGAAAATTTATTGCAATGTCTTGTTGATAATGCCTTAGTACCTTTCCCCAAAATTTCAAAAATGCCCAAAATGCCAAGGAGTGCACCAAAACAAATGATTTAAAGTTGTTTTGTTCATGCAGGTTACCGCCTATATTTGACAATTTAAAACAGTGTGAAAATAAAACTTGCAAAACAAAATGGTTTCACGAGCAATGCGTTGAGAAAACTGAAGGAACTTATTCATGCCGTATGTGTTCGTGGTAAATGCGATATTTATATGCAATGTTAATTCGGCATTAATTATATCTGAAGCTATTTTTGTAAACGGACTATTCTTCACATTTCAATGTGTAAAAAACTTAATTATTGTTGCGCATTTTTGTATGTGCCAGGCATTATGCACTTATGACAATGTAGTCTTGAAAACTAATTAGATAAATATTATTGTATTGAAGGTATATTTAATTATCCGTGGCGCATACATTAACCCAATTTACCTAATTACAGTAGTTCTGTAATCACAATTGATTAAATCAGAGAATTAATGAATGCGTCACCGACAGTTGAATAATATTAGGGATGCGCGATAATACCGGTATATCGCAATACGTCTCAAACACAATACGTACCGGTACGGTCCCGCAATATATCGCGATATTTTATCTTAATCTAATAGACTAAAATTGCATACTCGAACCTGTTTTGCATGATTTGTGGCCGAATTTGACCAGAATCTATTACATTTCTGGTTTTCTTTTAATCTATTTTAGCATAAAGTACTAGAATAAAGTATTGACATATCACATATCTACCTGTGACGACTTTAGTTTAACATTAAGAAGAGGCGTTGGAACTGATGAATATTTTTATTATTTGACATTTGACGAAAAGAATAAATGTTTTCGTAAAATTTAGTTGGCATCATTAATATTTTTTTTCAATCTTAACCTTTTCTTATTTTGTACGCGTCCGCATTTTTATACTTATCCTTTAAATTGTTGTCCGCATTTTCCCTCTATATCTAATGCTCAATAGAGAAAGGGTATCATAGATAAATTCATATCTGAATTAATAGAAAAATGTTCTCCAAATATTAGATCAATGGGACATACATAATCGAGTTCCCGAATAAATAAACGCTTTATTGTTGTCTTTTGATGTCGCCTGAACATTTTCTAAACCTTTTGCGATTTTTCAAAGCGTTCCTATAAAGCTTAACATCTCCAAACACTCTGGGACAAAAGAAGACATTTGAATTGCATCATTGTAAATTGAATTTGAAGGGTTGTCATTTAAAATATGACTTGGACGTTTAGGCTATATAGAATTTATTTTTATATTTTGCTTGTAGAACAATTCTGCCAAGAGCTTATAACATAACTAACAAGTTAATTAGGGACTTTAGTCAATTATCTTTCCCTGATAAAATCTGAAGTAATCGAATTGGTAAGTAGGTCCTTACAGTTGGAATCCTCGGATTTTATCATTGAATTCCTATGTAAGGATAACAAAATATTTCGTCTAATATCTTTCTTGTTGAATACAATATTAACAAAAGTGATGAAATTTAGATAGTTCTTTACCCTCAAAATACTTCAAATTTTTTCAAATTTCAAACAAATTAAATGATTTACAAAAAAAGTTATTTAAGATTAATTCTGGCAGATTGACATTGCAAAGTAAGGGTAAAATCTGAGTAATTAAACTAATTGGACCTACATATTTGAAGAGTATGCAAGGGGAAATAACTGACTATGTTCCCTTATTATAACGTATATAGATAATTACAAAATTAATTTGTTAGTTATGTCATGTTTTGTTTTGTTTTGTTTTGTTTTTCACTCACTTTTTTGTTGTTTTCTTTTGCTTGGTTACACTGTTAAAACATTTTGACCAATCGCAAAGCAAAGAATAAATTTAGAATGGCCTTGTTGTACAAAAAGTAATAAAATATAATTGACTCTGTGTCGAATAATTGGGTACAATTATTGGTTACGTCATAACTTTGTGCGTAGAATCGAATTGTTTCCTCGTACCTGGATCACTTCGGCGTTTTAATAATAAGCAAGTACGTTTATTTAGTCTGGGCAGTCTCATACTGCGCTTTGTCGAACTAGGTGCCCGTTCCTAAAGAAAGTCGCTACGTAACGCTTTTTGAAATGCGCTTTTCGTAGCGTGTATACAAGTTCTACACAACGCGCAAAGGGGTTTACGTAAAGCTATCAAATTCAAGTTGGTGACTTCCACAAACAAAAGTTCTAAATTGTAACAAATGAAAAATATAATCATCAATCTGTGACCACGTTTATCAACTTTAACTGCTCCGACAAAAGATGTGCATTAAATAAAACAGACTTAATGAAAAAGAAACCTGTTCACTATGGGGTGCAGCCATTTTAAAAGACGAGCAAGAAGAAAATTGCTGCGTATCGCTAGCTAGCGATTCAATTTAGTACTTCGTAGCAGACCGCTTCATAGGAAATTACCACGAAGCGATACGAAGAACACGCATTGAGGAACGGGCTCTAGTTTAAAATTAATTTCAATTTGACAACGAGCTTTTAGACGGCAATATATTTAAAACAATGAATCTCTGAGTTAAAAAAGAACGGTCATTATTTTTGGCTTTATAACAGGTTAATCTAATTTTTTCATCAAACCTTTTTGAAATATAAACGAAAATCTTTATATTATCATTTACGTCTTTCATCAAACTTGATATAAATTTCTTTCCACATGAGCCTAGATGTATTCAAATGCTTAAATTACTTTTACACAAAGAAATAAAAAAAGAGAAAAAATCACTGTATATTCGTTTAACTACATATCGCTTTTCAAAATACACCCCAACAAAAGATGGTTAAACTCAAACATGTTATTGAAATCGTCTATTATTCCCGTTATTTCAATAAACTTTAGATAATACATACCTTATTACTGTGGTTTTTGAATTTTATTGAAATAAATCCAAGCTCTTTATATTGCGTACATTCATCCGTTCCGTTCCGATGTGTCAGGTTTTTATACAAAACCGAAATTGAAAGAAGACGCGCTATAGAAATGTTGATGACGATTAAAACGGGCACAAACGAGTTTAAATCATTAAATAGTTTCAATAGATTAGATTAATGTATTCAAATAATATATGATTTTGTTATACTTATTAACTTATCTGAATTATATAATATGCAATATAATTGTGTTGAATCTTCATATTGTCATTCAAATACAAGCATGGGTGCTGAAAAAAGCTTATGTTATGAACTCCCAATATATCGCAATACGTATTGCAATACGCTGTTTGATATCGCAATATATCGCAATACGAAATTTCCGGCGATACCCATCCCTAAATAATATGTATCCATATCATATGTATTTCCTTTTTAATTTATGCTAAATATAGTGAAAGCAATCAGTATTCATACCTACTATTTTCAATATTTTCGTACTAATGAGTTACATCATGAGTTACAGTCGTATTAAAATTGTATCTGTTATGTATACATGTATAATGAACATTCCATATACAAATGATAATAAGAATACATTTACATCATATATACCATTTGTGTAATACATGTGTTCATTGAAATATATATCTTTAATATATACATGTACACAGATTGTAGAAATTTTATCATTCCATTTTTAGTTAGTAATACATATTAGCATGCTATAATGAATGATAAGTTCTTCCTGTCATTCTTGACTTTTAAGAATATTTAGTTTCATCATGAAATTACACAATTAATTGAACTGATTTTCTAAAATATCAAGATGTAGTGTTTTTGTAATGGAACGATTGTAATGAAGACTTTTGATAAATGTACATTGTATTCGAAACATGTTTAAAAATGTTTATCCATGTTTATATAAATATATACATGATTTTATGAAGAATACATTTTACAATCAATTATTTAAGGGTTTTTGTTATTCTTAGCAAATGAAGTGTGACATACCAAAGTATCAACAAGACAATAAAATGTACATTCGCACATACAGCTGTGATTGAATTAAACACTAACTTGATTAACTGCTAATTGGATTGGCGATTGATTCATTTATTGCTATGAATGATCATTATTCAATAGTATGGAAACCCTAACTCAGAACGTTCGTAGAAATAGTTTTCAAAAAATATTAAGTAAAACATAATCGAAAACTACATTACTTGAGCCTTCAAATGGTGTATTTGGGATACAAATTGTTAAGAAAAATACAATATAGGGGTTGGATACATGAAATCGTATACACATAAGTATAAAATATAATTACACTTAAAAACTTTTCTAAGTATACACCCATATATTTGGTCATAACTTGGTTGATATGTAAGCTATTGATATAAAATTTGCAGAAAATGTTCATCAAATAATATTTCATTTATTAGCAAAACGAAGAAAAAAAGAAAAATAACTGACTTCTTATAAGCAGTAACAATATATTGGCACCAACAAAGTACAAATTCACATCAATAACGAGAATGGCACCGTTTAGCTCGTATAGCTGCAAGACACCTTGGTCGCAATGAGATTATGTTGTTCTGAATAATTTCATAGCCCATTCTTGCCGTCTTCTTTGGCTTGGCAGGTCTTTAACACTTCCGGTTTGCTCTAACTTTCATAAAAATTAATCACAGTCAAAGGGTTACACTTGAAAGTATGGGCAAGCTGAAAAATGGGTTCACTTTGTCAAGATTGCTGAAGGTTTCTGCACTGCAGCTATGCTTAGAATGTCTCAGAATATGATGCAAGCAAGACATGAGATAGTAACTCCATACAATTTACCTTTCGTCATATGAGCCAGCTATCTTTTCGATAGCCTAGCCTCTTCATTTCAAGCTAATTCGTTTCATACTTACGACTTGTAAAAGTTAAGGTGTTCTTTCTAGGTGTAAATCGCTATAGATATCGACATGTACAAAATAAACGTGGAAATGTAAACAGTTTGGCTCATATTAGTAAAAAGCACGATATGCACGTGCATCTTGGAAGTCGCTTACTACACGGTGAATATTGACGATTTTAGTGTCACACGAAAGATATAGCATTCCATAGTTGACTCACAAAATTTCGTTTAAATATTTTAACAACTTTTGAAATTATCTGCAGGGTTAAGTGTACATAATGACATATGTCTGTTGGTGCATTTGCCGACACGTTCAATAAAAATGCCACATTGTTCTGGGTTTGTTCAAATGCATGCTTATCAGTAACCGGTTCTCCGATTTAGTTAATATAAACATTTCTGAAAATGGCATTGTCATAGCTTTTAAATGATATATTATTTACAAGTATACATTCTAAAATAATCAATTCAGGGGTGGGTCAATTTGCTCCAAAAATATATTAAGGGTAAAATATCAATGGGCATACAATGTCTATAGTTCACGTGCACTGGACAGAGTCGTGTTCAAATGCATGCATATATATTACTACTTATCCAATTTCGTTTATCTTAATCTTTTTGAAAATGGCATTTTCATAGCTTTCAACTGATATATTACTTATGAATATCCGTTTATGAACAATAAAATTAAAGGTGGGTCCATTTCCAATAAAAATATACACAAAAAATAAACGCGCAAAAAAATCAAAGTATACATCTAACTTTGAACTTTCGCAGAATTCGTTTTAATGAGCCGATTTTTAAAAAGTAAAAATATATGCGAAAACAACATGACATTTGCTTTAAAATGATGTCCAGTTTATGAAAAATAGAATGAGAAATAAAAACGTTAAGGAGTGGGTCTATGGAATCTTTGCGATATTTTTGGGGGTAAATTATCGATGAAAAATGAGTCATATTCAACCTGAGTTAATATACATTTTTTGCCGCCAGATTTTTATTTTATTTATATTTCTATAAAGCGTATTATCTTAGCTTTCCAACAGTATCTTCATATAAAAATATATTCATTACTAAGAAAGTTAAGGGGTGGGTAATCATTCCATTTTCTCTAAAAAACATAGGTGGGTCCGGGGAATACACCTGTCCAGTCAATCTCACGAAAACAACTTGTTCTAAGAAAACAACTTTTTCTACGAAAACAACTTTTATACGAATATACGGAACAGGTCCGGATAATTGACGTTTCGGCCCAAGAATCTTCGTATGTGAACGTTTATATGACTCAGCCTGCGGAATTAACTTTTAAATCAAAATATAGTAAAATGTTAAATTATAATTTCTTGTCTCAATTGAACAAAGGGAGGTTTCAATGTCACAGGTTTAATCATCTTCATCATCTTTTTTTTCATTTGGGTGCTAAATTATGGAACAGTCGACCGCCTTATTTAACAGAATTAAATAAATTTTATTCTTTTAAACCTTCTGTCAAAGAATACCTTTTAAGTGATTTGTAATAATGTAAGCTTGTGTACCTTTTGTTTTATGAGTCTTTTTAAACCCATATTTTATAGTATATATTATTAATTTAAATGAAATTTAATATCTCATTGTTATTTTAATAATGCCCCTCTTTGTCAAGCCACCATCACTTAGGGACGACAATGGAAATAAGGGATAGTCCTTTTCTGTGTTATCCCTGGTGTTGGTGTGCTTGACATAGTAAATAACAACTTGATGTCTGTGATATATTTGTTCTATGTAATTTTACTATGTGTATACTATGCCAAATGATAATTATTATTATTAAAATTATCATCATCTTCCTGCATATGGTCAGGTGTCGTTGCCGACTGTAGGAGACCACCAATTCGTACAGATAAAAATCAATATTTACTGATTAAAATTATATGCACTGATCAGTTCAGTGAAGCAGTGAATACGAAGAGCCATCTCTGATCATGTCATCCAGGGCAGCTGAGAAACCTTCATCGATGTCAGCAGAGACATAGATAACATGTATCTAATTCCCTGATGACAGTAATGCTGCTAGAGGTCTAGTATTTGAGGCTATTTTTTCAAATATTTTGTTCCGAGCTGTTTTTTGGATGGCGTCCAAGATAGATATCATCTTTATAAACTATGGCTAGAATTGTTCACAGCATAAGAACTACAAAATGTCTTCTGTACTTGATATTAATGCTTGCCTATTAATGAAAAGACATGGACCTTTCAACTGACGTGTCTTTCAAGGTCATTGTAGGTCAAATTAATGGTCATATCCAGGTCAAAACATAAAAAATACAGAAAAACTTGTTTTTACCTCACATTTGTGTTGACATGTGAGAATTTATTCACCAAAACCGCTTAATTTTTTTCTGTTCTGGTATTCTTTATTAATTTAATGTTATTTGAAACATGATTTTATATTTTGAAATTGAACAATACTGAATTAAGAAGTCCATTGATATAAACAGGAAGCTTAATTGTAACTGTTACGGAAAAAAGGTTCATTCCACTTAAACAAGTTGTGTGTATATCTACTTGTTATATTTTACATACAAATATGTTATGCAAGGATTTTGGTATAAATACTTCATGCAAATATATTTTGGTAGGCATATAATGAGGGCAAGGTCAAGGTCACAACAAGGCCAAACACTGTTAGATTTGTGTTTAAGCGACAGAAGGGGTATATATAACGAACAACAAAATTTAATGCGGCTTCAGTTTTAAAACAAGAATATAAGTGAAAAAAAAAGACAATTTAGAATATTGCTAAGGTCATAGATAAAGACTCACACAAAAATGCTATTAAATGTATTTTTATAGACAGATGATAGCTTAATACCATTTACTGATTGCGACATTGGGCGAAAATTTGAGAATTTTTTTACATTACCGCAAATGGGCCATTTCAAGATGCTTTTATTTCATAACTAAATTAGCGACAGGTATGCAACTTGGCAAAGATATTCCCTGGGTGGTTGTCTGTTAGAAAATGCCTGATGAAACCCTTATTCAAGAACTGGCACTGTACCTCATGTTTCGACGAAATAGTTTAGTAAGAGTAGATAAATTTAATGCATACAATTTTAATCAGTAAATATTGATTTTTTAGTTGTTCGAAGAACAACTATATACGCCAATTTTGAGAAATCAGTATAGCAAGCTTACTACAAAATCTACTTTTTTGAGGTACATAAAGGAACTCAAATCTTCAAGCATGTGTATGACTGAGAAAGGTTTTAATAATTAAATTGTAATTATAACATTTAATCAAACACTGAAAATATATACGACAGTGAAGACCCTTGGATTTTCATGTATAGTTTACAAGTACAAATGGCACTATTTTGAAGATACGTTTCATACAACGAAAGCTCTGCAGTCTATGTTTCAAGAAACGAAATCTTATTCTACATTTTTTGTCACATTTTTGAGCACATTAAGTGACCGAAGCACAACATGTTTTCTCTGTCGAACAACTCCAGTGCCTTTAGCGCTTTGATTTTTCTTAAAGGCGTCCATATGTATTAACTTTACAATGTGCAACAATGATGGCTTTTAAACAATTTATCCTGTATAAGAACGAAATATTAGTAGACGAGCAAAATTATTCGTTTGCCCGTTTATTATCAAGGAAATAATTTTGAAACAACTAGACAATATTCTTTACGTTTTAATTTCTCGCATATAAATAGTCCACGAATTATGAATGTAATTTTTCAGTATCATTTCAAAGTAAACCCGGAAGTTTTAGAACATTTAACACCTTTTTATTACACATTCGTACAGATAAAATATCATTGGATCGAGGTACAGTCGTAATAGATTTATAGATTTTGTCTAAGACTGTGTCGACATGAATTTTTCAAACATGGGTATATTAATTTCATTTATTTTTCTTCTAGTAGTTCTGGATATCTCCATGGCAACCGCGGTGACATCGACTTGTAGTTTATCAAAAGAGACATTTACATGTAATTATATACCAGAGGACATTCCTGATGGAATATTTCGTGTCCATATAAAGGATTTCGTGTTGGACAAAAATACTTTTAACATTCATAAGGAATTGTTTCAATCAAGAAGTTGGAAAAATGTGAAATATTTGAAATTTGAAGACAAGCATAGAAATCATGATAAGTCTATTCGTTTTGAAGATATGGCATTTACAAGATTAGACAAGTTAAAGAGTTTGGCTATCAACTGCGACAGTCATATCCATATAGATACTGATGGATTATTAGGTTTGGAAAATGTTAATATTTTAGACTTTTCCACTTGTGTAAGGCTCTCGTTAGATATTCTTATGCAAGCATTGAATGGATCAGAAAAAGTTCCTAATTTAGAGAAGCTTTTTATATCAGGACTTGAATACCTGTGGTCACCAGGTGTAACGATTGATTCGAAATTTTCCAAGGTTTTGTCCGGAAAACCTCTGACAACGCTGGATTTAAGTACGACTCGTATTGCATATTTTGATTGGAATATAATAACAGATTTGAAATACCTGAGATTGTTTAATTTATCAAGAGCCAACATTGACCGTGTGCCTAAAGAGTATAAGTTTTCACGAACTGACTTGAATCGGCTAGAGTTAGATCTTAGTTACGCAACGATCAACGGTGGCGGTAATGACCCTTTTTTAACAAACACGTATGCAAACCTTAATATTTCTTTTGTTGATCGTTCAAATAATCAAACGGCATTTATCCTATCGCCTAGAATTTCCAATTTTACTGCATTTAACAATGGTCCAGCTATTCTTTTTTATAATGTAAAATTTTCGTCGGTTGAAAAATTTAAAACATTAACAAATCAAATAATACTCAAACAGAACAAACTAGAACGTATTGATATTCAAGTTGATTGTGACAATTTGGATTTTTCATCAATCCGATATATAGATTTGTCAGAAAATGGACTTAAATATTTTCACCCGAGTTTGTTAAGTTGCTTGACAAGTCTTGATCATCTTGATTTGTCCATGAACAATTTCAATGCCATGCAAAAAGAAAATACACAACTTTTCAGACATTTGTTAAATAACACTAATGGACTACAATCTATCAATTTAGCAGCCAATCAGTTGTCTGATATTCCAGATGACTTTTTTGAAGGAAGTAAAAATCTCGTATACATAAACCTTGCTGAAAATAGACTAACACAAGTGTATTTTAAATTAGTTCATCTTAAACTACTTTCGTTCATTGATCTATCAAATAACAATATAAGAGTCATTGATTCAAAATCTATGATGCAACTTGATACACTTATGATAGATCTAGATACGAATATAGTTAACGAAGGTTCCAACAAGTTGACGACAAGCAAAAAGTTTCATTCTATAAAAAGAAAACTAAAACTAAATGGCAATCCATTCTTATGTGATACCTGTGAGACTTTACCTTCAATTCGTTGGTTACATAGCACAACAATTACCGAATCAAGTCCTGATGAGTTAACATGTAAAGATGAAAGTGATACAAACATTAGTATTACCAATGCTGTAACTGACGTACAAGAAATTTGTAAAAGGAAAATGAAAATTATAGTTATAACAATAACATCTGTTGTTGTAAGTCTCATCTGTGTTGGTGTCGTTTTATTGATCTATTTTAAAAGAAAACGAGCACAAGAACTAAGAAGGCGATATGATTTAATCGAACTTTTAGACCATGACGAGAATCAGTTTGCAGTATTTGTGTCATATTCGGATGAGGATGTCGAGTTTGTGACTGAAAATGTGATCGGACCACTGAATGAAGGTCTACAAAGAATAGTTGGAACAGAAAGAAATCTTATTTGTCAGGGTAACACAGCATACAGACTTGGTTTATATCAACACAACGAATCGATTGAATTTATTGAACTATGCAAAGTGTTTCTGTGCGTTGTGTCCGACAGTTATTGCAATAATAGTGGATACCCTGTTGAGGAATTTAATCAAGCATTCCAGATGAAAAAACCAATTATTTTGATGATGAAGGGCGATGTGGATATTGATCTTATGAAACCTGCAATGCAACTGCTATTTCGTAATCAAGTTCGCATGCTCTGGGAGGACAATAACGGAGATTTTAGATTAAATACTTCTTGGGAAAATGTTTGTGAATCTATAATTGATATCGCTACTAAATAACAAAATTAATGACAAAAACTCGACATTGGTGTTGTTTCCTCATATGTAACCCCTCATATGTAACCCCTCCTCACAAATTATCTTGTTTTGAAACTTTCAAGAAACAGATTGAAAGCAGTAAATAATGTTCTAATACTAACAATTTTAGTGTAATTCGGCATACATATATGAATTAAAGAGACATGAAACCGTAAAAGAAAATGATGTTTGATGTATTACAACCAACAAGTTAGTGGCTTTTGTTCGTTTAAGTCATTTTTACTTTATAATTCTCACAATACAATTTTTTTCTTACAGTTTGAATGATTGTTTTCTTAACATTATTAATGACAATCGTACATTTGCGTTTCGTTGTTTTTTTTTTACAATTGTTTTACCTATCTACGGTAAAAGTTACAATTAGGATATATTCTATTCTATATTCTATATAGTTTATATTCTTTATATATTTTTTGAAAATACTCATGCTATTTATGATATAATTTGTTTTTCAAAGGTATGTATATATGTATTGTTGCCGCCGCAAACTGACGACAGAAAAAACATTAATGCTTAATTGCTGAAAAATATCTTTGTATGTGTATGTGTATTTGTAAATTGTAATAATGCCTAATGCTTTATCATAATGTTTATGTACACGATGCCTTATGAATATTTGTTAAAATAGCTTAGTTCGAATATATGTTATAGGCAATTTGTAAATTCAAGCACTTTCACAAATAACTAAAATATTTAGACCAGGTCACTTTAGGTACCGAGAAGATAACCTTTTAAACAGAGTAACTTTTATTTTATAGAACATACTATTTGCTTTGTCTACTTCTGAATTTCAGTCAATAAATCCACAATTTTGTAGCAATTTTGATTTGCGTACAACGTTATTATGTCTTCAGTCATTCCCGGAAATATGCTCTGCAATCGTTGTACAATGGTCCGACTGGTATATCATGCCAATATCAGACATCAAACTAATGTCTGTCAACAGCTGGTGCTGAGTTTTTGACATTATACAAATTGTATAATTTTATAAATTGCATGTAACAAATATAACCATTACAAAAACTCTAAATGTGAAAATATAGTTATGTAAATAAAATATTAATCGGACATGTGTTAGGATTAACTACTTTTTTCTGAGTTTAAAACCGGAATATTAAAACCTGACTTCGTTTTGATCGAAAATAGAGATAATGTGTTCTTTAAGCATCATATACTTATGATGAAGAACTTTAGCATGAATGCTAACCCATTGAACAGCATCAAAGCGCTACACAGAGGAACTACTTGGAGTGTATTACAATGCAACATTAATAAAAGTGCTGCACTGAGGCGATACCGAGCTGATACTTCCCAACAATGTTTTTCCTCAAACCAATGTCACAATTATAATTGAGTACACAGTTTTGCTTTATCATGCCTCGTTTGAAGAACATTCAAAGTGAAAGAACTGTACAACTTGTATGTTGTTTTCTTTTACCAAGGTTTATTTATTTATATTTTTGGTCGGTTCTAATGCCGTAGCATCACATCGTACCGATCATATTACGGTGTACAGCGCATCTAACCTAACTATCCTGGATTCTTGTTCATAACCAGTATTCACTTACCCTTCCACAAGGCCAGAAACTTCTCCATATACCTCATTGGCGGAGGAAAATTGACATAATTGTCAAATTATATACATGTGTGTACATAAATCATTTTTAATGGGAAGGGTATTAACTCCCCGGGTGAGATTCGAACCCGTAATCCCCTCGGGGCACTAGATTCGAAACTCCGATGCGCTACCATCTGCGCTACCGACCCGGACTTTATACCAATGTAAAACACTATTCATCATGTTCTTTTAAATCCCTGATATTATAACAATGACTTTATTATTAACAAGTATTAGCATTTCCAAAAATGTTTGAAATCGCTGTTTAGCCGTGTATTCACAGCGTATCTAAACCGTCCAAAGTCTATTTATAGAAGACAAGAATAAGCGTGCCCTGGTAAAGATGTAAAACCACTGAGTCTATTTTTAGAATTCCAGGAATTAGCGCGCTCTGGTAACGATATGTAAAACCATTGATTTAGATTCGCCTCACAGTAGGTAAGATAGGTTTGCATCATTTTCAACAAATGCGAGTTTTAAAAAGAAAAACACATTTTATAATTAGCTATACATATTTTCTGGGGTTAGATTGCAACTTTCTTGAAACTGGTTATAGTTCCCGACAAAACATTGCGTGGTAGAGTTCATACACGCACCCCTATTTTGACTGTCAGACGTCCAATTTTTCATCATGTGACCTCAAATGCATCGTTCTGATTGGCTTACGGCAACCAGTGTCGACACAAAAATGCTCAAATCTTGATAATTGTTATTATTGCTGCCGAGACAGCGATAATAAACTGATAAACTAAATACACTCAATAGATATGCATTTGCAAGCAATTATGCTTTATAAAATAGATTTATTACGTTATACATATTTTATATATCGGGTTTTATATGTAATTTTATGATATTTCTGGGCATTGATTTTAATCTCACATGTTTTTTTCTGTCAGACGTACAAAAGTATTAAGGTTCTGGAACTGTAACTAACTTCGGCAATCTTCGACACTCGGTATAATCCGGTTTTTCCCGAATAGCTGTCGTCGTCAAGTTTCGTAATTGCTATTTTTAGTAATTTTCATCTCGCGATCCGGGTTTTCCATGACGTCATAGTGTAACCCATTTACCAAAAAATGGCGAAACCAGACGCTCTACAGGGTGATCGTAGTTAGTTATCGTAAAAATAATGGTTTATCGACATAAAAACAATGAAAAGTCGTAGTGCATCGAACCTACTGAGTTGATTCTGTGTGTACAGGTGTAAAATGCACGGTTTTCATCTTGTTTTTTTGCGATATGAATTGCGTATGACTAAAACACGCAATGTAGACTTTGAGGCAAAATGGACGAAGTGGAGAATCTGGAGCTAGACAGCGTGATCGTCGAGTCGTTTATGTAAAATAATGGTTTATCGACAAAACAATGTAACGTCGTATAGGATTATAACTGTTTGGTTAATTCTGTGTGTGCAGGTGTAAAATGCAATGCTTCATCTTGTATTTGCGATTTAAATTTGCCATCACAACCGCTAGAAGATAGCACCACAATACTATGACACACAACACATCGCCATATTTAGCATTTTGGCATGCGGTAGAATATAGTGAGGCATAATTCAGGCGTGTATCCAGATTTTTTTTCTAGGGGGATCTGAACTTTTCTAGGGGGTGCGCACTTTGCTAGGAGGGGTTCAAACCTCGAACCACAACCACATTATACACATTTTGCAGAAAAAAATGCGACATATTGATAATTAAAGCAAGATTACCATTAAATCTATGTTAAGCACCGAGAAATAATTGTTCATGCTACTTAAAAATGACTTACAGGCAAGAAATACACTTATGGACAGGTACATTTTCCAAATTCAAGGGGTCCGGACCCCCCATCGACCCCTCCCCGCTTGATCTGCGTGTGCATATGAAGACAGTGTCTTTGTACTTTTCTGTTTTCAATGAAATCATTATCTACTTATAAAATAAATGATACAATAATCAGCATTTTTTGAAAGCTATGGTTCAAAATATGCCAACATTACTAAGTCTGGTGTCAAAATGTGTATGCAAACTACTGCAGAAAACACGACAGGATAAGGTTTAACGACTGCTCAACTTTCTCTGATATTTTTCTGGCTGGTCAGAATGGACTTTTAAATGTGTTTACGAGTCAAAACTATGATAGTCAACCAAGTGTCTCTAATACAAAAAGTGTTTGACTCCGTTATGCCTAACTAGTCAGATTTTTTACGAAACAACGTGTTAAGTTGTAAATTTCTAAAATCCCCTAAAACCAGCCAAAATCAGTAAAGAGAAGATTTCCATATGATAATACAGAGTTCAACATTTATATTTCTATATCCAGTACCAATTTAGATGATATATTTCAATAAAAGAGTATCATCAGTAATTTACCATTTTGACGTATTTTTTTCGCTATAAATTCTCTTGCAGTTTCATAGTAGTAATCTTATACATATTCTTATAAAAAATTTAGAAACGGTAAAATTTCTTTAATATTTCAAATCATTGGCAGAAAAGACTGCAGAAAATTTTAAAACTGGTTACATGTGTCTAACTAACTTTAAACTTGAAATATTAGCTTTTAAAGATAGGGTAATTTTTTGAACACTCTCAAAAACACGGATTTTTGCTCGGGGGGTACATGTATACAAAGCACTATATTTTTAAAAGTATTTGTCCAAAGTGTAATCTGATTGTCCTGAATTATCATGATATGATTGTGTAACAGGAAAATTGATTAAAATGTGAATATAAAACTGCAGAATTTGAAAAAAAACCGATGTTTTTTTTTCATTTTTGTCACGGCACAATTTACGGTCTCTTCGAAAATCAAGGGTCACGTTATAAAAATGCACATAACTTAAGTTACGAACGGTAAACTTCCCTAAAAAATCACCATTCAATGTCTTTAATAATATAAATTCAAGAAACAATATCATAATAAAGATTGTGAAAGGTCACCATTACAGTTCCAGAACCTTAACTACAAAATGAGGCACTATGATGGATTTTAAACAATGAATCATGTAAAAGATCGAGACATTAGAAAAGATATAAAACAATTCGTCGACGCGTCAATGTTAAATAAGTAATTTTAAAAACACCACGACGATCTTCTATACATAATTATGTTTTATTTTATAGCTTATACAGTAAAACTTGTAATAACATACTCGATGGACCATACAAAATGGTATGCTATAACTGAGGTATATCATATCCATATAGCATACTAATCATGTTATATACGAACTTTATATCGTACTTTTTATAACATATTTGGTAACGGTTTTTTCACTTAAATTTTGTTGTAAAAGTTCTCTTTTTCTTGTTACATAAACATATATTTTTTGTTTTGTTTATGTTGGGTTTAACGAAGTAGGAACACGTTGTATAGGTCATATAACGGCGGTCAATCAGCCTACTCACTGTTCCTAGAAAGGCTAAATCTCTGGATTTAGCTTTTAACAAACTACTGAGCACATACTCCCGTCAGTGACTGACAACAGTACTACATAATTAAGAGTCATTAGTAGGAGAGAGAATTCCAAGAATGTATGCCCCGCCAGGGAATCGAACCTATTAATGTATTAAATTATTAATAAATAAAATAAATAATAAGAAAACTTGTGTGTACAAAGTCTTTATAATAGAATCTTCTAAAAAAAGGCATCAGTTCTTAACATGTAGGGGTATAAAAAGCATCTGATTTTATGTTTAAATACATGTTTTAATTCTACATCTATTCGTATGAATAAATGGCGTAAAAATACATAATATACTGTTCAAGAGTGAGGACTTTCTGTCACAAAATGTAATAAAAGTAAAAACGTGAATGATTATAACATTAAATTGAAATGAAAATACGTGTACTTATTATAAGCATTGTCAAAAAGTGATGGATTGTTCATTCAGGTTAAGGTCTGAATTTCACGCTCAATTAAGACGATTTGATAAAATTTGTATTGTCTAAAATTAAGGCCACAACAAGTTGATCATGTTTTCTACGGATTTTTTTCTGAAAAAATGGGGCGAGCGAGCGAAGAAAATCCAGAACTTTTATTGAAACTGGACCTGATCTTATAACTGTTTCTCGCGCTGACGTTAATCGGCTTGAATAAGATTTCAACTACACAGTGGTAAACGGCGGTAATCAGCCATTTTAAACGAACACGTATGTCTCCTAGACAGATGTATTTGGGTTTGTTTAGTATTTTGTTACATATCCAAAGCATCAGCCAATTTGCTTACATAAAACCCACTAGGTATTTATTATTTTGTAAAAAAAAATCAAAGAACATAATGGCCATTGAATATGAATTTAAGATAATCATTTAATACAAAAGATTTAATAAGTTTACAAGTAAACATGTTTCATTAACAAATCGCACTTTCTGTTATACGATATTTTGGACATAATTTAAAATTTATAAACCTACACAAAATTTTTGATATTTGGCTATCCTACACAAAAGTTTTGATATTTGGCTATTCTAATGAATCTGTCGGTGAGGATACAAGTTTGACTGTTTATGTCATTCACCACTTTTTTCAAAATGTATATTTTATTTACATTTTATTGCTAATTTTCAATTAAACCAAATATTGACATATTTTATCATATTTGATTATATTGTTTCATTTATGAATTTGATAAATTTATTAAGTGTATATGCTACATTTTATAACGGCTCTATAACGGTTTTTATGTTTTAAACAAAGTTAACATAGAACAAAAGTCAACCCTGGTAAAATATCATATCACTTCGGAATTTGAAATAATGACATAATGCGCATATATCACGATATATTTTACTTTTTGCTCACATGAAAACTAAGTGCTCAAGGGGAGCTTTTGTGATGTCAGTTTGGAGTTTAAATGAGTTTATTTTGGGAAAGGATAACAGTAGAAAGAAATAAGTCTTTGGATAATATAAGTGAAACTAACCTCTTACTCCACATTTTGAACATTTTACTTTTACTATGAGAATTCTTTCTATAGATTTATTAACATGCTTTATCATGGATATTTGTTCAATATTGTTTTCCTATATATTGACTATGTTACAGGCAATTTGTGTTTTCGATGATTACCTGAATTAATTTTGCTACCTTCGTTTTATCGTTCGATTTATATCTATTTTTGTTCTATGTTAACTTTGTTTAAAACATAAAAACCGTTATAGAGCCGTTATATTATCCCGTAAGATTTTGCAAAATCTTTTCTTTAACAATTTGTTCATGTATATTTCTTCGTGTTCTTTGCAGTTCGAAATGTGCGTGAAATTGCATTTTATTTGACAACAACAGTATCTAAATGAACGTCGAGCTGGATCAAGTACATGATAAATAACATTATTTATGAATTTTTCTGCAACTACTAATTCATTTGATATATGTATATGTTTAGTTTATGTGATAAAGACACACATTCCCTAAGTTCTACATCGAAACCTCTATACAGGCTTTGTGTGAGGCTTTTATATTTGTGTTATGTGACGTCATATCAAGCAATGAAAGCTAAAGTAAATACCTCTTAACATGGTCATATCAAAGTAACTACAACTATTAAGCAAATTATGTCTATGAAATTGGTGAATGACTATATTATTTAGCAACTTCAATAATAAAAAGTGAAATTATAGTGTTTCGTATGTTACTAAATTTGACCAAAACGTGACGACTTTCTCTTACTTGTCTTTGAATTACCCTATAAATGGTCACTTTTTGACCCCTTAAAACATCATTGATTATTGCATTCCTTTCAATTTACACACTTTGGACATTAAAGTTTTAATAAGGTTACGTTTAATTAAATAATTTCAAAATCTTTTATGTAAAATTAATGAATGTATGATATATGCTCTGAAACACTGATTTCGGACTAAAAACTAAAATGCATATTTTTTTTGTTAAAAGACGTAATTTTGTTTTATCAAAAAATGTGGTAAAACACTAAAAAAGATGTTTTGGGGTGGTCAACTAACATGCTACAAATATGTTTGATAGAATAAGTTTAGATAATTTTGTTTCATAGATAATGATTATTTACATAACAATACATATAAAAAGCAATTTTTAGAGGAAACAATCTGGTCATAGGCTTCAGAATCAGAGTTCATATCTGTTCAAATATAAGTTGAACACCTCTCGTAAAATATCTTTATTAATTACTAACTGTTCACTTATATTTTTGTTAAGGGTAGGGTCTTTAGCTAAGGTTGTCATAACTTGTGGCCCAACCCTTTTGCTTATGTTATATATGTACATACTTATAGATTATTTGGCTATTCTGAAATTAAATGTTCATTGTACTGATTAGTATATACATTAGTGTATAGTAAAAAAATACATTATGCAATAAAATATTATGAAATTAAATAGGATGATAATTTCACTAAAAAATTGACAATGGGTATTTCCTTTTTGAAGCGGGTATAAACGATAAGTATATCCATTACTGAAGTATGCATACGTAATATGTAATAGTGTACTTTGATGATAGCTGTAACTTGTATAAAAACTTAAAATGAGGAAGTTTTTAAACAAATTCACATCGGCTGTAATTCATTGGTTATTACGACGAGACAAAATATCCCGTTTTTTTAAAAAAAAACCACCTACTTTGTGCATCTTCTTATGTACTTTGCATTTAAACACCTGACTCAGTGGCGTAGCTTTAGTAAGGCGCACTCAGACAGGTACCCAAAATGTTTATTTGGCTGCTTGTGAAAACAATTGCAGAAGGGGTGTTGTCAATGACAACCCACATTGTTTCCTGGACCCCAGATATCGGTAAGTGCAAGTTGTCACATGGTACGGACGGTACACGCACGTTACACGAACACGGATTGCACTTTACACTATTCACGAACACGTTAGATAGCTTGATTGCGGTAAAATACACGATTCCGTGTCTCGATACACGTTTAACGCAATTGTTCGGAATGCTTGGCTTTTTTTCGCCCAAAGAAAAAAACGTTTCAACGACGACAGGTTAAACAATTAATGCGTCTCAAATAAAGATAGAAAACTAAAAATATTTTTCTTTTTCGTCGTAAATATGTAACTAAAAATATAAGTTTTGTTTAATTAATTGAATATCGAGTTTACCGCACAAATTCTTTAAAACTAAATTTTAAAAGTTGACTTTAATCGAATTTAAATTCAATCACACGATTGTCAACTTCGAAATCACACGATAGATAAAGAAATAAATATTTAAATATGTTAAATAGCTTTTTTTCAACCAGTTCATTATATAGTTTAGCGTGATTGTAAAATATAATAATGTATCAATAAATTTATTGAATATCGACATTTTAAGTAAAACTTAAGGTACACGATAGGCGGACAGTCAATACACGATAGACAAAAAAGAACAAGATAGATAATATTTTGTATAAAAATTATATTAGTACATGGTGTACAACAAAAATACGTATAATAAAGAATAAAATTACTGTCAAAATAATTTAATTTTCTTCTTAGTAAGTTGATTTTAATCGGATTAAAAACCACGCAAAGCCGATTGATAAAAAATAAACGTTTTAAGTTTTTTTCATTTGTTTTCTTCAAGCCATTCATGGAGGAAAGATGTTATAAATTGTATGTGTATATGTGTCATAGCACAGTCTTAGCTAGATTGTAAAAATATAAGCAAGTCATATGGTATAGATTATTTTATTTAATATCGACATTTTAAGTAGAAATTAAGGTACACGATAGATGAGCAGTCATTGCACGATAGACAAAGAAGAACACGATTGATAATATTTACCAGACAAATTATATAAGTAATTGGAGTATAACAAAAATAGAAACTGCAGAATAAAGAATAACATTACTGTCCAAAAAAATAATGTCATTTTTTGTAAGTTGGCTTTAATAAGATTTAAAACCACACACGATAGCCGGCAAAACTTACACGATAGAACAAGAAATACCGTTTCAAGTTTTTTCTCTGTTTTATTTTCAAGCAATTCATGGTGAAAAGATACATTGAATTAGTAAATTTTTCAGAACACAGTCTTAGCGTGTTTTAAAATATAAGCAAGTCATATTGTATAATGTTCGCCTTTTTAGTAGTATGTATACTTGATATAAACGTTTACATGTAGTGCTTGCGTGAAGACGGGGTATTAAGACAGAACACACACCACGTGTTAACTTACTATTTTTTGTCGATTAAAAAATCGATATACTAATAACAAGTTTTACATAACAAGTTTAACAAGTTTAACAAGTTTATTTATTTACAAACCAGGAGGTCATAGACACATGCGGTCAACATGTACATAAATGACATATATAAGAAAATAAATTACATATCATATCATATCAACATAAACGAAATAGAGTATAAATATATTGATAATGTATGGATATGGATATTCATAGTAGATGACTCGACCAATATATAGTATTCTAGTTCGAAAACGAAATACTAGAATACAGGTGATCAACTCATTTACAACACTATAAAGAGTAGAAGATAAATTACATAGTAACATAGAATATGTAAAGTTTCAATAATTATATTGGTAGTACATGAATCTTGATAGTACATGACTTGACATACAGGTGGACAGTTCATTTACTATCGACTAAGCGCTATAAATAAAGGGCGACTACTTTACATAATTTACTAAACACCGGACCGTTGCCGAAAACTGGGCCAACAACAATTCTTTTTACTCATCGTCTGTGCTCGCATACACGTGGTATTTTTATATTATATAATTAACATGATAAATATACTTTATGGTACAGAAAAGTTGTAAAAATAAATTGTGTATAATATATAAAAGTTTGAAAGTGTTATCCTCATTTGAGAAGATAGCACAAGACATGGGGAAGAATTAAATATGGTTACTAAGTTATATTAATAAAATTGTTATCAACGAGATGTAGTTTATTGAAATGGGTTGTATATACAATCACGAGTAAATGTTTACCGCGTTTATCACGAAAGGTTGATAAATTATAGTTCACTAATCAAACTATTGTTCTAATGTATTAGACAACGGTGACCCCCTCTCAGCCAATCAAATTGCATAAACATTGTTTGATAAATCTCATACCACACGGTTAAGTGTTTGACATTATCAGTTCGTTTTCTCCGTGCTTTAAACTCGAGAAAACAGTGCTTGAAAGTATGGGGTGGATCCAGACTTTTTCAAGTGGGATGCACACTAAGAACTAAATACAATGTTAGAGTTGAATTAAAGCGGCCTTGAAAATTGGAAATGTCTGGTTCATGATCTCATTTGTCGACCAGCATAAGTCAGGGAATAGTACAACCCCTTGTAAAACGTCTAGATCCGCCGCATAATCAGTTTAACTCAATTAACTGCTGCGTATATACATGTAGATATTCAGGGTAAAATGCTTCAATAAGCTTATCTGTATTGATTTAAAAGCCAACCGAAGTTTTTGAGAAATTAACTGTCCTTATTGCTTATTACTGGGAGACAAGGCATTGTTTTATAGGTATAAAAACTACTGCAAACGAATGATTTATTGAATTCATCTGAACAAGTTAATACAACATGTTATGTAATAATACTTTTAAAACGTTGTATTTATTTTGGTAAAGGATGAAAGTATCATTTTGGTAAAGGATGACGGTAAAAAGTTCCTTGGATTATACTAGTCACTCGGTGAAGCTTACCTTTTACACCACATTATAAACGTTTTACTTTCACTGTAAGACATGCTTCTATAGATTTATCAGAATGTTTATTAACATGCTGTATTATGGATATTTGTTAAGTATTGTTTTCCTATATATAAATTATGGTACAAGCAATTTGTGTCTACAGTGATTACCTGAAATGTGTGTGCTATCTTTGTTATATCGTCAGATTAATAGCTATTATGCTACTATCACACATCTAGCTGATATCTTAGTATATTTGGTGTCTGTTAAAAACTTATTTAAAAAATTAAAAAGATATCTCTAAACTTAAAGTAATAAAATTTTACAAAGAAGTATTAGATGGCAAAATCATTTTAGCATCAATGAAGACAACTACATCATAAGAGCTACGTGTAATGCCTGAAAGGAAGTTGTTTTTCTGACAGTTACAAAGGTTTCATATGAAGGACTGGCTCTGCCCGCCAAGCGTCAACGTTTTTAATATAACTGTTTTATGTCTTTTAAGATATTGTAGTGATTCTGCAAAATGCCTGACACTTTTAGGTGGTAATTTACGAATTGCTTAATTGTTTGCATTTTGCAAACTGCCTAGATTTACAATTTGTTTGTAGCATTTGTAACATATATAAACATTACAAAAACTATAGTTTTTACATAATAATTTAAAATTGTGTAAAAAAAGTATTATTCACATATTTGTAAGTATTAGTTGCTTATTTCTGTGTTTTTAAAACAAAATATTAAAATCAGACTTTGATTTGAAGTAAGCGTGATAATACTATTGACCCATAATTTATACATTCGGCGTGAATTTTAACCCATTGAACAGAAACAAAGCACCGCACTGAGGAACTTCTGGGAGTATTTTTACAATGCAGCACCAAACAATGTTTATCATCAAAAGCCGCGACAGAGGCGTAGTGGTTAGCATGCCTGAATTCTAATCCGGAGATCGCGGGTTCGAGCCCGGTCGCGGTTGGTCATACCCTATACATGAGATGTCGGCCTAGTGGTAGGATAAGTTAGTGCTGATGATAGAATAGTGTCCCAAAAACCTATAGAAGGAAGAGCTGGCCGTCGTATATATGACCTAAATATGTGTTGAATACGACGTTGAAAATAAATATCCTCAAAATCAATGTCATTAATATTATTTTAGTAATTATTTTGTTTGAGGATGTCTAATTTGAAGAACATTTAAACCGAAAGAACTCGGGTACTTGAATTTAGAATGGATTTGTTTGTAAGCAGGTTTTCCTGCGTGATTAGCGACATATTGTATTTACAGAATTGTGTCAATATATTCTTGTAACAAATAAGAATTAAATGCTATATGTACAGCTTTCATTTTAATGCACACTTCTATACATGCCGATATAAAATACTTTTATTCATATTGTAAACATAGACGGAGAAGATATTTTTTACACCAACCATTAGATGCAAAACCTATCACATACTTGCCTAGATTTAATATATCGGTTAAGGTATGGACACAAAATTGTTGCTTTGTTTCCAGATTTTGTTCACAGAAACCAATAAGTGATACCTGACGTCGCAATTTATTATTATTGCAGCTGGCTGTCCGTCGACATACTGTCCATGGACAGTGTTCTAATACCTAATTTATAAAAAAGTGGGCATGTCCTGGTATCATCCAAGTGTACGCTGGTCATGTGACATGCCTTCGCCGACATAAAAAGGAATAAAGTAAATCGGCGATGGAAAACTTCATTAAACTTTAATATGTACACTAAGTAACATCACAAATCTTCATTTAGAGTCAGACATTTTGAGTATCGCTTGATCGTATTCAAGGAGGAAGTTATTGGACTCACCTATCACATTATAAAAGAATTAAATGTAAGTAGCCGAGGCTTTACAACTTCAACTACGAGTAAACAAACGAAAATCTATCTTTTAAAAAGTAACTTTTTCAGAGTCTTATTGCATGGGACAATCAAACTTCAACTAGCATCATCGACGGCCTCAAATTGTTCTGCTTTTTAGACTTGCTAAGATCTTAAACAGTGGGGATTACTATTGCGTACTGTTAAACTTGAAATATTGTTAATCATGTCAAATGGTCTTTATCTAAGTATATCTGTTTTTACATAAAAGTATAAGACTCCATTTCTTCCGTCCATTCATGGCCTACTGTTCTTATTGTTTTAACATTACTTGATCTAACTAAGTACCTTGTTAATGCTTCCAGATTTTTTAATGTATTTGTGCATTTTGTCATGCAACATTGTTGTCGAATAAATTGTGTATTGAAGTTTTTAACTAGGTATTTTTGTTATTGTTGTTTTACTTGACAATGGAAGTTTGTTCGCCTTAGAACCTGGTTAAAACATAAAATTGCAATTACTTCGCCTGTATACGCTCTAAGGAGGATCAATTACTGTTTCAATATGCTTTAAGACTCATTGATGTTAAATGCTTTTACTGAAATAGCATTGATTTTAAAGCTACGTGTTAAGTTATTACAAGTTCTTCTACGTTTATATACACAATATTGCCCCCATCACTAGCAATAAAGATTGGTTATGTCAAATACGTTTTAACTTATTAAAAAGATGTATTATCCTAAAACATTCAAAAACTATAATTTTATTGCCTTAAATTATTCCAGGTAAAGTCTATCTTGGAAGAATATATTTAATAATATTAGTCCAACGAAACAATTTATTATGTTTGCATGCCTATAAGAACAACTGACAAGTATCATAATAATTATGCACAACATAAAACACTTCGTGAATTTATGTAATATTGCTAGATGCACTTTTCTATCAAGAAAACGGATGTGCTTAATCATACCTTTTAATGTAACCACATACAGTGTCATAGTCCAATCTATTCCAATTAGATGTGTTAATTATGACCATTGGTATCAATGTGCATGCAAGAGGTGAATCAAATGAATATTCTTGACCGTATCTATTTGTTTAAAAAGACTTAGTTTGTATATCTAATGTTTCAATATCTCTAACGTAGACAAGAAACTTATCACCAAACTTGTAATATTACACGTTTTTATGAAATAGATAATACACATTTTACATATTGTACATGCGGGTATCACATGTCTTTTTACGATGTTTTATTTTATTGCATATACAGTAAAACTTGGTCATAACATACTCGATGGGCCAAAACAATTTTATAACGGCGGTCAATCAACCTACTCACTGATCCTAGAAAGGTTAAATCTCTGGATTTAGCTGTTGACAAACAATTGTGCACATACTTTTGTCCATGACTGACAACTGTCCTACATAATAATGAGTCATTGATAGGAAGGAGAATTTAATGACCAAGCTCCAAGACAATATCCCCTGCCCGGGAATCGAACCCACGATCCTCGATCAGTAGTCTTGCCTGCTACCAACTAATATAGCTTGGCGGCTCCAAGCATATCGAGGGTTGCCCACAAGACTGTAGTACATGCATTGAGTAGAGCTTATACAGTCTTATGGGCTACCATCGACATACGTAAATCATAAATAATATAACTTATTAATATAAATATGTTAAATTATTAATGAAATTACTAAAAAGAAGACAAAGCGTGTATATAGTTTTAATAATAGAATCTTCTGAAAAAAGCATCAGTTCTTTAAATGTAGGGGTATAAAAAGCATCTAGTTTTATGTATAAATACATGTACTACTTCTACATCTATTCTCATGAGTGAATAAGGTAAAAAAATAACACAATATGCTATTCAATAGTAAAGACTTTCTGTCTCAAATGTTATAAAAGTAAAAACATGAATGTTTATAGCATCGAATTGAAAATACATGTACTTATTATAAGCATTGTCAATAAGTGATGGACTGTTCATTTAGGTTAAGCTCTCTGAATTTCACACTCAGTTATGACGATTCGATAAAACTCGTAAGGTCAATAATTAAAGAACAACTAAGCAATTATAGATAAATAAGCAAATTTATATCTATCATATGTTGCATCAATACCTGTCTGTATTTACATTTAAAATTGTATATAAGACATTGGTCACGTGGCTACATATAGACAAAGTGTTCGGCGTAAATAGGCCATGGTTATTGTGTAACATACATTTTAGTAAAACTAAAGTGAATGAGTATTAAATCATCGTGGTTATTGAAAAAAATCAAAACATTCGCATTCTAATTGTAGTAATTTTAATAATTTGCACGTGAACAATAATTACTCAGATATCATTCATTTGACAGAAAAAAATTTATACTAAAAATGGTATGTTGTAGTTAATTATATTTTCCAAACTAGTATGTTATAACCAAGTTTTACTGTAAATCGTAAATAAATTATGAATGTTTTTTTTCTCTATTGTTCAGAGTATACCCTTGAAGTTTTAAAACTATAAAACCTTTTGATTATATATTCATAAAGACTTGATAGCATTCGAGCAAGGTATATTCGTAATAGATTAATGGAGTTTATCTAAGGTTTTGTCGAAGTTTGATTCTCAAAATGTGTATATTACTCTCTTTTCTTCTTCTGCAAGTGGTTTTGGGTATCATCATGGCAACCCCGGTTAATTGGACGTGTAGTTTATCAAATGGGGCATATACATGCAATCATATACCTGAGGACATTCCTGATGGAATATTTCGTGTTAATATAAAAGATTTCATGTTGGACAAGAATACTTTGAAAATTCACTATGAATTGTTTCAATCAAGAAGTTGGAAAAATGTGAAATATTTGAAATTCTACGAAAAAACTGGAAATAGTGGAAATCATATTTATTTTGAAAAAATGGCATTTAAAAGATTAGAAAAGTTAAAGAGTTTGACTATCAACTGCAACAGTGTTATCCATATAGATACTGATGGATTATTAGGTTTGGAAAACGTAAATATTTTAGACTTTTCGTTTTGTGTAAGGCTTTGGTTTGATATTCTAATGCCAGCATTAAATGGGTCACAAAAGGTTCCTAATTTAAAGAAGCTTTTAATACCAGGACTTCAATACTTTTGGAATCCAGGTTTAACGATTGATTCGAAATTTTCCAAGACATTGTCCGGAAAACCCCTGGCAACACTGGATTTAAGTATGACTCGTATTGCATATTTGGATCTGAACATAATTACAGATTTGAAATATCTGAATTTTCTGAATTTATCAAGAGCCGTTATTGACAATGGACCTTATCATCTAAATGTTTCACGTGCTGACTTAAATCGACTTGAGTTAGATGCTAGTTACACAATGTTTAACGGCGGGCATCAGCCATTTCAAACGAATACGTATGCAAACCTTAATTTTTCATTTGTAGACGGCACTTTCAATAGTACATCCTTAGTCTTATCGCCAAGAAGTTTGAATTTTACTGGAACTAACAACGGCCCAGTTATACTTAGCTATAATGTAAAATTGTCGTCGGTTGAAAATTTAAAAACATTAACAAATCAACTAATACTCAAACAGAATAAAGTACAACGCTTTGATGTACTATTTGATTGTGACAACTTTGATTTTTCATCAATAAAATATATAGATTTGTCAGAAAATGGACTTGAATATTTTCATCCGAGAGTGTTTAGTTGCCTTACAAGTCTTGAACATCTTGATTTTTCCATGAACAATCTCAGTGTCATGCAAAAAGAAAATGCACAACTTTTCAGCCAGATTTTTAATGACACTAAACGACTGCAAACTGTCAATTTAGCAGCCAATCAGTTGGCTGATATACCAGATGACTTTTTTGATGGTTGTAAAAATCTCGTTAACATAAACCTTGCTGGAAATAAATTAACGCAAGTACATTTTAAATTAGATCATCTTAAACTACTTTCGTTTATTGATCTATCAAATAACAATATCAAAGTTATTGATTCAAACTCGATGATGCAACTTAATGCGCTGATGAAAGATCTTGATACGGATATAGTAAACGAAGGTTCTGAGAAGTTGACGTCAAGTGGAAAGTACAATTCTAGAAATAGAAAAATAAAACTAAAGGGTAATCCATTCTTATGTGATACATGTGAGACATTATCTTCCATTCGTTGGTTACTTAGCTTAACAATTACCGAATCAAGTCCTGATGAGTTAACATGTAAAGATGAAAGTGATACAAACATCCGTATTACTGATGCTGTAACTCATGTACAAGAAATTTGTGAAAGGAAAATAAAGATTATTGTTATAACAATAACATCTGTTGTTGTAAGTATCATCTGTGTTGGTGTCGTTTTATTGATCTATTTTAAAAGAAAACGAGCACAAAAACGAAGAAGGCGATATGATATAATTGAACTTCTAGCCAATGACGACAGTCAGTTTGCAGTATTTTTGTCGTATTCACATGAAGATGTCGAGTTTGTGACTGAAAATGTGATCGAACGACTGAACAATGGTCTACAAAGAATAGTTGGAACAGAAAGAAATCTTATTTGTCAGGGTGACACAGAATACAGACTTGGTGGATATCTTCACAACGAATCGTTGAGATGTATTGCACTATGCAAAGTGTTTCTGTGCGTTGTGTCCGACAGTTATTGCAATAGCGGATACTGTGTTGAGGAATTTAATCAAGCAAACCAGATGAGGAAACCAGTAATTTTGATGATGAAGGGCGAGGTGAATATTGATCTTATGACACCTGCAATGCAACTGCTATTTTCTAATCAAGTTCGTATGCTTTGGGAGGACAAAAATGGAGAGTATAGATTAAAGACAACTTGGAAAAATGTTTGTGAATCTATAATTGACATCGCTACAAAATCTCAATGGCAAAACTCGGTATTTTAGCAGTTTGTTTGCATGTTTCAACTTTCTTAAACCCTCAATGATACTTTTGAAAGTATTAAGCAGAAACGGTATCGTGGAGCAACGGTTAAAGTGGAAGACATTTATTCAAATAACGAAATTAAAAAAAGAAATGTTCAACTTAATGGCTGAATATGACACATGTACAAGTTCTACTATTACATGAGTAAATAAATGAAATATGGTGACACCAAAAAACTTATTAGAAAAAGGGTTGACATGAAGAATTTGTAAAAAAATTGTAAATAATTAACAGACAATAACACTTTCTTAACACTGTTTGTTAGTGTTAACTATATAGCTATGTATAGACAGACAATACATATAACTGCGTGTTTTAAATATTTTTTTTAACTAGTTGATCTATTAAGGGCGATGTTTCAATTATTTCATAACGCCCTTTCAATCCTATTTGTTCACATGAGATTATATCATATCAGTTAAAATAAAAAAAAACATCTCAAATGAATAGCAGAACTAATCATGCTGATGATAGCTAGATAAAACATAACCGGTCGCATAGATGTATACATTACGTTATTACTATGTTACTTTAGCTTCATTCAAATTTAAGGCGTATGGCAATTTGCTTATATGAAGCATAAAATGTATTTACAATTTAACAAAGAAATTTATTCATTCTTTTTAAAACACTAAAGGTCATTGAATATATAATATAGTAAAGCATTAAGTTAAAATTTATTTGCACTTCCTGTTATTTATATCTTTAAGCAGGTTTTAAATTTGTAAAGCTACACCAATTGTTTTGATATTTGATATTGTATATTTCCATAATTCTGTTTTATATGATAATCGTTTTTCTGTTTAAAACCAAGAACAAGATCTGCCGGAATACAATATCATAAGAATTTGAAATTTGAAAGAATGACACGACATTTTTTGCTCACTTTAGTACTTGGTGTTCAAGTTGACCTATTATAGTGCGTTGGTGAGCGGTTCGTTCTTTCTTACGGCATCAACAATTTCTAAAAGATATTTAATGTAACATATCATACGGTCAACAGCAACCACATGTTGGCACTTACCATCTCCTAAGTGTCATTTACACAGACCATTTAGATTATGTCACTGTGGTCAGTTAGTAAAACGCATTTTTTTCTGAAACCGTAGGCCTAAACCTCTCATGTTTCGCATATGGCATCATCTAATAGTTCTCTGCAATGTTTTTTGTTCAATTTTTGCCATTTATAGGTCAAAATTTTCCCCAAGTTTCCAAAGGGCTGAATATGAAAGGGTTAAACAATTTTATGTCAGATGTCCTTAGACTACTTTTCAGATAAGCCATCTGTCTTCTTAATATCTGTAACAAGAACATTATAGAACATATATCATTGGCTAAAAATTACAGTGACGTTTAAATGATTTTGTATGTGGTATTGTTATATTATATAATTAACATGATAAATATACTTTATTTGTACAGAACAATTGTAAAACTAACTTGTGTATAATATAAGGCAACGTCCAAAAGTGTTATCCTCATTTGAAATGATAAAACAAGACATATGGAAGATTTAAATATGGGGATTAAGTTATTTTAATGAACTTAGTCAATGTAAAAGGAGATGCAGTTTATTGAAATGGGTTGTATATACTATCACGTGTAAATGTTTACCGCGTTCATCACGAAAGGTTGATAAATTATAGTCCATGAAAACTAATCAAACTATTGTTCTAATATATTATACAATGTTGTATTTATTTTGGTAAAGGATGACGGTATTATATTGGTAAAGGATGACGGTAAAAACTTCCTTGGATTATATAAGTTACCCAGTGAAGCTTAAATTTACACCACATTATGAACGTCTTACTTTTACTGTAAGAATTGCTTCTATAGATTTATCAGAATGTTTATTAAAATGCTGTATTATGGATATTTGTAAAATATTGTTTTCCTATTTATAGATCATGTTACACACAATTTCTATCTACGGTGATTATCTGAAATGATTTTAATACCTTTGTTATATCGTCCGATTGATAGCTATTATGCTTCTATCAAACATCTAGCTGATGTTATAGTAAATTTGGAGTCAGTTAAAGACAGATTTAAATGGTTAAAAAGATATCTCTCGTCTTAAGGTAATACAATTACACTAGTAAGTACAGTAAAGGGCAAAATCATTTTAGCATCAATGCAGACTAATGCATGATTCGGGCTACGCGTAATGCCTGAAGTTGTTGTTTCAGACAGTAACAAAATTTTTATTTGAACGACTGGCTCCGCCCGCCAAGCGTTTACGTATTTATGATGACTTTTTTCATGACTTGAAATATTATTCTACAAAACGCCTGACACTTTTATGTAATTTACATAATGCTTGAATGTTAAGACAGTTCGCAAACTGCTTAGTTTTACAAATTGTTTGTAACACTTATACACATTACAAAAACTGTACATGTTAATTCATAATTGTGTAAATAAAATATTAATCACACACCTATTAGTTTTATTTGCTTATTTCTGTGCATTATAACCAGAATATTAGAATCAGACTTTGCCTTTTAAAGCCACTAAACGAAGACAAAATTTTTATCATCTATTTAAAAACAAGTAAAACCATCAAAAATACAATAGAATATAACTTCCTTTGGATTATAATAACTCTCTCTAGCGGGTTCCCTTTTAAGGGTCAAGTTATTCAAAATATCAATTTCTTATAAAAGTAGGGTACTTTTATAACATGCAAATTAGATTACGGAGATATCTTCTCAGCCAATCAAGTTGCTTTAAAGGTGTTTGATAAAACTTACACAAAATTGTTAAGTGTTGGATATGTCATATTGTTTTTCCAGTGATTTACTCGAGAAATCAGTGCGTGCAAATTTTGAGTACGCAAACATCTAAACTGATGCTAAAAAGAAACGCCTCATTTTAACTAGGTACATAATTTTCGACATTAAGAATAATATAAGGAAACATTAATGTTGTCACCCAGTAAGAAGTCCTTGGTGACATGCGCAACGTGAGGTATGTCGTTACTATGCTGATAGACACAGTCATAACGTTGCCCGAATACAGAGACACTCACATAGCCTTAGCCAACAACAAGTTGTGGCCTAAACTCGTTTTGATACATTGATAAATCTGAGGGCGTTACATAAGCTAAGACGCGAATCCTTACTAAGCTCTTCATTATTTCAACACCACGGCCGCGATGATACGAGCAGAGAGATAAACGTTGATGACGGTGGCATATCTTAGAACTCTTTACGCCAAACAAGAAGATTTCCGTTGTTTGTCGACAACGTAAGACTTAATGGGTTCGTTTCTTTTTCTCGTCAATATATGTTCATGTATGAAACTATTTACATGATTTCGTGAGTTTGAATTGGCTTTCGCACGAAATTCACTATACAAAACGTGTATTTATCAAAGCAGAAAATTTGTTGATTTAAGGTTTAAAGTTGTGGTTATTTTTAGCCACGACGGGATGTTCCGATCTAGTTCGTTGAGTTCCGTGATTTTCCGTACAGTCATTACGTTGGGTTTTATCGCTAATTTCAAAATAATATTAGTATAAATTCTGGAGCAAATACTTGCGTTTTTTTGTATCTTGTATGCTTTTTATATATTCATTGAATGTTTGCATGAGTTTGAGAACTGCTGGTTGGTTTATTACAATGAAGCATTAAACAATATTAATCCTTTAAAGCCGCGACCGTGGCGTAGTGGTTAGCATGTCTGCCTCCAAAGTCGGAGATCGCGGGTTTCAGCCCGTAGGTCGCGGTAGGTCATACCCTATACATGAGTTGTCGGCCTAGTGGTAGTATAAGTTATTGCTGGTGATAGAAAAGTGTCCAGGAAACCTATAGTAGGAAGAGCTGGCCGTCGTGTACCTGACCTAAAATGTGTTGAATACGACGTTGAAATAAAATTTATCCTCAAAATCAATGTCATTATTATATTATTTAGTACACAATATTGTTTAAGCACGTCTGATTTGAATAACATTTCAACTGAAAGAACTGTGGTACTTTAAATTAGAATGGATTTGTTTGTGTTTTTCTACGTGATTTGCAACATATTGTATTTACAAAATTGTGTCAATATATTCTTTTAAAAACGTAATGCTATAAGTACAGCCTTTAATTAAATGAACACTTATATACATACCGAAATAAAATACTTTTATTTATATTGTAAGACGGAAAAGAGAATTCTTACATCCACCATTAGAAGCAAAACATATTACAGACTTGTCTAGATGTAATATCGCGGTAAAGGTATGAAAACAAAATCGTTGTTTTGTTTCCAGATTTTGTTCACAGAAACCATTAATTAATACCTGACCTCGCATGTACAAAACAATAAGCTTGCCCTGGTATCATCCCAGTGTACGCTGGTCATGTGATATGCCTTCGCCGACATAAAAAAGAATAAAGTATTTCGGCGATGGAAAACTTCATCAAACTTAAATACATACGCTAAGTATCCTCTCAAATCTTCATTAAGAGGCCGACATTTTGAGTATCGCATGATCGTATTCAAGGAGAAAGCTATTGGACTCACCTATCACATTATAAAATTTCAATTTAAGTAGCCGAGGCTTTAACAACTTCAACTACAAAGAAACAAACGAAAATCTATCTTTGAAAAAGTAACTTCTTTAGAGTTTTATTGCATGGGACAATCAAACTTCAACTAGCACCATCGACGGCCTCAAATTGTTCTGCTTTTTAGACTTGCTTAGATCTTGCAAAGTGGATATTACTATTGCGTACTTAGTTAAACTTAAAATATTGTTAATCATGTCAAACGCTCTTTATCTATATTTGTTTTTACATAAAATTAAAAGAATCCTTTTCTTCCGTCCATTCAACTATTTAACTAAGTGCCTTGTCAATGCTTCCAGATTTTCTCTCTCTCTCTCTCTCTCTCTCTCTCCTCTCTCTCTCTCTCTCTCTCTCTCTCTCTCTCTCTCTCTCTCTCTCTCTCTCTCTCTCTCTCTCTCTCTCTCTCTCTCTCTCTCTCTCTCTCTCTCTCTCTCTCTCTCTCTTTCTCTCTCTCTCTCTCTCTCATAGTAAATTTGTTTAAACCAAAATACTTTAATTACAATCAACAGACCATTATTCTCCTTTAAAATTAAAACATATTACGACTTTCTTGTCTCAAGTCATTCGAGGTAAAGCCTTGCTTAGAAGAATGAATTTAATAATTGTCAAACGAAACAAGTTACAGTAAAATACATACAGTGAACAGATTTTGAAATACAAACAATTATTAAGAATCCCAATTATTATGCCTAGGTCACATTTAACCCGGCGCCCGGCCGGCGTTCCCGATTTTTAGGAATCGGAAGGCATGGTGCGATCGGCATCAGATCGGCCGGCAAAATTAAATCCTTCATATTAGAAAGGTACCCGTCAGATGCCCGTACGGGATCCGGAAGATGGCCGCACGGCAATCGTCCAATTTCATGATTTTCTAACCCCGATTTTCTAACATATGCCCGTCCGATATCCGCACGATGTTCTTACGACGCCCGTGCATAATACTCGACCGGGTATCGCCCGATTGTTCCGAGTCGAACGATGTCCGGACGGGCATCGAGATAGCGCCGGTAGACTACATGTCGAACATCGGCCGATGTCCGCCCGGCGTGTGTCGCTTTTGATGGCAAGAGTAGCTTTGCACGCTATAGATTCATCACCGTCCTTGTCGCTTGTGGAAGAAGGCTAACACTTGTGCAATTTTCTACGATTAAACAGCAGCGCACCAGGGACGGCTGCAGGCGCGCAAATTACCAAATGCCGACACGGCGAGGTAGTGACGAAAATTACTATACGGGACCCTTTCGAGGCCTCGTAATTGGAATGAGTACACCCTAAATGCTTTAAGCAGGTTCTATTGGAGGGCAAGTCTGGTGCCAGCAGCTGCGATGATTCCAGCTCTAATAGTGTATATAAAAGTTTCTGCAATTAAAAAGCTCGTCGTTGGATCGGGTGCAGGCGGCCGGTACGCCTACAGCGGCGCTCGCTGCCCGTCCTGCCCTCCACGCTGGTACACCGTGCCCTGGTGCTCTTGACCGAGTCTCTCGTCCGGCCGGAATGTTTACATTGAAAAAATTTGAGTGCTCAAAGCAAGCCTAAACTACGCCTGGATAATGTTGCATGGTATACATGTAATGGAATAGGATATTTTGTTGGTTTCAGGAGCGCGAGGTAATGATCTGTAGAGACTGACGGGGGCATACGTATTGCGGCGCTAGAGGTGAAATTCTTGGACCGTCGCAAGACGCACTACAACGAAAGCATTTGCCAAGCATGTTTTCATTAATCAAGAACAAAAGTAAGAGGTTTGAAGGGGATCAGATACTGTTGTAGTTCTGATCCTAAACGATGCCAACTCTCAATCAGCGATAGTTGCTTCAACAATGACCTCGCCGTTAGACCCCGGGAAACCAAAATCTTTGGGTTCCGGGCGCAGTATGGTTGCAAAGCTGAAACTTAAAGGAATTGACGGAAGGGCGCTTGTGCCTTAAATCGACTCATCACTGGAAACCTCACCCGGTCCGGACACCATTTGTGATAATTCAAGAAGTAAAGCGTTTTTCTTTGACTTATTTTTAGTCAGCTAATGTTATGTTGTAGAACATAGGATGATCCTCGAAAAATTAGGCTATCTCCTCTACTTGGGGATCAGATAATTATGATTTTATTTAACTTCTTTCACATTGGCGACTGGAACAACGCTCTCTTCTTCTTGAGCAGTCATATCTTGCTCTTGTTGGGTGGTACTCTGTTTTTCCCCCTTATAAACCTTTTTACATTTTACGTCTGCACGGCGCCCGGCCGGCGTCCGGTAAATATATGGATTCACATAGCAGCCTATATTTATTCGCACCCGGGCGATGTGTCCGATGCTCGGCCGATGCCCGGTCGGATATCGGCCGAACGTCAGCCGATTCGTTTCAGATGACTTTCCGATGCCCGACGTCGGGAGTGATTTTAAATGCGAGTTAAAATGAACCCGGCGCCCGGCCGACGTCTAAAAATGTCAACATTTTCTCCGGAGCCCGGCAGATGTCCGGACGGTGCCCGGCCGTTATTGTCTTCAAACACGTCGGAAACTAATCGGAAACACATCGGGGCTTAATTGTGATTGTTTGTTTCAGCATTTTCAGAAGTAAGATATAAATAATGCATAACGGTTTTGGTAAGATTTCTATTGTTTTTATCAATAATTAAACATATTGATATTAAAGTGATAATTTACATTCATGTGTGTAACAAGAAAACATAAATTTCACTTCGAAATGGATGTAAAACGTTATCTAGTATGCTTTTAAAGAGTATATTATATAGTTCGTATATAACATACTTAGAATGCTATATAGATATAACATACCTTGGTTATATAGTCTATATTTCCCAACTGTCAAACTGAATAATTTAACGGTGAATGAATACACACTTTCTCAATATCACGAGTGTTAGACAAAGAGCACGAAGTCACCGTGAAATAATTCATGTTTTGACAGTTGCAAAAAAAACGAACTATAACATACCATTTTTATGTCCCATCGAGTATATTAAATTCGAGTTTTACTGTACCACGACGATAATCTATAAGATGTTTTATCTTTGGTGTAGAACTAGTTCACACATTATGAATGTAAAATTATCTCTATTGATTAAAGTAAACCCGGAAGTTTCAGAAAATTTAAAAGATTTAAAATATCATTCGAGCGAGGTACATTCATAATAGATCTATTATTTTGAATAAGATTTTGTAAACAAGAAATTTTCAAAAATGTGTGTATTAATTTCATTTATTTTTCTTCACGTGGTTCTGAATATATCCATGGCAACCGCGGTTAATTCGACGTGTAGTTTATCAACAAAGACATATACATGTAATCATATACCAGAGAAAATTCCTGATGGAATCTTTCGTGTCAATATAAAGGATTTCATGTTGGACAAGAATACTTTGAACATTCAGAAGGAATTGTTTCAATCAAGAAGTTGGAAAAATGTGAAGTATCTGAAATTTGAAGACAAGCAAAGAAATGATGATAAGTCTATTCATTTTGAAAAAATGGCATTTTCACGATTAGAAAAGTTAAAGAGTTTGGCTATCAACTGCGACAGTGTTATCCAAATAGATACTGATGGATTATTAGGTTTGGAAAATGTTAATATTTTAGACTTTTCCACTTGTATAAGGCTCTCGTTAGATATTCTCATGCAAGCATTGAATGGATCAGAAAAAGTTCCTAATTTAGAGAAGCTTCTTATATCAGGACTTGAATACCTGTGGTCACCAGGTGTAACGATTGATTCGAAATTTTCCAAGGTTTTGTCCGGAAAACCTCTGGCAACGCTGGATTTAAGTACGACTCGTATTGCATATTTTGATTGGAATATAATAACAGATTTGAAATACCTGAGATTGTTTAATTTATCAAGAGCCAACATTGACCGTGTGCCTAAAGAGTATAAGTTTTCACGAACTGACTTTAATCGGCTAGAGTTAGATCTTAGTTACGCAACGATCAACGGTGGCGGTAATGACCCTTTTTTAACAAACACGTATGCAAACCTTAATATTTCTTTTGTTGATCGTTCAAATAATCAAACGGCATTTATCCTATCGCCTAGAATTTCCAATTTTACTGCATTTAACAATGGTCCAGCTATTCTTTTTTATAATGTAAAATTTTCGTCGGTTGAAAAATTTAAAACATTAACAAATCAAATAATACTCAAACAGAACAAACTAGAACGTATTGATATTCAAGTTGATTGTGACAATTTGGATTTTTCATCAATCCGATATATAGATTTGTCAGAAAATGGACTTAAATATTTTCACCCGAGTTTGTTAAGTTGCTTGACAAGTCTTGATCATCTTGATTTGTCCATGAACAATTTCAATGCCATGCAAAAAGAAAATACACAACTTTTCAGACATTTGTTAAATAACACTAATGGACTACAATCTATCAATTTAGCAGCCAATCAGTTGTCTGATATTCCAGATGACTTTTTTGAAGGAAGTAAAAATCTCGTATACATAAACCTTGCTGAAAATAGACTAACACAAGTGTATTTTAAATTAGTTCATCTTAAACTACTTTCGTTCATTGATCTATCAAATAACAATATAAGAGTCATTGATTCAAAATCTATGATGCAACTTGATACACTTATGATAGATCTAGATACGAATATAGTTAACGAAGGTTCCAACAAGTTGACGACAAGCAAAAAGTTTCATTCTATAAAAAGAAAACTAAAACTAAATGGCAATCCATTCTTATGTGATACCTGTGAGACTTTACCTTCAATTCGTTGGTTACATAGCACAACAATTACCGAATCAAGTCCTGATGAGTTAACATGTAAAGATGAAAGTGATACAAACATTAGTATTACCAATGCTGTAACTGACGTACAAGAAATTTGTAAAAGGAAAATGAAAATTATAGTTATAACAATAACATCTGTTGTTGTAAGTCTCATCTGTGTTGGTGTCGTTTTATTGATCTATTTTAAAAGAAAACGAGCACAAGAACTAAGAAGGCGATATGATTTAATCGAACTTTTAGACCATGACGAGAATCAGTTTGCAGTATTTGTGTCATATTCGGATGAGGATGTCGAGTTTGTGACTGAAAATGTGGTCGGACCACTGAATGAAGGTCTACAAAGAATAGTTGGAACAGAAAGAAATCTTATTTGTCAGGGTAACACAGCATACAGACTTGGTTTATATCAACACAACGAATCGATTGAATTTATTGAACTATGCAAAGTGTTTCTGTGCGTTGTGTCCGACAGTTATTGCAATAATGGTGGATACCCTGTTGAGGAATTTAATCAAGCATTCCAGATGAAAAAACCAATTATTTTGATGATGAAGGGCGATGTGGATATTGATCTTATGAAACCTGCAATGCAACTGCTATTTCGTAATCAAGTTCGCATGCTCTGGGAGGACAATAACGGAGATTTTAGATTAAATACTTCTTGGGAAAATGTTTGTGAATCTATAATTGATATCGCTACTAAATAACAAAATTAATGACAAAAACTCAACATTGGTGTTGTTTCCTCATATGTAACCCCTCATATGTAACCCCTCCTCACAAATTATCTTGTTTTGAAACTTTCAAGAAACAGATTGAAAGCAGTAAATAATGTTCTAATACTAACAATTTTAGTGTAATTCGGCATACATACATACATATATGAATTAAAGAGACATGAAACCGTAAAAGAAAATGATGTATGTATTACAACCAACAAGTTAGTGGCTTTTGTTCGTTTAAGTCATTTTTACTTTATAATTCTCACAATACAATTTTTTTCTTACAGTTTGAATGATTGTTTTCTTAACATTATTAATGACAATCGTACATTTGCGTTTCGTTGTTTTTTTTTTACAATTGTTTTACCTATCTACGGTCAAAGTTACAATTAGGATATATTCTATTCTATATATATTCTATATAGTTTATATTCTTTATATATTTTTTGAAAATACTCATGCTATTTATGATATAATTTGTTTTTCAAAGGTATGTATATATGTATTGTTGCCGCCGCAAACTGACGACAGAAAAAACATTAATGCTTAATTGCTGAAAAAATATCTTTGTATGTGTATGTGTATTTGTAAACTGTAAGAATGCCTAATGCTTTATCATAATGTTTATGTACATGCTGCCTTATGAATATTTGTTAAAATAGCTTAGTTCGAATATATGTTATAGGCAATTTGTAAATTCAAGCACTTTCACAAATAACTAAAATATTTAGACCAGGTCACTTTAGGTACCGAGAAGATAACCTTTGAAACAGAGTTACTTTTATTTTATAGAACATACTATTTGCTTTGTCTACTTCTGAATTTCAGTCAATAAATCCACAATTTTGTAGCAATTTTGATTTGCGTACAACGTTATTATGTCTTCAGTCATTCCCGGAAATATGCTCTGCAATCGTTGTACAATGGTCCGACTGGTATATCATGCCAATATCAGACATCAAACTAATGTCTGTCAACAGCTGGTGCTGAGTTTTTGACATTATACAAATTGTATAATTTTATAAATTGCATGTAACAAATATAACCATTACAAAAACTCTAAATGTGAAAATATAGTTATGTAAATAAAATATTAATCGGACATGTGTTAGGATTAACTACTTTTTTCTGAGTTTAAAACCGGAATATTAAAACCTGACTTCGTTTTGATCGAAAATAGAGATAATGTGTTCTTTAAGCATCATATACTTATGATGAAGAACTTTAGCATGAATGCTTACCCATTGAACAGCATCAAAGCGCTACACAGAGGAACTACTTGGAGTGTATTACAATGCAACATTAATAAAAGTGCTGCACTGAGGCGATACCGAGCTGATACTTCCCAACAATGTTTTTCCTCAAACCAATGTCACAATTATAATTGAGTACACAGTTTTGCTTTATCATGCCTCGTTTGAAGAACATTCAAAGTGAAAGAACTGTACAACTTGTATGTTGTTTTCTTTTACCAAGGTTTATTTATTTATATTTTTGGTCGGTTCTAATGCCGTAGCATCACATCGTACCGATCATATTACGGTGTACAGCGCATCTAACCTAACTATCCTGGATTCTTGTCCATAACCAGTATTCACTTACCCTTCCACAAGGCCAGAAACTTCTCCATATACCTTATTGGCGGAGGAAAATTGACATAATTGTCAAATTATATACATGTGTGTACATAAATTATTTTTAATGGGAAGGGTATTAACTCCCCGGGTGAGATTCGAACCCGTAATCCCCTCGGGGCACTAGATTCGAAACTCCGATGCGCTACCATCTGCGCTACCGACCCGGATTTTATACCAATGTAAAACACTATTCATCATGTTCTTTTAAATCCCTGATATTATAACAATGACTTTATTATTAACAAGTATTAGCATTTCCAAAAATGTTTGAAATCGCTGTTTAGCCGTGTATTCACAGCGTATCTAAACCGTCCAAAGTCTATTTATAGAAGACAAGAATAAGCGTGCCCTGGTAAAGATGTAAAACCACTGAGTCTATTTTTAGAATTCCAGGAATTAGCGCATTACAGTTCCAGAACCTTAACTACAAAATGAGGCACTATGATGGATTTTAAACAATGAATCATGTAAAAGATCGAGACGTTAGAAAAGATATAAAACAATTCGTCGACGCGTCAATGTTAAATAAGTAATTTTAAAAACACCACGACGATCTTCTATACATAATTATGTTTTATTTTATAGCTTATACAGTAAAACTTGCAATAACATACTCGATGGACCATAGAAAATGGTATGCTATAACTGAGGTATATCATATCCATATAGCATACTAATTATGTTATATACGAACTTTATATCGTACTTTTTATAACATATTTGGTAACGTTTTTTTCACTTAAATTTTGTTGTGAAAGTTCTATTTTTCTTGTTACATAAATATATATTTTTTTGTTTTGTTTATAGTCCGGTATATAAACTTCAAAAATCGACTAAACCGTGCATGAAAGGATGTAGAAAATGTATTTACATTTTCTTGAAGCTAAGACACTGTAGTTTCCGAAACTGGATGATGCCACTTCGGCACTCTTGGGCAACTCCCAAAATTCAAGATGGCGGACAAAATGGCGGATGAGAACTGATGAATCAATAATAAATCCATCTTTATCACAGTCTGATCATTTAAAGAGCTAAAATTAGTCTAACATTATCTGCAATATTATTTCATGCAATTTTGGTACCCTTTGTTTATTCTCCAATCCAAGATGGCGGACAAAATGGTGTATAAAGGCCACATTTGTCATGTATGTCAATCGCAATGAGCCAAATTGTACACAGAGGCATATCGAAAGAAATAATGCATTTTTGTAGTTATACCTGAGTTTATATAACTTGTTAATGTCACTCTGGCATCATTGGGTATATCGAACAATTTCAATGCATTTTATTTTGTCGTTCGTCCACTTTTATTAATTCAACCGATTGATGTCATACTGGTATTCTTGGATAACTTCAAGAATGCAAGATGGTGGTCAAAATGAATGATAAGAGCTGGAAAATTAAGTCACATAAATAGACATGACTCCACACTAATGAGTATACAGTGACAGGTTTAGGTTTTTATATCTCTTTGTCTTGCGAATATTAAATAATTGATACTAGCTTGTCAGTTGACTCTAGAAGCAAATTGTTTCTAAGATGGCAATTTAGAGACACTAATCTGATAATATTTAATTCATTGAACAACATAAGTTGTGATACGAAATTTTAATATACTTAGAATAACGACCACTTTTCCATATATGTTTGCCACTTTAATAATAATCAATATATACTAAAAGGAGGTTATAAACAAAGAAAAACACAAATGATATTGAAAGTATTGTGTGCAAGTTCAATTACATTTCAAGGTATTCTAAAAGTACATTAATGCCAAAGCAATTGAACGAAATTATGTCGAAATTGTAACACATTTTGATAATAATTAAGGGAAATTGCAATAGGATTTCAAGTTCGATCTTGATATCAGATATCACAACTGGATCATGAGTGTTCTTTATTTCACTGTAAATACTCTATCCATTGATCAAAAAGGAGAAATATCAAACGCACATTTCCAACAAAGTTTGTAGTATAATTTGTTTTGTCATTTACAAGGATAGAGAGAAATAAGATATCAATTCTATAAGCGTATACACTGCTATTTGAACCCAGTGTCTAGCTCATGATTTAGCAAATAGTGTTACCCTGTGCAAGATGGTGGCTTTAAGGGATTCATCAATTACAAAAGTATGACAAAGTCGAAAATTTTGAAGTGTCTTGTTTCACTAGCAATGCACTCGTGCCTGCATTCAAGCATTATTGTCAACATGATTCATCAAAAAGTTAATATGATCTATACAATTACTCGCAATGTGTATTGTAAAACTTATACAAAACGAATTTGTTTACTTGCCAGACGAAGTATGGGACTATGCGATCGTTATTATATAACTTCAATTGAATGAAAAGCAACACGGAAGTAAAATTTCGAAATAATCGACCAATAAACGCTAAGATAACTAACTTATTCATTGTCAGGAGGGTGTCTGCAAACTTTAAAGTAGAAATATAAGTTTTGAATAGCCTTACAAATAAAGACCATGTGATAATGAGGGTTATTCAATTGAAACACAGACGTATTATATCTTTTGTAAAAACTGATTTTAAACAAAATCTATTTTGAATCAATGTCATATTACCACGCGGTTTTTACGAATAATAACTCTAGGCTTGGTTATAACGATCAAATTTCTTTAAGTAGTAAAATTATTTTGAATGCAAAATAATTTGATTTATCATCTGACTAGAGTGACACTGGTAAATGCTATTAGCTATAAAAAATTAGATTGTGTATGAAACATACGTGAGAGCAACTCATCATTTTGTCCTTGTTTATTTACATTACGGCGCCCAGCGCACCTAGCCTAGCTTTCCTGGACCCTTGTCTATAACAAGTACTCAACTACCCTTCAACAAGGTTGGCAACTTCTCCATATACCTTATTAATGGATGAAAATTGACAGAATTGTCAAATTTTCAAGGGAAGGTATAACCTCACCGGGTGGGATTCGAACCCTTATTCCTTCGAGACACTAGATTCGAAATACCGGTGCTCTACCAACTGTGCTACAGACTCTGGTGTCACAACAATTACATATAAAATAAACAAGCACATGCTCTTCGCCGATATCTCTTGCCTGACAAATATTTGAATGACATCACGCGGCGCATAAAACAAGGTCCCAAAAATTCCCTAGCTTCGTTCGTAGCGTTGAATCTTTCGCACAAAATTTTAATCGAACGATAAACAAGGTAATTTTTCAAAAATAATTTGTGCACAGGACTCACAATTTGTGAGCTCATGATTTAGCAAATAGTGTTACCCTGTGCAAGATGGTGGCTTTAAGGGATTCATTAATTACAACAATATGGCAAAGTAGAAAATTTAGTCAAGTGTCTTGTTTCACTTAAGTCTAAATATCTTGAAAGAACACATAACATATCTGATGCACCAGTGTCAAAAGTTTAAACAGGCCTGGCAACTAAACACATTTGGAGTATATTCACTACCAACTGCAAATACTCCCCCAAAGAAGAATGTTACGCTGAGATAACTTGTCGATCTCGTTCGCAATATTCAAATATGTTCTATTCCAAACATTATAGACGATGCATTGCATGATATGGTGATTCTTCATGTTTTCGGTAACATTACATACTTGTATATGTTTATTCGCATTAACCTTTAATACTTGATACGAAGCAAAGACAACAAAATTTTACAACAAATTACAACTGTTGCTGCAATTTGCTGAGTACCAAAAATATCTGACTGCATTGGTGAGCTGATACTCATTTTGGAATATCTATCTTACTCTATAACAAAACGTTCAGCTGTCATTCGTCTAAAATGTAATGTTACAAGTCAGTCAATTATTGACAGCATAAAGAAAGTACACTATTAGCATGGGGGTAAAATATGGTTTTAAATCTGGTTCACCTATCCTACATCAAAAGTGAAGGCAGTTATGATATCTTTTGGCCATAAGCTAGTATCCATTTTGATACTTTCTTAAGACAATAAGCATTAATATGTAAAATTTACCATTGCATATGATGTGCTTAGAATGTTGAGTGCAAAATACTAATATAGTATAAACAGTAATTTGTGTCGTCACTTGAACATGTTGTTATCAACATACAAAAACGACCAGAGGAATTGTGCTATCGTTATGTAATATTAGACTGAAGCAAACTTGAACATTTAAGCACATATTCTAATTAAGTCTAGTTTAGTCAAGTCAGAGTGTATAATTGTTTGTGTAATGATAATAATAGAGCTCAATTAGATTCTTCCACGTTTTTTGGCACATGCTTATTTTGCTATTTATATGTTTCAGATTATTTTTAATAAATTGTCTACTGTTAACTGTATATTAATCCAACTTTATTTTCCCCTTTTTCTTTATTTGAATGGCTTACATTTTGGAAATAGATAAATATTAATAAACTGTACGATATTGGACTTCAAATTCAGGGCTGATATGGCGTTCACTACGGCATTATAACCAAATAATCGGCCAATATGGAAAAACACGACCTTTAATAAAAGCCTAGGCTATTATGAGATTCGGGCTTTTTGATAACGGCCGAGTTTTCTCATGAAGGCCGTATTTTTTGTTCCACAAAAATGCCACCATTTTGAATGTGGTACAATCTGAGTGTTTTCATAGGGTCCCTATCTGCGACGATGGTGACTTAAGTGTTTTCATAATGACCTGTTATTTACTATCCAGTAAATAAGTATCATTATTAATTACCTGTATGATATTGGACTCAGGGCTGATATGGCGTTCACTACGGCATTATAACCAAATAACAAGGCCATTATGAAAACACTTCATTATTTACATTACATTATTGCTAAAAAATAGAACTGGTTGAATTTACTTCGTAACCGTAATCTAGGACTCCACCTTGAATCTTGAGTTGCTAATAGATAATCAGGTGGGATTAACTAGTTTTACGAACTGGAGAAAGATTCAAAGCAAAAAAAACAGCAACATTGAAACTTAAACCCACACTAGTTTGTTTCCGCCCATGTATGTATATTATATATACTGAACTATAAGATCATAACCGCCATTTAAGCCACCATTTTGGATTTATAATTGTTTATTAGAACTTTAAACTTAGTTAAATCAATCAGTTTCTTTAATTACAAGAACTATTCTTTAAGTAAATAAATTTCTATGCCACTCAGTCTCTTTCTGCGAGTTTGTTCTTTATATACTGGGCTAATTGCCCTTTTCCCGCCATTTTGACCGCCATTTTGAATTTAAAGATTTGTATATGAACGACAAAATTTAGCCAACTGGATCCGCAGATGTTGAAATCACTTTTGTCCTTCATTTTAAGAACATAATGTGTAAAGATACATTTTGCAAGTATTATTTAGCCTCTAGCCGCCATCTTGGTCGCCATCTTGGATTCTGAGAGTTGCCCAAGGATGACAAAGTGGCATCAACCGGATTTGGAATCAGTAAGACCATGTCTACCAATAAATTGAATAACATTTTCTACATCCTTTCGTGCAAGGTCATCCTTGGTGTTGGCCGGACTATTATGTTGGGTTTAACGCAGTAGGAACACGTTGTATAGGTCATATAACGGCGGTCAATCAGCCTACTCACTGTTCCTAGAAAGACTAAATCTCTGGATTTAGCTTTTAACAAACTACTGAGCACATACAGATCTCGGATCGTGCTTGTTTCCGAAATTTGCGTGTATCGTGCGTGTATCGTGCGTGTATCATTCATACCGTGTGCGTGTATAATTCACCGTGTATTTCAATCGTGTAACGTGTAGACCGCTCATCGTGTAAATACACGGTAAAAATCGGTCCGAGATATTGTGATTTTGCGTTTTATTATCGTGTATCGTGTGCCCGAGATATTGACAAATCCATACGTATAAATGTATTGAATACTTACGCATTGTCGACAAATCATCATCCGTAAACAAAAAGAAAAAACGGGATTCATTAAGTTGAGTTTAGAATAAATTTTGACTATGTTTAAACAGGAAATTCCTGTTTAAAATGCCGTACGTCGAGAAACTGCGGCTCATACCGGACCAATCTGCGGTCAATTAAATTACGGCCCAACCGAAATGTTGTTACTAAATTAAAATAATCGTTATAATATTATTATATTTAAAATGTAAACACATGCTTTCATTTATCTTAATCATCAAACATTTTCTTTGTTTGTCAGTGGCTAAAGCGTTTAGTAAACAAACTGTTATAATTGACATCTCACTTGGTCAAGAACTCGTTTATCACGACTCTATATGATTAAAAATGTCATCATTGTTTTAATAAGGGACTTTAGTCAGTTATTCCCCCTTGTATACTCTTCAAATAGGTAGGTCTTTCTTGTTGGATTACTCGGATTTTACCCTTACTTTTTAGTGTCAATTTGCCAAAATTGATCTTAAATAACTTTTTTGTAAGTCATTTAATTTGTTTGAAATTCAGGCTTAGTATTTTTAGGGTAAAAAAAACTATCTAAATTTGATCACTTCTGTTAATATCTTTATTAACAAGAAAGATATTAGATGAAATATTTTGTTATTCTTACATAGAAATTCAATGATAAAATCCGAGGATTCCAACTGTAAGGACCAACTTACCAATTGGATTGCTTCAGATTTTATTAGGGAAAGATAACTGACTAAAGTCCCTAATTCTTAAAGTAAATTAAATAATTTAGTTTTTACAGTTTATTCGTATTATTCACTCATATTCGCGTATTTATATGTAAAATTTGTTATTTAAGTATCGATTTTGTAGTCGGCATAAAATAGTAAGTTAACACGAGGTGTGTGTACTGTCTTAATACCGCGTCTTCACGCAAACACTGCATGTAAACGCTTATATCTAGTAAACATACTACTAAAAAGGCGACCATTATACAAAATGACATGCTTATATTTTTTTAATCACGTGAAGACTGTGTTTTGAAAAAGTATTCTAATTCAAAGTATTTTTCACCATGAATGGCTTGAAAATAAAACAGAGAAAAAACTTGAAACGTGTATTTCTTTTTCTATCGTGTGGGTTTCGCCGGCTATCGTGTGTGTGGTTTTAAATCTGAATAAAGCCAACTTACAAAAAATGACATAAACAATTTTTGACAGCAATGTAATTCTTTATTCTGCAGTTTGTATTTTTGTTATACATCAATTACTTACATAATTTGTTTGATAAAAAAATATCAATCGTGTTCTTCTTTGTCTATCGTGTCATAACTGCTCGCCTATCGTGTACCTTAATTTCTTCTAGAAATGTCGATATTCAATAAAATAATCTATACTATATGACTTGCTTATATTTTTACAATCAAGCTTAGATCGGTTTAACTTTTGAAACATATACACATACAATTATGACATCTTTTCTCAATGAATGACTTGAACAAAACAAAGGAAAAAAACCTTAAACGTGTATTTTTATCAATCGTGTGAGTTGATCGGCTTTGCGTGGTTTTTAATTCGATTAAAACCAACTTACTAAGAATGACATTAAATTATTTTGACAGTAATAATATTTTTTTTTTATACAGTTTGTATTTTTGTTGTACACCGTGTACTAATTTAATTTTTACACAAAATATTATCAATCCTGTTCTTTTTTGTCTATCGTGTATTGACTGCCCGCCTATCGTGTACCTTAATTTCTACTTAAAATGTCGATATTCAATAAATTTATTGATACAATATTATATTTTACAATCACGCTTAACTGTGTAATGAACCAATGTAACATATTTAAATTTTTATTTCTTTATCTATCGTGTGATTTCGAAGTTGACAATCGTGTGCGTGAATTTAATTTCGATTTCAGCCAACATGTAACATTTTGTTTTTAAGAATTTGAGCAGGTAAACTCGATTTTCAATAAATTTAACAAAACTTATATTCTTTAATTACATATTTACGACGAAACAGAAGAATATTTTTTGTTTTCAATCTACATTTGAGACGCATTAATCGTTTAACGTGTCGTCGATGAAACGTTTTTCTCTGGGCGAAAAAAGCCGAGGATTTCGAACAATCGTGTTAAACGTGTATCGAGACTCTGAATCGTGTATTTTACTGCAAATCAAGCTATCTAACGTGTTCGTGTATCGTGTATCGTGTAACGTGCAATCCGTGTTCGTATAACGTGCGTGTACCGTCCGTACCGTGTGACAACTTGCACGTTCCGATATCTGTACTCCCGTCAGTGACTGACAACAGTCCTACATAATTAAGAGTCATTAGTAGGAGAGAGAATTTCATGACAAAGCTCTAAGAATGTATGCCCCGCTAAGTAATCGAATCGAATGTATTAAATTATTAAGAATTTCAATTATCAAGTTAGTGATAGTTGTTGTTATTTCGTTAACAATGTCTTATATCCGCCGGAACCGGAGGTAAGGGGGGGGGCGAAACGTGGTTGGTTCCCACTTATTTCGCATATAAAAGGCACGGTCTCCACGTGCTTAGCTCTCAGTCGTCAAACACCAAGCTAACTGAAACCCACCCAACCCATCCCTAGACGAACTTGAGAGGCATATCTAAAACTTTACATTTATATAATGAATATCCTATTAACTTTGATGCTGCCAGTTATGAATATACTTTCAGATGATGTTCAACCAGGGGGAGCTCCACCAATCACTTCATTGTAACAAACACCTTGGAAACATAAGATGGTTGAAGGAAACTATTAGAAAACAGTAATAAAACATTCAAGAGAAGAATCAACCCTTATAACATGGTGGACACAAACAGCTTCTTATAGATAATGGAGTTGAATTCAACCAAGAGAACAATTGTTTCCAATCACACTGCCAATACAAGAGAGACAAATGACTACGATGAAAAGAATGTTATATGAAGTGTTCTTAGATAACAACTGATGTGCTGATTAAATCTGCAAAAGACAATACTCTAGCCACTTGTGACTAGAGAGTCAGAGCAAGGAATTCTCTAGGGGTCCGAGACGTGCCGAAATTTGACTAATTAACTATAATTTCAGGTTTCAAATTATGTCTAGCTTGGGAAGTTCTGGGCTATTGAAAGTGAATGGTCTTCCAGACCTGCTAGGATACTTTCATCACTTTAAGAGCACAGAACCAGCTTGCTATACATCGGCCTAGCGGCCATCTTTACATTAATGGCAAGATTCTGCTTATCACAAAACAGCGTTTTAGCAGGTCAAGCCACAAAATCTGGGTAGGAGCTATACCTGTAGCTCAGGTTCAAAGCTCGCTCTAGAAGTCTAATCTTAAGCCAGCGGCTCATAACTCATATTTGGAGACCAGCGGTCACAGCACTAGCAGGACTTCTTACTCCTGACCCGCTCAGCTAGGCAATGTGTGCGTCTCGGGCCCCTGGGGTTTTCCAGCCCTGGCCATCAATCCGCCAAATAATTAAATGGATTGCTCCCCCTGTGATTATTATATTATGCCAATAAATGGTCTTAAACTTGTATGCATTGTTATAATTTATTGTTTCATTATAAGATGAAGTCTGCTCGAACTTATAATAAGCTTAACTTAATTAATCACTCGAACCAATTCCCAAGACAAGGAAGAATAACATGAGCTCCGGTCATAATTGTCATTAACCAGTACTAAGCTGAATACTTGTCTTGGGAAATAGCTAGACAGTTTCATCGAAATAAATAAAATAAATAATAAGAAAACTTGTGTGTACATAGTCTTTATAATAGAATCTTCTGAAAAAAGGCATCAGTTCTTAACATGTAGGGGTATAAAAAGCATCTGGTTTTATGTTTAAATAGATGTTTTAATTCTACATCTATTCGTATGAATAAATGGCTTACAAAATACATAATATGCTGTTCAAGAGTGAGGACTTTCTGTCACAAAATGTAATAAAAGTAAAAACGTGAATGATTATAACATTAAATTGAAATGAAAATACGTGTACTTATTATAAGCATTGTCAATAACTGATGGATTGTTCATTTAGGTTAAGCTCTGAATTTCACGCTCAATTATGACGATTTGATAAAATTTGTATTGTCTATAATTAAGGCCACAACAAGTTGGTCATGTTTTCTACGGATTTTTCTGATGGGGTGAGCGAGCGAAGAAAAACCAGATCTTTTATTGAAACTGGACCTGATCTTATAACTGTTTCACGCGCTGACGTTAATCGGCTTAAATTAGATCTCAACTACACAGTGGTAAACGGCGGTAATCAGCCATTTTAAACGAACACGTATGTCTCCTAGCCAGATGTATTTGGGTTTGTTTAGTATTTTGTTACATATCCAAAGCATCAGCCAATTTGCTTACATAAAACCCACTAGGTATTTATTATTTTGTAAAAAAAAATTCAAAGAACATAATGGCCATTGGATATGAATTTAAGATAATCATTTAATACAAAAGATTTAATAAGTTTACAAGTAAACATGTTTCATTAAGAAATCGCACTTTCTGTTATACGATATTTTGGACATAGTTTAAAGTTTATAAACCTACACAAATTTTTTGATATTTGGCTATCCTACACAAATTTTTTGATATTTGGCTATTTTAATGAATCTGTCCGTAAGGATACAAGTTTGACTGTTTATGTCATTCACCACTTTTTTCAAAATGTATATTTTATTTACATTTTATTACTAATTTTCAATTAAACCAAATATTGACATATTTTATCATATTTGATTATATTGTTTCATTTATGAATTTGATAAATTTATTAAGTGTATATGCTACATTTTATAACGGCTCTATAACGGTTTTTATGTTTTAAACAAAGTTAACATAGAACAAAAGTCAACCCTGGTAAAATATCATATCACTTCGGAATTTGAAATAATGACATAATGCGCATATATCACGATATATTTTACTTTTTGCTCACATGAAAACTAAGTGCTCAAGGGGAGCTATTGTGATGTCAGTCAGGAGTTTAAATGAGTGCGTTCTTCCATCCTTCCTGTATTAACAATTTCTGGGAAAAAAATCTTAAATTAAAAATTTAAGGCCTACAGTTACCAAACATCGGTCAAATAATGCCGCTTTGATTAAATTGGCCCCGCTTCAAGGGTGACAGTTTTCGTACATCTGCATATGGAAAGGTTAAACAATTTTGTGACAGATGTTCTTAGACTACTTTTCGGGTGAACTAACAATGGCCCTCTTTATTTCTTGATATATGTGATTAGAATACTCTAGGACATATATCAATTAGGTTGATACATTATAGTCCATGGAAACTAATCAAAATATTGTTCTATTATATTGCACAATTTATATTTATGTATTTATATGTATTCATTTTGGGAAAGGATAACAGTAGAAAGAAATAAGTCTTTGGATTATATAAGTGAAACTAACCTCTTACTCCACATTTTGACCATTTTACTTTTACAATGAGAAATCTTTCTATAGATTTATTAACATGCTTTATCATGGATATTTGTTAAATATTGTTTTCCTATATATTGACTATGTTACAGACAATTTGTGTTTTCGATGATTACCTGAATTAATCTTGCTACCTTTGTTTTATCGTTCGATGTATAGCTATAATGCTATCCTATAATTAAACATGTAGCTAATGTCTGAATAAATCTGGAGTCTGTTAAAGACAGATTTAAATGTTTAAAAAGATATCTTTTATCTTGATGTAATTAATTTCACTAGTATGTACAGTTGATGGCAAAATCATATTAGCATCAATGCAGACAAATTCATGATACGGGCTACGCGTAATGTCTGAAAGGAAGTTGTTGTTTCTGGCAATAAAAAAGTTTTATCTGATCTACTGTCTCTGCCCGCCAAACGTCAACGTATTTAAAATAACTATTTTATGTCTTTTAAGATATTGTGATTCTACAAAATGCCTGACACTTTAAGGAAGTTTACAAAACGGTTGTATGTCAGGCATTTTGCAAACTGTTATCTTTACCTTTACGTTTTTTTTATACTTATATGTGTATATGTTAATAAGTAAGTCTTTCCAGGATATTCTAAAGTTTCAGAGTTACTTTTGATGTTGTACGAGAGGTGTTCAACTTATATTTGAACACTTTTTTGACGGGATAAAAATCAATATCTGACAATAAATATCCACATTTTACTTTAATATGTTACAAGTGGATTGTCTATAAATCGACTGGCATATTACAATTAAAAATTTGAAACAACATAAGGCTGTTATTAAACATTAATGAAGGGACCGTAGTTTTGGCGTTTTGAACATAGCGAAATCTAAAGTAAACGGTCACTTTAGAAGTTGTTATTTGTCTTTATCCCGTAAGATTTTGCAAAATCTTTTCTTTCACTATTTGTTCATGTATATTTCTTCGTGTTCTTTGCAGTTCGAAATGTGCGTGAAATTGCATTTTATTTGACAACAACAGTATCTAAATGAACGTCGAGCTGGATCAAGTACATGATAAATAACATTATTTATGAATGTTTCTGCAACTACTAATTCATTTGATATATGTATATGTTTAGTTTATGTGATAAAGACACACATTCCCTAAGTTCTACATCGAAACCTCTATACAGGCTTTGTGTGAGGCTTTTATATTTATGTTATGTGACGTCATATCAAGCAATGAAAGCTAAAGTAAATACCTCTTAACATGGTCATATCAAAGTAACTACAACTATTAAGCAAATTATGTCTATGAAATTGGTGTATGACTATATTATTTAGCAACTTCAATAATAAAAAGTGAAATTATAGCGTTTCGTATGTTACTAAATTTGACCAAAACGTGACGACTTTCTCTTACTTGTCTTTGAATTACCCTATAAATGGTCACTTTTTGACCCCTTAAAACATCATTGATTATTGCATTCCTTTCAATTTACACACTTTGGACATTTAAGTTTTAATAAGGTTACGTTTAATTAAATAATTTCAAAATCTTTTATGTAAAATTAATGAATGTATGATATATGCTCTCAAACACTGATTTCGGACTAAAGTCTAAAATGACAAAATGCATATTTTTTTTTGTTAAAAGACGTAATTTTGTTTTATCAAAAATGTGGTAAAACACTAAAAAAAGATGTTTTGGGGTGGTCAACTAACATGCTACAAATATGTTTGATAGAATAAGTTTAGACAATTTTGTTTCATGGAACATGATTATTTACATAACAATACATATAAAAAGCAATTTTTAGAGGAAACAATCTGGTCATAGGCTTCAGAATCAGAGTTCATATCTGTTCAAATATAAGTTGAACACCTCTCGTAAAATATCTTTATTCATTACTAACTGTTCACTTATATTTTTGTTAAGGGTAGGGTCTTTAGCTAAGGTTGTCATAACTTGTGACCCAACCCTTTTGCTTATGTTATATATATACATACTTATAGATTCTTTGGCTATTCTGAAATTAAATGTTCATTGTACTGATTAGTATATACATTAGTGTATAGTAAAAAAAATACATTATGCAATAAAATATTATTAAATTAAATAGGATGATAATTTCACTAAAAAATTGACAATGGGTATTTCCTTTTTGAAGCGGGTATAAACGATAAGTATATCCATTACTGAAGTATGCATACGTAATATATAATTGTGTACTTTGATGATAGCTGTAACTTGTATAAAAAATTAAAATGAGGAAGTTTTTAAACAAATTCACATCGGCTGTAATTCATTGGTTATTACGACGAGACAAAATATCCCGTTTTTTTAAAACAAAAACCACCTACTTTGTGCATCTTCTTATGTACTTTGCATATAAACACCTGACTCAGTGGCGTAGCTTTAGTAAGGCGCACTCAGACAGGTACCCAAAATGTTTATTTGGCTGCTTGTGAAAACAATTGTAGAAGGGGTGTTGTCAATGACAACCCACATTGTTGCCTGGACCCCAGATATCGGTAAGTGCAAGTTGTCACATGGTACAGACGGTACACGCACGTTACACGAACACGGATTGCACTTTACACTATTCACGAACACGTTAGATAGCTTGATTGCGGTAAAACACACGATTCCGTGTCTCGATACACGTTTAACGCAATTGTTCGGAATCCTAGGCATTTTTTCGCCCAAAGAAAAAACGTTTCAACGACGACAGGTTAAACAATTAATGCGTCTCAAATAAAGATAGAAAACTAAAAATATTTTTCTTTTTCGCCGTAAATATGTAACTAAAAATATAAGTTTTGTTTAATTAATTGAATATCGAGTTTACCGCACAAATTCTTTAAAACTAAATTTAAATATTAAAAGTTGACTTTAATCGAATTAAAATTCAATCACACGATTGTCAACTTCGAAATCACACGATAGATAAAGAAATAAATATTTAAATATGTTAAATAGCTTTTTTTCAACCCGTTCATTACATAGTTTAGCGTGATTGTAAAATATAATAATGTATCAATAAATTTATTGAATATCGACATTTTAAGTAAAAATTAAGGTACACGATAGGCGGGCAGTCAATACACGATAGACAAAAAAGAACAAGATAGATAATATTTTGTATAAAAATTATATTAGTACATGGTGTACAACAAAAATACGTATAATAAAGAATAACATTACTGTCAAAATAATTTAATGTTATTCTTAGTAAGTTGATTTTAATCGGATTAAAAACCACGCAAAGCCGATTGATAAAAATAAACGTTTTAAGTTATTTCATTTTTTTCTTCAAGCCATTCATGGAGGAAAGATGTTATAAATTGTATGTGTATATGTTTCATAACACAGTTTTATCTAGATTGTAAAAATATAAGCAAGTCATATGGTATAGATTATTTTATTTAATATCGACATTTTAAGTAGAAATTAAGGTACACGATAGATGAGCAGTCATTACACGATAGACAAAGAAGAACACGATTGATAATATTTACCAGACAAATTATATAAGTAATTGGTGTATAACAAAAATAGAAACTGCAGAATAAAGAATAACATTACTGTCCAAAAAAAATAATGTCATTTTTTGTAAGTTGGCTTTAATTAGATTTAAAACCACACACGATAGCCGGCAAAACTTACACGATAGAACAAGAAATACCGTTTCAAGTTTTTTTTTCAAGCAATTCATGGTGAAAAGATACATTGAATTAGCAAATTTTTCAGAACTCAGTCTTAGCGTGTTTTAAAATATAAGCAAGTCATATTGTATAATGTTCGCCTTTTTAGTAGTATGTATACTTGATATAAACGTTTACATGTAGTGCTTGCGTGAAGACGGGGTATTAAGACAGAACACACACCACGTGTTAACTTACTATTTTTTGTCGATTAAAAAATCGATATACTAATAACAAGTTTTACATATAAATACGCGCATATGCGTATATAATACGAATAAACTGTAAAAACTAAATTATTTAATCAACTTTAAGAATTAAAACAATAATGACTTTTTTAATCATATAGAGTCGTGATCAACGAGTTCTTGACCAAGTGAGATGTTAATTATAAAAGTTTGTTTACTAATCGTTTTAGCCACCGACAAACGAAGAAAATGTTTGATGATTAAGATAAATAAAAGCATGTGTTTACACTTTAAATGTAATAACATTATAACGATCATTTTAATTTAGTAACAACATTTCGGTTGGGCCGTTATTAAATTGATCGCAGATTGGTCCAGTATGAGCCGCAGTTTATCGACGTACGGAATTTTAAACAGGAATTTCCGGTTTTAACCTAGTCAACATTTAATCTAAACTCAACTTAATGAATCGCGGTTTTTCTTTTTGTTTATGGATGATGATTTGGCGACAATGCATAAATATTATTGCATTTATACACATGGATTTGTTAATATCTCGGGCACATGGTACACGATAATAAAACGCAAAATCAAAATATATCGGACCGATTTTTACCGTGTATTTACACCATGAGCGGTCTACACGTTACACGATTGAAATACACGGTGAATTATACACGCACACGGTATGAATGATACACGCACAATACACGCTCCCTATGAATGATACACGCACAATACACGCTCCTTACACGCAAATTTCAGAAACAAGCACGATCCGAGATCTGTTGTTAAAGATATTTAAAGCGTAGCGCGTAAAAGTCGACAAAAGAATCTTGTTATTCGATTATTAAAACAGTATCATTTTCCTATATGTGACATTTGTTTGATCTATTTTCAAATTTCCATCACATAGGCTCTTGCTCTTTGCCTTGTAAGAGGAAACCCCTGAGCTACCGTGTATAGAAAAATTTGACTTATCCTTGCATCTCTTCAGGTGTTAATTGGGTATTAGGCCCTTTTTGGATAACAAATTAGGATTCTTGACGTGATCCTGCAACGTCTGCCGTGAAAAACCATGCTCTTTGGCAGCTTGGGTAACGGTCAACAGCTTCCATCAATTCTTCGTTGGTATATTTTGTAGACATTCGTAAAGAAAAAAATCAAATATAATGATGAATATATAGATTTATTAATATCTAACAGTATGTTCGTCAATTAAGTCACTATGTTTTAGTGACAAATCTAGCCTCATAAGCTCATATTCAGTATAACATATGTATTATTTGTTCAAAGTTTTTTGAGGCCAGCAATGGTTGACAACATATCATAATTAATTCACTAAATCTGATATCAGTGCACGAATAATCTTTTTTCTCGGCAATTAACTTACATTCGACAAAATCCCTGCAGAGATCCTCACTCGTAAATGGGAAACAATTCTGTACGAACTTTTTATTCTGTAGGAGTTACTTCCCTAGAAGGAGTTACATCCCGGTTGAAAAAATTGTCGTGGGCCACCGTGAATATTTTGTTTTCGCCTATATTTCTTTAATGGTTGTTGAAGTCAACTTCTTTCAACATTTTTCCTCATAAAAACAGAAACCTAAGACAATCATTTGTGTAGTCGTGAATATATCTGAATGAATTGGTTTCGGAAAGTGAAATTTTAAAATAGTTGGTGTCGCTCAATCCGAAAAAAGCCACTGGGCTTGACGGTATCCCTGCTCGTTTTGTCCGAAACGTTGCTCCCATAATCTATTCCCCGCCTACCCACATCATTAATTTGTTCATTATTCGAGGTTTAGTGCCAGATGATCTTAAGTCTGCACGGGTTGTCCCCCTTTATTAGAAAAATGATAAGACAGACGTGGGCAACTACCGCCCGGTTTCAATTTTGTGTGTTCTTTCCAAAGCCATGGAAAAGGTTATTTTTGACCAACTGGAAAATTATCTCACCTGCGAAAATCATTTGTATGAGTATTTATCTGGTTTTAGGCAAGGTTTTTCTACTGACACTTGTCTTATTAATCTTTCAGATTTTATTAGGTTCAATTGGACAAAAATCACCTTGTAGGTATGGTTAACTAGATTTGCAGAAAGCATTTGATACTGTTAATCATGCTATTCTGATAATGAAATAAAGGATATTGGTCTATCTGATATTGCAGTGCAGTGGTTTCAATCATATCTTACTGACAGGAACCAGTAAGTTGATATAACTGGAATTAAACCCCCTCAAGCAGGTTTTCTTTTGGTGTTCCACGGGCCACTATACTAGGCCCTTTGTTGTTTCTGATATATGTGAATGATATGTCTGGTGTGGTCAAGAATAAGTTATCGCTGTACGCTGATGATTTAGCCATCTTGGTATCTGGAAAAAATCGGTCAGACATAGATTGAGTTCTAATCTCAGAAATGGAAACGCTTAGTCAATGATTAATTTGTAACAAGTTATCTCTACATCTAGGTAAGACTGAATCGGTATTATTTGGTTCTAAACAGAGGTTAAAATCACAAGCAAATCTAAATGTAAGTTGCAATGGTCAACATATTGAAGCCAAAGAGTCTGTCAAATATCTTGGTGCAACTCTTGATCAAAATCTTTCTTTTGATTCAATGGATAGGTCAATAATATCGAAAGCTTATTATAGACTTGAGTTCTTGTATAGAAATGGATAGTTCTTTAATCTTCTTAAATCTTGTATGTCAAATTTTCATGGAAGGGCATAACCTCCCCGGATGGGATTCGAACCCGCACTTAATTGTATTAATATTGATGCGTGAAAATGGTGTATATAATATACTGGTTAAAATATGTTGTTGTTACAATACTTAACAAATGTCCATGATAAAGCATGTTAATAAATCTGTAGAAAGAATTCTTATAGTAAAAATAAAATGTTCAAAATGTGGAGTCAGTGAATAGCTTCACTGGAGGACTTATACATTCAAAGACTTTTTACTTCAGTTATCCTTTTCCAAAATCAATACAATATTGTGCAATAAAATAGTACAAAAGTTTGATTAATTTCCGTGGGAAATAACTCTTTCGTGATAAAACACCTTACATTTACTAGCCAAACAAAATACAAACCATTTCAATAAAACACGTCTCCTTTTACACTCAATGATGAGTAATTAAAATATATTTTTATCTTTCTTATGCATTGTGCATCTTTTTAAAGCATGATGGATACATTTTTAACCCGGGTCGATAGCGCAGTTGGTAGCGCGCCGGGATTTGGATACTTGTGCCCGAGGGGGTGCGGGTTCGAATCCCACCCGTGGAGGTTATACCCTTCCATGAAAATTTGACAAAAAAGTCAATTTTCCTCCATTGATTAGATAATATGGAGAAGTTTCCGTCCTTGTGGAAGGGTAGGTGAGAACTGGTTATAGACAAGGGTCCAGGAAAGCTAAGTTTGGTGCGCTGGACGCCGTAAAATGACCTTAAATGTGTTGACACGGCGTTAACTCCAATAAATAAAATAAAGATGAATACATTTAGATTATATGATATGTACGAGAATTATAGAAAATGTACCATGAAAGTAAATGAATTGAAACGTTTTTGTTAGTGTTAGTAAATGATATATATTCTACGGAATTCTTATCACATATATGTGAAAATTTTGAATACAAAACTTATTTAGATGTAATTCATATTAAAAAGTTTAGAGTAGCACTTACTAAACTCAGGAATTTATGAAATAAATACACGAGTAGTCGTTCTTTATACAGTCAAATAAGGTCACATTTTACAATTGTTTCTATATAATACTATGTTGTGTTCTATTTTTGTCACTTTTTATTGGTTTTTTTGTTTGTTTATGTTTTCTTATTGAAAATATACATATTTATCTTTAAATATTTTGACCTTCAGTGTTCTTGTCATTTCGTTTCGGTCTAGAACACTCTATGTTGGTCATGTAGATTATGTTTATATATTAAAATGTAGTCATGTAACTAAATGTAATTTTGTATCTACTAAATACTAACTGGAAATATAGCTTCTCCCAAGGAGAATGCTCACTTTGAGCATGTACATTATTACATGAAATGTAAGTTTACTGTATTTATATAATTATGTATTTGTGCTTGGAAGAGTGAGAGAATGAGTATGACATTAGATCATGAGTGTAAGAGTTATAAGAATGTGAATAGGGGAGTATGTGTGAGTGTGTGAGAGTGTGAGTGAGTGACTGAGTGAGTGACTGAGTGACTGAGTGTGTGAGAGACAGGAGTGATAGGGTGAGTGTAAGAGTGATATATTGTTTGATATTTGTATTTGTATGTTGTACCTCATGGGCCAATTGGCCTAATTGATTTTGAAATAAACTATCTGTATGAAGAAATAAAGAGGGCCACATGAGGGTCATTGTTCGCTCACTTGAAAAGTAGTCTAAGGACATTTGACGCAAAATTGTTTAATCCTTCCATATTCATATGTATGAACACTGCTACCCTTGAAGCGGGGCCAATTTTGATCAAAACGACATTATTTGACAGATCTTTGCAGATGACTATAGGGGGATACCATATGACAGAAATGCCAACTGTTTCAGATAAGATAGTATTTAACATACAGTCCTCAGGGGCATAATTTAAACAATCAGTGCAAATGGCATTCGGGTTATGCTAATTGCTAAATGCCAAATTTGGTATCTGTTTGCCTTATTGTTTTGGCATAAAGATACGAGTATTTTCAGAAATTGTTAATGCAGGACGGATGGACGAGTGTACTTATTTATACTCCTGCCAGACACCACAGTAACTCCCATTGAGCACGTTGATTTCATGTAAACCCAAACTATTTTTTTCGTGATATGTGCACGTTTTGTTATTACTTCAAATTTCGAAGTACAATGATATTGTACCAGGGTTGACTTTTGTTCTTGTTTAAAGCATAAAAACCAGAGTCGTAATAGAATGTAGCATATACGAGGGGTGATTGATATATTCGCGGAATTCCCTTCTAAAATATATACCCTTTTGTCAAATCACATCAAAACTCGCGTAAGTGTAAAACAATTCATTTGCGTTTCCAAAATCATATTGGTGAACAGATTATCAAAATGTAGAAAGAATAAATGGTATCCATAGCAACCCCTGTTTTGTCAATTGAAGCACGCTATTAAGGTTTAAGATACCATATAAGAGGAAGTGCAATATATTATAAAAACATGTTTATTTGTAAGCTTACATTTTCTTCTATTTTATTCTATCTTATATTCATATTCAATAGCTATTATGTGCTGTTAAATCTTTTGAAAAATTTTGATTTGTTCATTAAATAATAAAAACCATGTGTACTTTATAGAAGCAAATTGCCAGACGTTTTAAATTGTAAAACTACTTAACTAACCCAAGAACTTCCGTCTAAGAGACCTTCTGTCTAGGAGACCGGTTATGCTTTGTCGAGTTTTCATCAACATGTTGAAGCAATGCCGTCCGTTTGAGAAGTTTTATCAATACTACTTTATATACGTTTTAATCACCAGATAACAATTGAGGTTGAATTAGCGTCATGATATAATTGAAATTATTAATAACGTGTACCCTATTTTATGTCATTCTGTACATGGCTAAATAGTAAACGCTAACAACCATAGGGTTATTATTTGGCCACAATTTACATAGTTTTACAAATTCAATAAACTGTGACTAGTAAAAGTAAAAGTAAAGTAAAATAATTGCATTTTATAGACTGGAATAGAATTTTCAAAACCACCAATAGATCATGCAACGCCGCCTTCAACGTCTGTAATGTTGATGGGTTCTTACTTTGATATCATGCATGCAACAGGGGATTAATAGTGAAGAACACTGACACGGATGTCGTATCGGTCACCCATCGCAAAGAGAACATGATTGTATAACTTCTCTGGAAGAGAGTGATGATGAACATAAAATAAAGTTCTACTTTGAGGACATGCTTAAAGAAGTAAATAAGATTAATATTATTCAACCTTGAATGGATGTATCAAACATTTCACCCTTGAAATTGTAAATCCTTTACAATGTATAAAATAAATAGATATACATTTAGTACACACGATATATTCCGGGTATTATCTGTCATTTTAGATGTTTTGCGCCTTCGAATTCATTTCATGTATTGTTTTTATGGATGTACAGTAGTATTAGCAACAATTGTGCGGTCTCTTCATCGTCATAAAAAAAAATGTTGGTCACCACTAAGATCTTTGTATTGATGTCATATTTTTGCCTTGAAATAACCACAAGCAATGAATGTAATTTCAAATCTATTGCTCAAATTAAACGCAGAAGTTTCAAATCATTTTACTCAGTTTTATAAGACGTTCGAACAGATATAAATCATTCGAGCGAGGTACATATAATTTAGATTTATGGATTTTGCCTTCGATTTTGTCGACAAGAAATTTTCAAAAATGAGTTTATTACATTCCTTACTTTTTCTTCAAGTGGTTCTTGATATCTCCATGGCAACCGCGGTTAATTCGACATGCAGTTTATCAAAAGAGACAATTACATGTAATCATATACCAGTCAACATTCCTGATTGAATATTTCGAGTCAATATAAAAGATTTCATGATGGACAAGAATACTTTGAAACTTCATAATGACCTATTGCAATCAATAAGTTGGAAAAATGTAAAATATATGAAAATCGATAACAAGACTAAAAGTTTTAAGATTTAAAGATTGGAAAAGCTAAAGCGTTTGACCATCAATTTCTATAGTGATATCCACATAGATACTGATGGATTATTAGGTTTGAAAAACGTAAATATATTAGATTTTTTCTTTTGTAGAAGTCTCTCGTTAGATATTCTAATGCCTTCATTGAATGGGTCAGAGAGAGTTCCTAATTTAACGAAGCTTTTAATACCAGCACTTTAATACCTGTTGAATCCAGGTTTAACAATTGATTCGACATTTTCCAAGGCATCGTCAGGAAAACCCCTAACAACACTGGATTTAAGTATGACTTGTATTGCATGTTTGGATCTGAATATAATTACAGATTTGAAATACCTGAATTTGCTGAATTTATCATGGTCCTTCATTGATCATTCGCCTGAACAGTTTAATTTTACATGCGCTGATTTTAATCGGCTAGAGGTCGATCTTAGTTACTCAGTGGTAAGTGGCGTGACTCCGCCACATCACGTTTGCAAACCTTAATTATTCATTTGTTAACACTTCCAATCAATTACGTCTATCATACATCTTATCGCCTAGAAGTCTCAATTTTACTGGATTGAACAATGGCCAAGTTTTCTTTTTTTTACAAAGTAAAAGTGTCGGCGGTGGAAAAATTCGAAACCTTAACAAATCAACTAATACTCAAACTGAACAAAATACAACGCTTTGATGTACAATTTGAATGTAAAAATATTGACTTTTCATCAATAAAATATATAGATTTGTCAGAAAATGGACTTGAATATTTTCATCCGAGTTCGTTAAGTTGCCTTAGCAAAGTTATCAAGTTCGTATGCTTTGGGAGGACAATAATGGAGAATATAGATTAAAGACTTCTTGGGAAAATGTTTGTGACTCCATAATTGACATCGCTACAAATTCTCAAAGACAAAACTCGATAATGTAACAGTTTGTTAGCATGTTTCAACTTTTCTTAAACCATCAATGATTATGTTCGAAGCAGTAAACAGAAACTGTTATCGTAGAGTAACTGTTGCATTGGTAGACAGTTAATCAAATCCTGAAATTAAAAAAGAAATGATCAATTTCATGGCTGAATACGACACATGTACAAGTTCTACTATTACATAAGTAAATGAAATGAAATATGGTGACACCAAACAACCTTATTGTAAAAAGCGTTGACATGAAGAATTTGTAAAAAATATGTAAATAGTTGCCAGACAATAACACTTTGTTTGTTAGTGTTAACTATTTAGCTATGTATAAAAAGACTATACATATACTGCGCGTTTTAAATATTTTTTTTAACTATTTGATCTATCTACGATCGATGTTTCAATTATATCATTCAACCTTCCAACCCCATTTGTTTACATGAGATTATATCAAAATCAGTTTAAATAAAACATCTCAAATGAATGGCAGAACTTGTCATGTTGGTGATAGCTCGTTAAAACATAACCGGTCTCCTGGAGGTATATATTACGTTATTATTATGTTACTTTAGTTGTATTCAAATTTAAAGCATTTGGCAATTTGCTTATATGAAGCAGAAAATGTATTTACAATTAAACAAAGAAATCTATTCATTCTTTTTAAAACACTTAAGTACATAATATGTAAAGTAGAAAAACGTTAAAATTTATTTGCAGTTCCTGTTATTTGATATCTTAAAGCAGGTTTAAAAGTTATAAATCTACACAAATTGTTTGATATTGTATATTTTTATGATTCTGTTGAATTTCTGATGATTCAAGTTGAGTTATTAGAGTGAATTGATCAGCGGTTCGTCCGTCCGTACGGCATCAAGTTCTTTATATCACTTATCATTCGGTCTACAGCAACCACATGTTGGCACTTAGCATCTCCTTGATGTCATTTACACAGACAACTCTATTTAGATTATGTCACAGTGGTCAGTTTGTAAAAGAGCATCTTTTCTGAAACCGTAGGCCTACACCTCTCATATTTGGCATTACATTGTTGTCAAGTAAAAACCTCGTTACTTTAGCTTTTTGAATGGAAGTTACGAGGTTTTGACTAGACAACAAAGATATGGTATCATCTAATGATTATATGCAATGATTATTGTTCAAATTGTGCCACTTACAATTTTGTCAGATGTCCTTAGACTATTTTTCAGATTAGTGATCAAATGCCGTCATATGATATTCTGTAATAAAAACATTTTAGAACATATATCATTGGCTAAAATTAACAGAGACGTTAAATGATTTTTATCTGTTGTAAGAATATTTTAATACATATATCATTAGCTGAAAATAACAGTGACGTTAAATGATTTTTATCTGTGTTAAGAACATTTTAGAACATATATTATTGGCTAAAAATATCAGTGACGTTAAATGATTTTTTATCTGTGTTAAGAACATTTTAGAACATATTATATCATTTACTAAAATTACAGTGACGTTTAAATGATTTTGTATTTGGTATTTTTATATTATATAATTAACATGATAAATATACTTTATTGGTAGATCTACGTTATTTCAAGTTCTTCTACGTTTATATACACACTATTGACCCCAAAGTTCGGTTTGTCAAAAATCGTTTCAACATATCAAAAGAAGATGAAATAGTTAGTTTGTTTATACCAAAATACTTTAATTACAATAAATGTATCATTATTATCCTTAAAATTTCGGATAAATTTCGACTTTCTTGTCTCAAGTTATTCGAGGTAAAACCTCGAAGAATGCTTAGAAGAATGAATTTAATAATTGTCAAACGATACAAGTTACTAAAGTAAATGACAAACAATGAAATGATTTTAAAATACAAACAATAATAATGAACTCCAATTAAATTTTGAAATGTCACTTTCGTTAATCTTTTAATTTCTACCAGTCTTTTAGACTTTTTACAGATAAAACCAATTAACACAGTGGTATCACATGTCGTAATACTTCCGATTTACATACAATTTTTGACACTTGTGCCTTCTTTGTAGACCAATAAATAATAAGGTACATTAAACACTTTATCCACTTTTACTTAATCTTATCATTAGGCGTTGAGAAAATTGTCTACAGTTTGATATGAAGCAAAAGCAATATCAATACATGCACTTAAAATCAAAATGCTGAAAGCACAGAAGTTTAGCGCTTTCAATTGCATTTACCGTATGTGCAAAGTTGAAAGAAAAAATGTCTTTAGAATTTGGAGACAAGCATGACCTGTCAAAGTGAATCAACGAAATATCTGCATCAATTGCAATTAATTATTTAATTCACATAGCATATCCTGTTTACCATTTATAAGGGCCAAAATAAATAGATACCGTACTCGTAAGAGTATGTTTCACGTATTTACTGCAGTATGGTAAATAACTAATTACAAGAGTTTAATAAGAACACCTATTAAGTCAATTATAATCTAAATCAGTTATACATTGTCTCAACAAAATTCACATTATATGATTTTTAATAGTTTAAAACATATAAACAATAAAAACATGTCTACAAAATACTGGAAAATTTACAAAAACTATTAATTCTATCAACGGAAGATAATTTGTATGCTCTTGTGTACTGATTAATAAAGAAATTAATTCAAGGCGATCCTTAATTCGAAGGGAAACTACTCTTAACTAAGTCATTTATCTACCGTTTGTTTCACATAAAGACCAGTCATGAAGGTCTTTTGGTATGTGAAAAAATAGTTACGATAACCTGACACACAATTATTCAATTTATCAATTGAATATCCAATGTTCGAATAGAATAGCCTTGCCGGTGCATAACTTTATAACGCTTATGAAAACACCAAAGATTATTTTTAATTTTCAAAATCTGACGAACTCGGAGAACCATTCTTTTCAGTTCTATGCCTTTATTATGCTATTTTAACCGATATTACGGGAGTTTTCTAAGCCAGCTTAGACAGCCACGACGAAAACAATTGTGTTCTCATAACGATAGGATTTGATTTGTTATGACTGCCTTTCAGTAATAATATGTTAAATAACTTGGTTCCGCATTGATGCATCCCATACAAACCTACCTCAGTTGGAAAAAACCCAACAATCCGAATATAAAATGTTTATGAACATAAGTGGATGTGTATGTTGTGATTTTTTAATAGATGATTATGTATCATAATTCAGTCTTTCATTCTATAATGTTATTGTTTTCAAACTCTCTGCAGCAATTATCCTCTTTAAAGTCATTGTAACAGTTAACACTGCCATGTTAATTACACGATGATGATGATGATACTAATGCATACATTAACTACACTGATTTAAATACGTTATTATCAAAAGTGAGAGCAGAAATACAGTATGTTGAGTATTTAAATCAGCAGGGATCATGTGTGTGACACATGATGTATGTAATGACAATGATAAAGTAGAAAAAAGAGCACATACACAGATATGAGAAGTTAGGATTAAGACAATTTAGATAAAACCATTTTTGTTGGGATAATGTAGAGTACCGTTATTACTTTAAGTAACTCATATGATAAGGTAAATTGGATAAAAATCTTAAGAAAAGTGAACCAGTTTGTTGTTTTTTCCAATAAACGTTTGTATTATATATTTCATATTTTGACCCACATTGATCATCAAGTCAGGTATAGGCACTGTGTACAGATAATTGTTGAATCTTATTGTCAAAGATGCATACATTATCCCTGTTGTCCTATATAATTCAGATTTATTGTTTATTTTTGATCATGACAACTGTCTTAAGTATTGTAACAAGTATTTGAATCAGCATTATTCTACAATTAATATAAGCACCACTGACAGTGGAATAAAATATAAGAATGAGTATTGTGATTATATATTCTGGGGTTCACACCATGTCAAAACAATACTTTAGGTTATTTTATGAAGTCCAGCTCACCTAGTCTAGCTTTCCCAGACACTTGTGTATGACTGACACCCACATACCCTTCCACAAGGCCAAGGTCCGACAAAGTCGAACAATTGAAAACAACGAGTTGTTACAGTAAATATCGATCAACAAAATGACGATGTTTAGCGTGGGTTGAGTGACGTCATTGAAAATAGTTCGATATCGTTGCGCGTATACATATCAAGGGGCACGTTCGGTAGCTAGCGCCTTTTAAAAAGCGATTTTGTAGCATATTAGCGCTCGCCTTGTGAAAGGTGCCCATTATAAAAGGAAACCTTTGGAACAGCTAATTCTAAATGATTTTATGTTCGATATTTTTTGTCTGTTATTCCGTAGAAAACGGAGAATTTGTACATACTACGAAAGAAAACTGCATGATTGAGGTTAAAAGAGTCCAGCAGAACTACTTTGTCTTTGACATCGGTTGGCTAAACCTAAAACGCCTGTCGAGATGGTCGTAATAAGTTTACCACTGCTTCGCAGCGCTGAACTTAAACATATTTTTGTTTTAAATACCCGAAGAAGAAATAAGTTGTCAGCAAAACTCGTCCATAAATTGCATTTTTCACGAATATACTGGAATATAAACGGAATACGGAATAGTATCTCCGTTAAAAAATGGCGGTCGCGTCGGAGAATTTCGTAACCACGTTTTGCTCGAATCTGTAATCAAATTATAAGGACTTGTTGCAATTTGAAAATTTATTTAAGATGTTTTAACCACAAAGTGTAGAAAAATATAAGGCCGTTATTATATAAAGGAATGGCATTAAAATTCTAACACCGTTCTGTTGACAAATCAAAATTCTACGAACATGACGAATTTTAGTTTGTCAGAATAGACTGTTGAAGCAGTTTTATTAAAACCGGGTAATTGTCCGTTTTTTCTCAACTGTCAAAGCTTGAATAATTTCACGGCGAATGAATGCATTGTTTTTGTACTGGAGGTCTAATTGTTATTAAAAATATCTTGACTAAAACATATCATACGGCATAAACAGCTTTACTCAATCACAATAGACACTTTCAGAAACTCAAGAGTGTATTACGACAATTATTTTAACAAACGCATTCACCGTGAAATTATTCATGTTTTGACAGTTGAGAAAAACGAACAATAAACAGTCACCTGTTGTAAGCGGCCAATCCGGACACTTGCCGACACTGATAGCATAATGCAGTTTATACTGTATGTATTGTTCGTTTTTTCTACGTTTGAATAATTTCACGGTGGTCGATTACACACTATCTCAATGTCACGATCGTAGACGAAGAGCACGAAGTCACCGTGAAATTATTCATGTTTTGACAGTTGAGAAAAAACGAACAATAAGCAGATTTTTGTTTCTGCATTTTTAGAAGTAAAATATAAATACTGCATAACGGTTTTGGTAAAATTTCTATTGTTTTCTATTAATGATTTAAAGAAACAACTTACTATAAATTTTGACATATATGGCATGCTTTTTCGTGGCTAGACATAACGGTAGAATTTCAATGTGTCACGTAGAATGGATATAAAATTTGAGGCCCTGCTATGAGTGCATTAACCTAGTTCAAAGGTAGCATTAATACAGTCATTTCTCGTTATCTCGACTTCGTTGGGACCGTTGAAAAATAGTCGAGACAACGAAAAGTCGAGAAAACAAGATAAACGAAAATGTCTAAGGGAGGTAATTCCGATGTCTTCAGTAGCAGTTTTACCTGTTCAGAGAGTGTAGTTTAGCATAATTGCTTTACTGCAGCTGTATATAGGATTTTACCATGAACGTGTACTCTAAAGGGTTTATTACACTTTTCTCGCTGGCACAGTTCCCTCTCGACAAGTTATAGAAAGAAATCGCGTATTTCACGAAAATCTATTTTTGGTTTCTACTATTACACAGATTGTATCTCGATGGAACGACTAACCAAGCGACCAAGCGTATATTCTTCTGAATATTTGAAGCCAGTCAAATAAATTGTGCGTGTATGTTTTTGACGTCATATACTTTTTCCTACAACCCCAGCACCGTCATCGTATACCGGTATGTCGGTTTCTCTTTGATAATTTTGAGTAGTTGCTGATATTAACTAGTTGTGTGTGTGAAGAGTAATTGACTATTACGTCACGAAGCCATATAGACTTGAACAACATAAATGTCGACATATCTTTTCAATGACGATATTCTAACGATATTATCGATCCATAACAGTTGTAAACAACGTTTTTCCAACAGGTCTGTAGAGTGATCAATTTATCATGCAAAGAAGATGCCGTACATTTATATCAACTTAAATGACGAAATAAAATAATAAAAATAACAAAAAAATATTTGTTTCTTATCTTTATCTGACAAAATATTCATTAAACAAAATATGACGAGTGATAAGCATTAATGTACACAAAAAATATACTCTATTTTGACATCTGTCAATTAACACTCGACTTATTTCACAATGGTTTCATTTAGTCATGTCAATCTTGACACGTTCTTTAAACAGATTATCTATACACTCGCTAATCGATAAACAATGGGCGTGTGATATTTTTCGCACCTCAACGGATCGCCGATTATATCTTTGTCTAGTCGACTTACACATTATAATTTTATAGTAAAAAACACTTTGGGACTTAAATTTATAGTCGAGAGAGCGAAAAAGTCGAGAGAAAAAGATCGAGTCGAACATATTTTTCCATATAGATCAAAGAGGAAAAAAATCGGGACTTTTGATTTTCAATCGAGACAACGAAATGTCGACACAAGAGTAGTCGAGATAATGCGAATTGACTGTATATTTATAGCAAAAAATACATGTCCCTAATCGACTACCTTTTTCCTGTTTAAGTTAAAATCTTGATACAACTGAAATGATCAAAGTCTGCCGACACAAACGTGAAACATCGGATACATTCTCTTGAAAAAGCCATATATGACCCATATATGGACGATAAGGAGGATTTGGCACTTTCAGGCATTTTGTGACAATACTAGTGTGATTTTGGTGAATTCCATTGACAAATGTAGATGGAATTGTGAATAAAAAATATTTCCCTATATATTACAACTACAGATGTCCTCGATGCACAGGCTCAGCAAGACCCATTGATGGTAGGCCCGTGACATCTATTCAAGTGGAAGATGAGACACTCGAAGTTGTAGCAGACTTCTGTTACCTAGGAGATACTCTATCAGCAGGAGGGGGATGTGAGGCTGCAACCATAACACGCTGCAACTCTGCATGGAAGAAATTCAGAGAACTCCTTCCCATACTCACCAACAAGCATCTGCCAATCACTACCAGAGGACGTGTGTACTCCACCTGTGTGAGAAGTGTCATGCTTCATGGGTCAGAAACCTGGGCTGTTTCTGCAAACATCCTTAAAAGACTGCAGCGAAACGACCGAGCCATGATAAGATGGACCTGCTGTGTCAAACCAGAGGATGATGTCCCCTTGGAGGATCTCCTGTCTCAGCTTAAAATCAGAGATATTGCTGACGTTCTCCGAACAAACAGACTGAGATGGTTTGGCCACGTAGAACGTAGCACAAGCTGGATCTCCCTAGTCAGAAATTTGAACGTCACTGCACACCGGGGCCAAGGCAGACCAAAGCTAACCTGGGAAGACCTGGTTAAGCGTGACCGGCTTGAGCTGAAAATGGATGGAATCAGCCCTGAAGATCGCCAACAATGGAGAGGAAGACTTCGTTCAAGACCAGACACACAGGCCTCACCCTTACCAAGGAATAATCAACGGCCTGTTTAAAATAAACCGGATGATGATGATGATGATGATGATTACATATATCTAATTGTTGATCAGCTACGAAGAAAACTGTCGTCTGCTCCATTATATGTTGTCTGCAAATTCAATCTTTTATCCATTGTTTCAAAAAATCGTGAAAATATTGTCTGGATGACAAACAGTTTGGAACCAGGCGCTGCATTAACAAATTATACTTACTCAATTTTGTCAGAGATATTCATAAACACAGTACAAGTAACATTATCAATAATTATACATGGACCTCAATTTTTCACTTACCAGCGAACACAAAAAAGTCATGAAACATGTAATACTTGAAATTTTACCTCTATTATTATGTAACCACTATACTACAATTTTCTTTTGATGTCTAAGATTTATAAGTTGTGTCTTTATGTGATTATTTACATTCATGCAAATAACAAGAAAACGTAAATTTCTCTTTTAAATGGATGTTAAACGTTATCTAGTACAGTGTAACCTCTGCAGAGCGAATTTCGGCGGAGTTTAAAAAAGTGTCGCTCTGCAGAGTTGTTGCTCTGCAGAGGTAGATTTTTTCTACCGATCACGAAAAATGGCCATTTTCGGTACGGAATCCGGCCATTATCCGTTCCGTAATGTAAATACAGTTAAAATCGGGCGCTGATCGACAAAAGTAATACGTTTTACTATGATTATTTTTTTTAAAATATAAATCATTATAACCGTTAGAATTCCTAGCATGACGGTTAGTTTTACGCAGAAGTAAAAAATGCATTAGGGAAATCGTTTCTGGTACCGTCACATTTGTTTTTTTATACCTTTTTAATGGCGAATAATCTTTAGCATGAATTATCATCGTCTTTTCGGGAGTAAATGTCTGATTCGGCTGTAATACCTTAAGCTAATTTTAAACATAATTTATTTCAACGAAACTTTAAATAATTAGTGCAATAACACGTAAGTTTTCATTTACTATCGTCAACTAGCTGGGCGTGTGTAAGACTGATATTTGATGGCGTCAGCCTACCAATCAAAACGCTCTTCATCTTAGATCCATTAGTTACTGTCATGGAAACCATATGTCACTTGTTTATTAACCCCTGTCAGTCAAATGTTTTAACGACATGCCACCCTAGGGTAGTTTTATACGATTAAGGGTATCGCTTATTGTTTAAATCTTCCGATCATAGATAATTATCGATTATTGATGCAAACCTTAAATATGAACAATCGGAATTCATCTCATCGGCCGTTTACCGCTCTGAGGAGGTGTCGTTCATTAGAGTTAAATCATAGTGCAAAATCAACGGGGGGATTCTTATATGCCGCTCGTTGGAGGATGCCGCTCGCTTGAGGTGCCGTTAGCAGAGGTAATACTGTATGCTATAAAAGAGTATATTATATAGTTCGTATATAATATACTTAGAATGTTGTACGGATATAACATACCTCGGTTATACAGTCGATTTTTCCTAACTTTCAAAGTTTGAATAATTTCACGGTGTATGAGTGCACACTTTCAATATCACAGTGTTAGACAAAGAGCCCGAAGTCACTGTGAAATTATTCATGTTTTGACAGTTTAGAAAAAACATACCTTTTTTCTTTGTCGAATCGAGTAGGTTATACGAGTTTAACTGTACCACGACGATATTCTATACGATATTTAAACTTTGAGGTAAAACTTGTTACAAATTATGAATGTAAAATTCTCTCTATTAATCAAAGTTAACCCGGAAGTTTAAGAACATTTTCATAAGACATTGACACTGATTTAAAATATCATTCGAGCGAGGTACATTATTAATATAATTATTATTTTTGATAAGATTTTGTAAACAAGAAATTTTCAAAAATGTGTATATTAATTTCAGTCATTTTCCTTCACGTGGTTCTGGATATCTCCATGGCAACCGCGGTTAATTCGACGTGTAGTTTATCAAAAGAGACATTAACATGTAATCATATACCAGAGGAAATTCCTGATGGAATATTTCGTGTTAATATAAAAGATTTCATGTTGGACAAGAATACTTTGAAAATTCACTATGAATTGTTTCAATCAAGAAGTTGGAAAAATGTGAAATATTTGAAATTCTACGAAAAAACTGGAAATAGTGGAAATCATATTTATTTTGAAAAAATGGCATTTAAAAGATTAGAAAAGTTAAAGAGTTTGACTATCAACTGCAACAGTGTTATCCATATAGATACTGATGGATTATTAGGTTTGGAAAACGTAAATATTTTAGACTTTTCGTTTTGTGTTAGGCTTTGGTTTGATATTCTAATGCCAGCATTAAATGGGTCACAAAAGGTTCCTAATTTAAAGAAGCTTTTAATACCAGGACTTCAATACATTTGGAATCCAGGCTTAACGATTGATTCGAAATTTTCCAAGACATTGTCCGGAAAACCCCTGGCAGCACTGGATTTAAGTATGACTCGTATTGCATATTTGGATCTGAACATAATTACAGATTTGAAATATCTGAATTTTCTGAATTTATCAAGAGCCGTTATTGACAATGGACCTTATCATCTAAATGTTTCACGTGCTGACTTAAATCGACTTGAGTTAGATGCTAGTTACACAATGTTTAACGGCGGGCATCAGCCATTTCAAACGAATACGTATGCAAACCTTAATTTTTCATTTGTAGACGGCACTTTCAATAGTACATCCTTAGTCTTATCGCCAAGAAGTTTGAATTTTACTGGAATTAACAATGGCCCAGTTATACTTAGCTATAATGTAAAATTGTCGTCGGTTGAAAATTTAAAAACATTAACAAATCAACTAATACTCAAACAGAATAAAGTACAACGCTTTGATGTACTATTTGATTGTGACAACTTTGATTTTTCATCAATAAAATATATAGATTTGTCAGAAAATGGACTTGAATATTTTCATCCGAGAGTGTTTAGTTGCCTTACAAGTCTTGAACATCTTGATTTTTCCATGAACAATCTCAGTGTCATGCAAAAAGAAAATGCACAACTTTTCAGCCAGATTTTTAATGACACTAAACGACTGCAAACTGTCAATTTAGCAGCCAATCAGTTGGCTGATATACCAGATGACTTTTTTGATGGTTGTAAAAATCTCGTTAACATAAACCTTGCTGGAAATAAATTACCGCAAGTACATTTTAAATTAGATCATCTTAAACTACTTTCGTTTATTGATCTATCAAATAACAACATCAAAGTTATTGATTCAAACTCGATGATGCAACTTAATGCGCTGATGAAAGATCTTGATACGGATATAATAAACGAAGGTTCCAACAAGTTGACGCCAAGTGGAAAGTACAATTCTAGAAATTTCAAAGTGAAACTAAATGGCAATCCATTCTTATGTGATACCTGTGAGACATTGCCTTCAATTCGTTGGTTACATAGCTTAACAATTACCGAATCAAGTCCTGATGAGTTAACATGTAAAGATGAAAGTGATACAAACATTAGTATTACTGATGCTGTAACTCATGTACAAGAAAGGAAAATAAAGATTATTGTTATAACAATAACATCTGTTGTTGTAAGTATCATCTTTGTTGGTGTCGTTTTATTGATCTATATTAAAAGAAAACGAGCACAAAAACGAAGAAGGCGATATGATATAATTGAACTTCTAGCCAATGACGACAGTCAGTTTGCAGTATTTTTGTCGTATTCACATGAAGATGTCGAGTTTGTGACTGAAAATGTGATCGAACGACTGAACAATGGTCTACAAAGAATAGTTGGAACAGAAAGAAATCTTATTTGTCAAGGTGACACAGAATACAGACTTGGTGAATATCTTCACAACGAATCGTTGAGATGTATTGCACTATGCAAAGTGTTTCTGTGCGTTGTGTCCGACAGTTATTGCAATAGTAGATACTGTGTAGAGGAATTTAATCAAGCAAACCAGATGAGGAAACCAGTAATTTTGATGATGAAGGGCGAGGTGAATATTGATCTTATGACACCTGCAATGCAACTGCTATTTTGTAATCAAGTTCGTATGCTTTGGGAGGACAAAAATGGAGAGTATAGATTAAAGACAACTTGGAAGAATGTTTGTGAATCTATAATTGACATCGCTACAAAATCTCAATGGCAGAACTCGGTATTTTAGCAGTTTGTTTGCATGTTTCAACTTTCTTAAACCCTCAATGATACTTTTGAAAGTATTAAGCAGAAACGGTTATCGTGGAGCAACGGTTAAAGTGGAAAACATTTATTCAAATAACGAAATTAAAAAAGAAATGTTCACCTTAATGGCTGAATATGACACATGTACAAGTTCTACTATTACATGAGTAAATAAATGAAATATGGTGACACCAAAAAACTTATTAAAAAGGGTTGACATGAAGAATTTGTAAAAAATATGTAAATAATTAAATGACAATAACACTTTCTTAACACTGTTTGTTAGTGTTAACTATATAGCTATGTTTGGACAGACAATACATATACTGCGTGTTTTAAATATTTTTTTAACTGTTTGATCTATCAAGGGCGATGTTTCAATTATTTCATAACGCCCTTTCAACCCTATTTGTTCACATGAGATTATATCATATCAGTTAAAATAAAAAAAACAACATCTCAAATGAATAGCAGAACTAATCATGCTGATGATAGCTAGATAAAACATAACCGGTCGCATAGATGTATACATTACGTTATTACTATGTTACTTTAGTTTCATTCAAATTTAAGGCGTATTGCAATTTGCTTATATGAAGCATAAAATGTATTTACAATTTAACAAAGAAAATTATTCATTTTTTTTAAACACTAAAGGTCATTGAATATATAATATAGTAAAGCATTCAGTTAAAATTTATTTGCACTTCCTGTTATTTATATCTTTAAGCAGGTTTTAAATTTGTAAAGCTACACCAATTGTTTTGATATTTGATATCGTATATTTCCATAATTCTGTTTTATATGATAATCGTTTTTCTGTTTAAAACCAAGAACAAGATCTGCCGGGATTAAATATCATAAGAATTTGAAATTTGAAAGAATGACACGACATTTTTCACTCACTTTAGTACTTGGTGTTCAAGTTGACCTATTATAGTGCGTTGGTGAGCGGTTCGTCCTTTCTTACGGCATCAACAATTTCTAAAAGATATTTAATGTAACATATCATACGGTCAACAGCAACCACATGTTGGCACTTACCATCTCCTAAATGTCATTTACTCAGACTATTTAGATTATGTCACTGTGGTCAGTTAGTAAAACGCATTCTTTCTGAAACCGTAGGCCTACACCTCTCATGTTTCGCATATGGCATCATCTTATAGTTCTCTGCAATGATTATTGTTCAATTTTTGCCATTTATAGGTCAAAATTATCCCCAAGTTTCCAAAGAGCTGAATATGAAAGGGTTAAACAATTATATGTCTGATGTCTTTAGACTACTTTTCAGATAAGCCATCTAGAGCCCTCATATGATAATCTGTCTTCTTAGTCTGTAATAATAGTCTGTAATAACAACAATTTAGAACATATATCATTGGCTAAAAATATCAGTGACGTTTAAATGATTTTGTATGTGGTATTGTTATATTATATAATTAACATGATAAATATACTTTATTTGTACAGAACAATTGTAAAACTAAATTGTGTATAATATAAGGCAAAGTCCAAAAGTGCTATCCTCATTTGAAATGATAAAACAATCCATATGGAAGATTTAAATGTGGATATTAAGTTATTTTTATGAACTTAGTCAATGTAAAAGGAGATGTAGTTTATTGAAATGGGTTGTATATACAATCACGAGTAAATGTTTACCGCGTTCATCACGAAAGGTTGATAAATTATAGTCCATAAAAACTAATCAAACTATTGTTCTAATATATTATACAATGTTGTATTTATTTTGGTAAAGGATGACGGTATTATATTGGTAAAGGATGACGGTAAAAAGTTCCTTGGATTATATTAGTTGCCCAGTGAAGCTTACATTTACACCACATTATAAACGTTTTACTTTTATGTAAGAATTGCTTCTATAGATTTATCAGAATGTTTATTAAAATGCTGTATTATGGATATTTGTAAAATATTGTTTTCCTATTTATAGATCATGTTACAGGCATTTTGTATCTACGGTGATTTTCTGAAATGATTTTAATACCTTTGTTATATCGTCCGATTGATAGCTATTATGGTTCTATCAAACATCTAGCTGATGTTATAGTAAATTTGGAGTCAGTTAAAGACATATTTAAATGGTTAAATAGATATATCTCGTCTTTAGGTAATACAATTTCACAAGTAAGTACAGTTAAGGGCAAAATCATTTTAGCATCAATGCAGACTAATGCATGATTCGGGCTACGCGTAATGCCTGAAGTTGTTGTTTCAGGCAGTAACAAATTTTTTATTTGAACGACTGGCTCAGCCCGCCAAGCATCTACGTATTTGTGATGACTTTTTTATGACTTGAAATATGTTTTAGTTATTCTACACAACGCCTGACACTTTTATGTAATTTACATAATGCTTGAATGTTAAGACAGTTCGCAAACTGCTTAGTTTTACAAATTGTTTGTAACACTTATACACATTACAACTGTACATTTTATTCATAATTGTGTAAATAAAATATTAATCACACATTTATTAGTTTTATTTGCTTATTCTGTGTATTATAACCATAATATTAGAATCAGATTTTGCCTTTTAATTAGCGAGATCGAAAATACAGATAATGTGTTTTTAGTATTATTGATCCATGATTTATGCATCCGGCATGAATTTTCACCCATTTAACAGAAACAAAGCACTGCACTGATGAACTGCTGGTAGGTTTATTACAATGAAGCATTAAACAATGTTTATTCTCTAAAGCTGCGGCCGTGGCGTAGTGGTTAGCATGTCTGCCTCCTAAGCCGGAGATCACGGGTTTGAGCCCGTAAGTCGCGGTCAGTCATACCCTAAACATGAGTTGTCGGCCTAGTGGTAGGGTAAGTTAGTGCTGGTGATATAATAGTGTCCAGGAAACCTATAGTAGGAAGAGCTGGCCGTCGTGTATCTGACCTAAAATGTGTTGAATATGACGTTGAAATAAAATTTATCCTCAAAATCAATGTCATTGATATTATTTAGTGCACAGTTTTGTTTGAGCATGTCTGATTCGAATAACATTTTAACAGAAAGAACTATTGTACTTTAAGTTAGAATGGATTTGTTTTCTAGATTAGCAACATATTGTGTTAACAAAATTGTGTCAATATATTCTTGTAACATATAAGAACTTAATGCTATAAGTACAGCCTTCAATTAAATGCACACTTCTATACATACCAAAATAAAATACTTTTATTTACATTGTAAGACGGAAAAGATAATTCTTACATCCACCATTAGATGCAAAACATATCACAGACTTGTCTAGATGTAATATCGCGGTGAAGGTATGGAAACAAAATCGTTGCTTTGTTTCTAGATTTTGTTTACAAAAATCATTAATTGATACCTGACCTAGCAATTTGACATTATTGCAGGCGGCTGTCCGTCGACTAACTGTCCATGGACAGTGTTCGAATACTTATTTAAAAAACAATAAGCATTTCCTAGTATCATCTGAGTAACGCTTGTCTTGTGATAAGCCTTCGCCGACATAAAAAGGAATTAAGTAATTCGGCGATGGAAAACTTCATCAAACTTTAATGCATACACTAAGTATCCTCACAAATCTTCATTAAGAGTCCGACATTTTGATCGCGTGATCGTATTCAAGGAGAAAGCTATTGGACTCACCTATCACAATATAAAATTTCAATTTAAGTAGCCGAGGCTATAACAACCTCAATTACAAAGAAACAAACGAAAATCTATCTTTGAAAAAGTAACTTCTTTAGAGTCTTATTGCATGGGACAATCAAACTTAAACAGTGGATATTACTATTGCGTACTTAGTTAAACTTAAAATATTGTTAATCATGTCAAATGGCCTTTATCAATATTTGTTTTTACATGAAAGTAAAAGACTCCATTTCTTCCATCCATTTAACTATTTAACAATATACCTTGTCAATGCTTCCAGATTTTTTAATCTATTTGTACATTTTGTCATGCAGCATTGTTGTCGAATGAATTGTGGGTTAAAGTTTTTAACTAGGTATTTTTATTATTGCTGTTTGACTTGACAATGGAGGTTTGTGTACCTTAGAACCTAGTTAAAACACACAGTTGCAATTACTTTACCTCTATAGGCTCTCAGGAGGACACCGTATGTTCTTGTTTTCTTGTGTTCTCGTTTTTGTCTCTCTGTCTCTCTCTAATCTCTCTGTCTCTCTGTCTCTCTGTCTCTCAGTCTCTCTGTCTCTCTGTCTCTCTGTCTCTCTGTCTCTCTGTCTCTCTGTCTCTCAGTCTCTCTGTCTCTCTGTCTCTCTGTCTCTCTGTCTCTCTGTCTCTCTGTCTGTCTGTCTCTCTGTCTCTCTGTCTCTCTGTCTGTCTGTCTCTCTGTCTCTCTGTCTGTCTGTCTGTCTGTCTGTCTGTCTGTCTGTCTGTCTGTCTGTCTGTCTGTCTGTCTGTCTGTCTGTCTGTCTGTCTGTCTGTCTGTCTGTCTGTCTGTCTGTCTCTCTCTCTCTCTCTCTCTCTCTCTCTCTCTCTGTCTCTCTGTCTCTCTCTCTCTGTGTCTCTCTGTCTCTCTGTCTGTCTGTCTGTCTGTCTGTCTGTCTGTCTGTCTGTCTGTCTCTGTGTCTGTCTGTCTCTGTCTCTGTCTCTCTCTGTCTCTCTCTCTCTGTCTCTCTCTGTCTCTGTCTCTGTCTCTGTCTCTCTCTCTCTGTCTCTCTCTCTCTCTGTCTCTCTCTCTCTCTCTCTCTCCTCTCTCTGTCTCTCTGTCTCTCTCTCTCTGTGTCTCTCTGTCTCTCTGTCTGTCTGTCTGTCTGTCTGTCTGTCTGTCTGTCTCTGTGTCTCTCTGTCTCTGTCTCTGTCTCTGTCTGTCTCTGTCTCTCTCTCTCTGTCTCTCTCTGTCTCTGTCTCTCTCTGTCTCTCTCTGTCTCTCTCTCTCTCTCTCTCTCTCTCTCTCTCTCTCTCTCTCTCTCTCTCTCTCTCTCTCTCTCTCTCTCTCTCTCTCTCTCTCTCTCTCTCTCTCTCTCTCTCTCTCTCTCTCTCTCTCTCTCTCTCTCTCTCTCTCTCTCTCTCTCTCTCTCTCTCTCTCTCTCTCTCTCTCTCTCTCTCTCTCTCTCTCTGTGTTTTGTACAAATACTGTATCGATATACTATCAGATTCCTTGATGTTAAATGCTTAAACTGGACTGGCATTAATTTTAAAGCTACGTGTTAAGTTATTACAAGATCTACTACGCTTATATACTCAATATTGCCCCCCAAAGATCGGTTTGTCAAGTTCGTTTTAACTTTTCAAAAGAAGATGAAATAGTAAATTTGTTTGAACCAAAATACTTTAATTAGAATCAACAGACCATTATTCTCCTTTAAAATTCGAACAAATTTCGACTTTCTTGTCTCAAGTCATTCAAGGTAAAGCATTGCTTAGAAGAATGAATTTCATAATTGTCAAACGAAACAAGTTATTATAGTAAAAGACATACAGTGAACAGATTTTTAAATACAAACAATTATTAAGAATCCCAATTAAATTTTGAAATGTCACTTTCGTAAATCTTTTAAATTCTATCAGTCTTTAAACAGACAAAACCAATTAACACAGTGGTCTCACATTACGCAATACTTCCGATTCATATACAAGTTTTTGACACTTGTACCTTCTTTGTAGACGAATAAATAATAAGCTACATTAAACACTTTATCCCTTTTTACACAATCTTTTTATTAGGCGTTGAGACAGTTGTCTACAGTTTAATATGAAGCAAAAATAATGTCAGTACATACACTTAAAATTATTTTTGTCTAAGATACCCAAAGATGAAATAAGTTGTAAGCAAAACTCGTCCATAAATAGCATTGTTCACGATATACGGCTTTTTAGCGTCTCCATTAACAAATGGCGGTCGCGCCGGAGAAATTCGTTACCACGTTTTGATCGAATCTGATATCAAATTATAAGGACTTGTTGCAATTTAAAGATTTATATAAGATGTCTTAACCACAAAGGGTAGAAATATATTTATCCGTTATTAATTAAAGGAATGGCATTAAAATTTTAACACCATTCTGTTGACAAATCAAAATTCTACGAACATGACGTATTTTAGTGTGTCAGAATAGACTGTTCTAAGCAATTTAATTAAACACTGGGTTAAACAGTCAGCGGCCAATCCGGACACTTGTCGACACTGATAGCATAATGCAGTTCATACTGTATGTCAATCTCCGTAAACAGAGATCTTGTAGAGCGTTGTCGTACAGGATTTCTACTTAGTCAATGCAAGGTCACGTCGAGATGAACTTTGTGTCGACCAATCAATGCGTAGCTTCCATCTAGACGAAAACACTATTAATCAAATTTTGATTTCGTAATTTCTATTTTTAGACCAAGGTTTGCATGCTAATTTAACAGCGGTATTATTCACAGTCTGCGATTGGGTGGCTCATTTCAAATTGCGTGACGTAGACGATGTAATAAGTTTCGTATCATAACAATTTTGTCATGAATATTATGATGAGAAAAGGTCACCTGAACGTGACCTTCGTTTGGAAAAGGCCAGATCTAAATTAGCGTTTATGCGAGCGGTAAAATTTTAGATCGGGTTTTAATCAGATTGATTGTATGTAAGCAGATGTTTGTTTCTGCATTTTCAGAAGTAAAATATAAATAATGCCAAACGGTTTTGGTAACATTTCTATTGTTTTTATCAATAATTGAACATATTGATATTAAAGTGATTATTTACATTCATGTGTGAAAAAAGAAAACATAAATTTCTCTTCGAACGTTATCTAGTTTGTTTTAAAAGAGTATATTATATAGTTCGTCTATAACATACTTAGAATGCTATATGGATATAACATACCTCGGTTATATAGTTCATTTTTCCCAACTGTGTAAGTTTGAATAATTTAACGGTGAATGAATGCACACTTTCGCAATATTACGAGTGTTACACAAAGAGCACGAAGACACCGTGAAATTATTCATGTTTGACAGTTGAGAAAAAAACGAACTATAACATACCTTTTTTCTATGTCCCATCGAGTATATTATATCCGAGTTTTACTGTACCACGACGATATTCTATACGATGTTTTATCTTTGGTGTAGAAATAATTCACAAATTATGAATGTAAAATTCTCTCTATTGATCAAAGTAAACCCGGAAGTTTCAGAACATTAAACATTTTTTATAAGACATTCACACAGATTTAAATACCATTCGAGCGAGGTACATTCCTAATAGAAATATTATTTTGGATAAGATTTTGTAAATAAAATTTTTTCAAAAATGTGTGTATTACTTTCATTTATTTTTCTTCGAGTGGTTCTGGATATCTCCATGGCAACCGCGGTTAATCCGACGTGTAGTGTATCAAAAGAAACATTTACATGTAATCATATACCAGGGGAAATTCCTGATGGAAAAGATCATGTCAATATAAAAGATTTCATGTTGGACAAAAATACTTTGACAATTCACAGTGAATTGTTTCAATCAAGAAGTTGGAAAAATGTGAAATATTTGAAATTTGAAGACAACATCGGAGATATTAACAGGAGACTCGATCCCAATTAAGGTGGACATATGGGCATATTTTTTTCCATTTTTTTCATGTCATCAAATATGAGTTTTAAATCAATTAAAGGCATTGTAGACATGTTCTGTACGCAGTATAAAAATCTTTTCAGCTGGGCTAGTATACTTTTTTAGATATAGACTGGTGAAAGGTCACACCTAGCATTAATAAATGTGCTTATGAAAATCGAACATGTGCTGTAAATTTCACTTATTTAAAACTAGTAATGGTCAAACTGTTGAGAAATTCAATACGGTTGAATTCTATAAGGTATTATGTTTCGGAATAAATGATAAAGACTGAAGAGTAAGCCAGATACTTTCAGAAAAACATAAATATTGAATACGCTATTTTCATTAGTTTTATTTGTTTTAAAAATGTCATTCATATCAACTGTTCCAGAACGATACAAACAAGTTAAATATATAATGAAACTGTTTAAAATAGTTAAATACCATTGTCTTAGTGTTATAACAAAACGTTGTGTGCATGTGAACCACCACAAAGCAACCAATAAAGAATATAACTGTTGTCCCGTACGTTAGCAAAATTGGCTCGTACGTTATATAATTCAGTTTGGTCATCTAAACTATTGATAACTAAGTTAAACTGCAAGAATACAACTTACATTGTTGTGTAATTTGTTTTACAATTCAATGCACTTGTGTTTTACATATAAAACTACAATAATATCCCTCAATTACAATAATTACGCGAACCATTTTCATTTTTCCAAGAGAACAACATTCAACAATTTTGTGACAAGTTTAACAAAGAAACATAGCAAACTAACGCATAAACTAATAAAAGCTATTTAGTAGAGGGGTGACATGTGATTTACAACCATCAAATCATCCGGCGAATGCATGTTTATACAATTCTACAGTGTCCCGTACGTTATTAAATAAGTAAGATAATGTATGAACCTGATCAAATTATTGCAGTGTGTGCTAAAATGATTCTAAAGTTATAACTTGATCAAACGTGGCATTGTTTTAATTTATCATTTCAAAGCTAGCTGGTATTCAATTAAGAACAATGCTAACTATTCATCATTTATTGCAAATAATAAGTACTATAACTTATTTTCCCGTCACGCTCGTTAGTTACTTTTGAACATCATCAATTTCATTATAATTGCCGTTCCCATAATATTTTCGTTTGCGAAGATTAAATGCATGTTAAGGAACCTTACAAAAGCAATTTTTCATAAATTTCAGAAGATTACCAAATATTGTGTCACATTTTGTCCCGTACGTTACGGACTCGTACGTTATTTTTCATTTTGTTTTAACTGGGGTTTTGTGTGTCACAAATATGTACTTTAAATTAATTATAAAAACACTTTATAAACTTTTTATTTAATCATTGAAGATCAGTTCAATGAAGAATTTATATATCTATTTGAAAAGGTTTGTTAGATAATTTGATTTTACTAATTGTCCCGTTCGTTACGTGGTGAAAATTACGATTCTTTTTTTAATAAATGAGCTCATAAATTACCGATACCAATAAAATGTCAGCTAAAATGAATATCTTAACACAAGGATATAACTTTATGGACTTTACTTACACAACAATCTTTGTAAAGAGTGATAAGTTGTGAGATTAATGAAGCCTTTAAATAAATGTCCCGTACGTTATCGGAGTTTGGAGACAACGTTTGTTGTATGAGGTGTGAAAAATTATTTTTGAATTTACATTATAATATGTGTTTTTCTTGAGGATTTAGTAATAATTGACATATTAAAGATATATTTAATTGGAAGTCTGTCTGAATTTTTTAACAATTTGAAGCTAACTGTAAGAATTTGTCATTGGAGACATAGGGATTTTCTACACCCTAGCTTAATAAAGAGACAATATTTTGAAAAAATCGAAAATTTCTTCACCAAATGTGTCGTTTATACTTTTACTATAGCACTATCACTTGTAAATATGCATTTCATTTACATAAATTCTGTAAGTTAAATTCCCGGAAACATGATAAACGTTGGAGACATCAAATGTACATTCTAAGTGGGAATGAGTCAGGAATATTTATTTTGAAAAAATGGCATTTAACAGATTAGAAAAGTTAAAGAGTTTGACTATCAACTGCAACAGTGTTATCCATATAGATACTGATGGATTATTAGGTTTGGAAAACGTAAATATTTTAGATTTTTCCTTTTGTGAAAGGCTTCGGTTTGATATTCTAATGCAAGCATTGAATGGGTCAGAAAAAGTTCCTAATTTGGAGACGCTTTTAATACCAGGACTTCAATACCTGTGGGGCCTAGGTTTAACAATTGATTCGAAATTTTCCAAGGTTTTGTCCGGAAAACCCCTGGCAACACTGGATTTAAGTAGGACTCGTATTGCATATTTGGATCTGAACATAATTACAGATTTGAAACATCTGAATTTGGTTAATGTATCAAGATCCTTCATTGACCGTATGCCTAATCAGAAAACTTTTTCACGCGTTGACTTTAATCGGCTTGAGTTAGATTTAAGTTACACAGTGGTAAAAGGCAGTCATCGGTCATTTCAAACGAACACGTATGCAAACCTTGATTTTTCATTTGTTGACACTTTAAATCGTACATCATTCCTTCTCTCGCCTAGAATCTCTAACGTCACTGGAATTAACAATGGCCCAGTTATGCTTTTTTATAATGTTAAAGTGTCGTCGGTTGAAAAATTCAAAACATTTACAAATCAACTGATACTCAAACAGAACAAACTACAACGCTTTGATGTACAATTTGATCGTGACAACTTTGATTTTTCATCAATAAAATATATAGATTTGTCAGAAAATGGACTTGAATATGTTCATCCTAGTTTGTTTAGTTGCCTAACAAGTATTGAACATCTTGATTTGTCGATGAACAATCTCAGTTTCATGCAAAAAGAAAATTCACAACTTTTCAGCCAATTGTTTAATGAGACTAAAATACTGCAAAACATCAACTTAGCAGCCAATCAATTGGCTGATGTACCATTTCACTTTTTTGAAGTTAGTAAAAATCTCATAAACATAAACCTTGCTGGAAATAGACTCACACATGTTCATCTTAAATTAGATCATCTTAAATTCCTTTCGTTCATTGATCTATCAAATAACAATATCAGAGTCATTGATTTACACTCGATAATGCAACTTGATGCACTGATGATAGCTCTAGATTCGCATATAATTAACGAAGGTTCTAAGAAGTTAACATCAAGCACAAACTACCATTTTAGAAATAGAATAGTGAAACTAAAGGACAATCCATTCTTATGTGATACCTGTGAGACATTATCTTCTATTCGTCTATTACATAGCGTCACAATAACCAAATTAAGTGCTAATGTGTTAACATGTAAAGGTGAAAGTGATACTAACATCAGAATAACTGATGCTGTAACTTATGTACAAGAAATTTGTGAAAGGAAAATGAAAATTATTGTTTTTTCAATAACATCTGCTTATGTAATGTTCATAAGTGTTGGTGTTGTTTATATGATCTATAGTAAAAGAAAAAGAGCACAAAAACGAAGAAGGCGATATGACATAATAAAACGTCTAGCCCATGGTGAGAACGAACTTCTAGCCCATGACGAGTGTCAGTTTTCAGTTCAGTGGAACCGCAGAAAACCGTACCCCTTTCGGACTGAACAAAATGCTCCGTTTTCTGAGGTTTCTGAAATTATGAGGTTTTCAATTTTATATATGTGGCTGGAATTCCATGATTCTATAATGCAATTCATATTCGCACTGCTGATTGTTTATACCTTTGTTTTCATATTAGCGGTTTTGTATTTTTGTCGATTGTAAGATGTCGAGTTTGTGATGGAAAAAGTACTTGAACCACTGAATGAAGGTCTACAAAGAATAGTTGGTACAGAAAAGAATCTTATTTGCTAGTGTGACACAGAATACAGACTTGGTGATTATCTTCACAATAAATCTTTGATATGTATTGAACAATGCACAGTGTGTCCTACAGTTATTGCAATAGTGGATACTCTGTTGAGGCATTTAATCAAGCATCCCAGATGAGAAAACCAGTAATGTTGATGATGAAGGGCGAGGTGGATATTGATGTTATGACTCCTGGAATGCAACTGCTATTTCGTTATCAAGTTCGCATGCTTTGGGTGGACAATTACGGAAAGTATAGGTTAAAGACTTCTGATATTTTTTGTGAATTTATAATTGACATCTCTACAAATTAACAATGACAAAAACTCGATACGGTGACAGTGGTAGACAGCTACATCCTATAATGAAGAAAAAAGATCATTGTTCTGATTTTTACTTAAATACAAGTTCTAGTGACACTCATAAATATGTAAAAGATATGATATTAATTGATTGATATAATCTTGGTTTAAGAATATCTAGAAAAATAAAATGACAAATGTATGAAATAATGTTGAAAATAATGTATAATTAACTTTACTGGGAATTAATCAATAATTGGTGGACTAGGTAATATAAATTTGAAAATTTCAAAAATCTTTATTAGCCTGACATTCTACTAGCCAAAATATGTAAATTGTGACCATAATAATAACCATTTGGTTATCAGTGTTTACTTTTAAACCATGTATAGAAATACATGAAGTGTATAGTGTACGTTATAAACGTTTTTGTTGAATAGACGCATTGCATGGTGTGCGTAAAATAAGAGTTAATCACTCTTTTAAACTATGTTAGATATAAGTTTCAATTATTTATATCATTACGCTTATTCAAACTTATTGGTTAACAAGATTTTATATGCAAGTCAGCATTAATAAAAACTTCTCAAATTGACGACAGAGGCCTGCTTAACATGTTGATTTAAACTCGACAAAGCTTAAGCGGTCTCCTAGACAGATGTATTTGAGTTTGTTTAGTATTTTCTTACTAATTTTAAGCGTCTGACAATTTACTTATATAAACACACATGGTATTTATCATTTTGTAAAAAAAAACTTTCAAAAGATATCAAAGCACATAATGGCCATTGAGTATGAATTTAAGATAATCTTTTAATACAAAAGAGATAATAAGTTTAAGTAAACATGTTTCAATAATAAATCGCACTTCCTGTTATACGATAACCTTGAACAAGGTTTAAGATTTATAAACCTACACATATTTGGCTATTTTCATGAATCTGTCCGTAAGCATACAAGTTTGCATGTTTACGTTATTCACCACTTTTTTCAAAATGTATATTTTATTTATATTTTATTGCTTATTTTCAATTAACCCAAATATTGACATATTTTATCATATTTAATTAAAAAATTGTTTCATTTATGAATTTGATAGATTGTTAAGTGTGTATGCTACATTCTATAACGGCTCTGAATTTTATGTTTTAAAAATGATAAACAAAGAACAAATGTCAACCCTGGTACAATATCATTGCACTTCGGAATTTGAAATAATGACATAATGCGTATATATCACGATATATTTTACATTTGGTTTACATGAAATCAAAAGTGCTTAAGGGGAGCTTTTGTGGTGTCTGTCTGGAGTATAAATGAGTGCGTTCGTTCATCCGTCCTGCATTAACAATTTTTGAAAAATCTTTATGTCAAAACAATAAGACCTATAGTTACTAAATTTGGCATTTAGCATAACCCAAATATCATTTCCACTGATTGTTTAAAATATG